>ARYC01000077.1:0-122811 GCA_000711775.1 Oxytricha trifallax
GCAGCAGTTTCTTGTAGTGGGTCTTTATTTAACTCCAGTAGAATTCAATTCCATTAAATTAAGGGCTGTAAGGAACTTTGTATACAAGAGTAATGTTTAACTCTTCATAAGCTTTCTTAGACCTCCTTAGTCTTATGAACTGAGAGGTTGTCAACAAACAGGATGATCTCTTAATCGTTGTATTTATCTCTCAGCTTATGTAGGAACTCTATATACTAACTCTCGCTTAATAGAGCGAGGATGAATAACATAACTTTCTAAGCCAGAGTCTTCACTAATACCTGCTAAAATTACATGGGTTACAACCTTTACTTTCAAATCGTAGACTTCTATATTATCGTACTTCTTATACCAAGACTTATTAATAAAGGTGTTGAACGTAAACACAGCTTCATCAGCGTGTATGAACTTGATGTTATTGTCAATATCACTCTGCATTTAATCATATATATTGTTTAAATTATTACTATAAAATAGCACTATAAAATCAATCACTCTCTTCACTCTGTTGACAGTCTTGAAAGTAATACCATTTCTTCTATAAATGTTGGCTATAGTTTATGGAGAGATACGCATGTCAGGAAACTTGAGATGAAACATTACAGCTCGCTAGTCTAGTGGAAAGTATGCCCAATACTTTAAAGTCTTCGAATCACAGAGGTAGTCAATATGGTGCTGTGAGAACTTTTATTTTCTTGCAGGATGCTTTCATGTGCCTGAAGTATAATGCTAAACAGCCAACAAGCAATGATACCTAACTGTTGAGGCACTCTTGCACAGGAGCTTTGCTATAGCTGTATAATTCATTACTGGTTTGACTTAGTCTATATTAATACTCGTACCATACCTAAGCTTAAGCAGTAAATCTAATTATTTCTCATCATAAATAGACCCTGAATTTCGCTAATTTCTATTTCTCATTTTGCAAATTGGCCTAATTTCTCTACTAACCCCAATAAGACCCCAACTATACCCTACAAATCAAAGCACTTATAAACCTCACTAAGGGGTTTTGGGGTTTTGATTTCTGAAACTCCAAATTACAATTATCTTATATTATGTATTTCATGATCTTGTTCAAAAATTTAATCAATCTCTTCTATTGGTGTCTACCCTCCATCTTGATATTTATTTTCGTCAGAATTTTAGAGTCTTAACCCTAGACTAGATTCAATTTAAGTCAGGTTAACTTATTTTTGAGAATCAGAGAAAGTTCCGTTATATATTACCTTATGATTTTCATCTTGTGATTTTAATGATCTATCAAGAGAACCTTATGATTATTAATTGATTCTAACTTAATTTTTAGCCATCTTTAGTTATTTGCTATGTGAAGGGTTGCTGTGGTAACCTATCTATTGTACTAAAACTGGCTAGATTTAATCGGTAAGCTGCATTTCATAAAAGTTAATAATTTTCTAAAAAATTATCAATAAAACCTATAAAACTAAATTTTTTAATAGCAATGAAATTTGAAAATTTTAAAAATTTAAAAGCTTTGTAAATTAGTAATTTTTATGCTAATTGCAATAATTTCTTTATGAATAAAATAATTTTTACATTTGTGAAGCAGGAGTTGATGTTTGATAAACTTCAAGATATTTAATCAAATCCTAATTTTTAATGAAGTTTTTCTTGTTTAATTTGCTCAGAGTCTGTTAAGTTAGTTATCCATAAAGATTCCCATTTTTAATTTTATTTTCTAGTATCTAGTTTTAATCGGTTGTATTAATCTGAGTTTTTGCATAATCACTGATACTATCAACATTAAATTGGCCTGAATTCGTTTGATGCTACCTGTTTAAAAGAGGCTTTGCTTGCTTTAAAGCTTAATAAATTAAAGAAATTTAGATATTTAATAAATAATCAAAGTTATTTAAAAGCATTAAAAAATTTATGAATATATTGCAAATGCATTTTAAGAACTTAAATCTCATTTAAATTAATATTTATAAAAATTTAATAAATATTATTACCAATATTGATAGAATATTAGAATTTATATGATAATTGTATTATTTATTAATATCTATGTCTCTCATTATTAAGTTTCATGTTTTAAATTATTATTAATAATAATAAATTGATAAGTAAAAGGATAGTTTGAGGTAAAATACCTTATAATTCTAATAACTAATTAATTAAATTTTTGATAAATAAAATTAATATTAATTTGGGCTTAATTAATTATTTATTTCGCCTAAAATGTTAAGCTAAATTTAAAAATCTTCCAATCTAAATCTTATTTATATTAACTAAGCAAAACTTTATGCATAAATATCGGTTTTATTTATTAAATCATAAATAATAAGTCACAATTTAAAATTTATTTAATTTTTTACTTTATTTTAAGCTAAATATGATGGACTTAAACTATTCTATTTGCTGAGATTAAAGTCAACTGATTCATTATTTTAAAGTAAGTAATTTAATCAATAATTTATTTGAATTTATATGAAGTTGAAATAAAAGAAATATATCACTTATATAATTATAAAATATTTTTAATTTAATTATAGTTTAACTATATTGGTTTGATCCTTTCTTTAAGGATCTTCGATATTTATATGGTTTTATCCTTTAATTTTCAGCTCTAAAAATGGTGCAGTCCCATATTAAGGGATTGTGAGATGAAAATCACTAGATTTATGAAATAATTATTTATAATAAAAGATTATAAGTATTAATTTGATTAAAAAATTTTACAATATATTATGATACTAGATTGAATACTTCTTGAAGTAGAGAGATTTCTTTGCTTGCTACTTCTAATTCTGAACTAAAACTCATTGGTAAAATTAAAAAATGTTCACAAAAATAAAAATTATCAATGCAACAAATTAAAAATGTATTATTAAAATGAGGTGCAAACTTATTCTCATATTATTTTTATAAATCAAATTTAGCTAAATTTACATGGAAAAAAATTATAATATTTGAAGATAACCTTTAAAGGAATGATTCTTGAATTTTTATTTCAATTTGATTTATGGAATTTTAAGTAGTCATTGATGAAGTAGATTTAGTGGTATCTACTCCTCCCTTGCTAAAGAGGCTGTTTGTAAGTTATGAATCCAAAGTAGTTTTAGTTTTTTATCCCGATCGTTGTTAATTTTAAAATTTTAAATTAGATGGAGAAATTGGATTAATTTTTGTTAAATTTTGCATAAATTATTAATGATTTGATATTTGAAAGTTGGCACCGCTTGGAACTTGATTATATTAGCTAATGGAATGAGGATTCAATTTAAAAAGGTATGGAATGATTTGTAAAATAAAAATTAATAAATTACTATCCAAAACTTTAACAACCAACATAATAATTTTAAAGAATTGGTTAATAGAAGGCTTACCACTGTTAAATAATTTAATAAAAAAACATAATTAAGCACTTTTATTATATGCATAATATTATAAGCTGTAATAAAATCGCATGTGAAGTATACTTTAATGCTAAGTTAATATTAATTTATTCTTTAAGAAATTAGCTTTAAAAATGCAAAAGTAATAAATTATTAATAGGATTCATTATTGACTGAGTATTTGACTAATTAGGGTCTACTTGAGCAATATGTGATTTTTTATATGTATTATTAGGCATATTTATTTTAGAAAATTTTAAATATTTATTAAGCCACTCTAGTTACGATCCTTATTTTCACTTAATTAAAGTACAATTTATTAAATTCTTTTGATTGTTGTAGACTCCTTGATTTCATATTTGTCAATATTATATGATATATGAAATTTATTTATTTTATGACAAACAAAATCAGTCAATGCTATTCATTAGAAATTATTAAATAAAATCAAAGTTTTAATTGAATTTTGATTAAAATTTTTAAGATAGAATAGGGAAATTATGACATCATAGTAGGTGAATAATTTAAAAATTAAGTATATATTTTATTTTTCAAACTATTTATAAAATATTCCAAGCATAATGATAAAAACTAATAAACTTTGATAATAATTTTTATATTAACTTTTAAAACACATAAAAGAAAATAATTTTTCAAGAATTATTTAATAGGTTTATATAAGTAGTTGTTTTCTTGTTCAATACCTTCAAAGCGACAAGCTTCACTCAAACCTTGTTGCCCGTAACAAATTCAAAAATTCGTAACAATTCTAACCTGACCATGCTTGCTCTGACACTCTCATTCTGCTACAAAGTTATTCAGAAAGCATATAAATTGCAAAGAAGAAAAGCATTGTAACAATATGAAGGTTTACCCAAAGATCAATGGAAAAATGACTATCCAATCGTGTTAGTGCACGGCTTTGGAGGCTGGGTTCCAGATGAATCTTTTTTCTTTGGAGACTACTTCGCATATGCAAGTTACCCAGATGTGCAGGGAGATAATAAGATATACCAAGCTGACATAGCACCATGGGGAAGTTTACACGATAGAGCTTGTGAACTGTACCAGTAGTTAATAGGAATATTCTAAACACAGCGTAACGCAGATAGAAATCGGATGACGTTAGCAGAGTAAGTTTATGGAAAAGAACACTTCGACTTAGAGCATAGAGAACAATATTACAAGACTCGTTACCTTCGCAGGTAGGTTGACGGAAAGACTCTAGCTTATCCAAACGGTATACCTGAGGGTTGGAATCGAATTCAAAAGATTCACTTTGTAGGGCACAGCTAAGGAGGCTAGACAATCCGTTATCTCTAATACTTACTTAAAATTGATTATTTTAATGATGGTAAAACTCCAAAAACAGACAAGAGTGATTGGATTGCTTCTTTTACTGGTCTCAACCCAATTTTAAATGGAGGTATAGCAAGTTATATGTTTGACTTAAGTCTGGAAAAAGAGAAGTTTGTGGGTCCTAAAGAGGGAGGTACCCTTAGAGATAGATGGTTCATTGAAGGCTGCAAGATTTTCACTATTTTACAGAATTTAGTTTAAAACAAAGCCACTCTTAATGTGAAAAGAGAAAATATTAAGAATATCATTAAACAAGGCTCAAATGACTAAGAGGTTGTCTACGAACTTGCCAAGCAGCCATAATGTCAAATAAACATTGTGAATGGTTTCTTTTATTCTAGATTTAAAGTTTATTTCTTCTTTGATTTTAATCAGGAGACAATAGGACACAACAGAAGAGAAGGGGAAAAGATAATCGACTACGTAAAAAGAGTCATGTAAAGTGATGTACTTTACTCCTCAAATGACTATGCTGTTCATGAGTTCTGCCCAGTCCATATGAAAGATATTAACTCAAGAATCAGCGAAGGTATGTCCTCTTCTACCTATTACTTCACCTACGCTGCAGGAATAAGGAACAAGAAAAAAACAAAGCAACGTGAAGTCCTATAAGAACCAAAGTAGCTTAGTAAAATTGCTATGGGTTTTGATTTAGATATCGACCATCACATGAAATTTAACGAACATCATGATAAAATACCTAAGAGATTAAGGGAAAGTCCAGGGTTCATTGAAAGAATCATTACCATGTTTAAAGTACTCTCAAACATTGTTTCTATTAATAACAAGGTGTTTTATGAAAATTTGACCATTCTGTAATGCCCAGCTAAATACCTTAACAACATCCTAAATCCAAATATGAACAACACCTATAAAACTTTAATTACTAAAAATTGTATAAATTAAGTAATAATCATTTGACTACGCCAATAAAGATTTAACTGATGACAGTGATATGATCTTACCAAGATGGACTTAAGAATTCCCAAAGTTTGCTTCAAATTATTAAGATAAATTTTCTTAAAACAAGCCTTGGGGTTAAAAATCTGAGCCTGTCTATTTTGACAATGAAATCGATTCAAGAATCCAATAATCATTTGACAAAGGTGTCTGGTATTCCCATAAAATTTTAAGACCACAAAATTTCAAATATTTTACCAACAGTTTTTTTAACTGAAATCTCTTAAACAAGTATTTTTAATTTTATTGAGTAATTAGTATTTATTTAAATATCTTATATTTTTATATAATATTACTCTTCTTTACAAATGAGTGATCATCACGACTTAGCTGGTTTCCCTAACAAATTCAAGGTCCTCTAAACTATTTTAGGCAGAGAATTTAGACCATAAGTTTACATAAATATCTTCAACAGACTAAGAACTCTGGAATATGTTGAATGCACATATCTTAGAAAAAACATTGACTACTTGGAATGAAAATAATTGGAAAGTTCAGGAACATAAAGTGTCTAAAATAATAATTATAACTAGTCATTGAAAGTTTTGAAAGAAGCTGTGGAAATTCTTGTTATTAGAGAATTTTAGAAGGCTTCTTTGGAATATGAACATATCATATGTGAAGATAAAAATCTATTAATAAAAGTTATAAAATATCATTATTTATGAAATTGATATAAAATTAAAAAAAGCAAGTTATTATAAGAAAGGTGGTATCTCATTAAGAAATTTTCGTTTAAAAATGCCATAAATAGTTGATTTAGAATCAAAATTATTATATCACACAATTAAAAAATTTAATTTATATTGCCAGAAAAAATGTGCTAAACTATCATAATCTTAATATGTTTCTCATTTTATTTTTCTATTTTTCAATATAATTTCTAATAAAGCAATATAATAATATTATCTAATTTTATATATCTTTGAATAGATTTTATATATTACTGACATTAGTAATTAATATTAAATTTTTACCTCATTTATATTTTATTTATAATTATTTAATAATTATTTATTAATGTCCAAATCCAAAAGTATCATGACATCAACCAATAAATAAAAACTGTAACAAACCTCATCTCAAAACTAAAATATCAACTAAACACTGATTTAAACGTCCTCTTCTAAGCATTTATCATAATTATTGATGATCAGGGAGACCATCCCCAAGTCATTATCTAAAGATAAATTAAAGAATAAATTTATGCAGGTTATCAATAGAGAGCCGTCTTTGTACACAAGCACTTTTGGCATCATTAATGAGACTCAATATTATAGAATATAATATAAATTTAATTTTTTATAATACTAAGTATTTTTTCCAACCTATTTTTAAAAATTACCATTAATTTATTAAACTTTACAATTTTAAATGAATTATATTATTATTTTATAAGAATATCAAGGAAATATTTAAGATTCGAAAGATTAAACTTTAGATAAATAAGATTTAAATATAATAGAAAATAAGCGTCGTTAATTTAAGTTAACAGATAAATTTGGTAATTTACAAAATCTAAATAAAACCGTAGCAATCTCAGATTTAGAAAATATAAATGAAGCTAGTGATAAGGATATTTATAAGAAATTATATAATGACGAACAAACTAAAGAAGTAAACTAAAAGTTTAAATTTTGATTATAATTTAAACTGTATATTAAAATAATAAACTCTATAAAATTTTATTATAACATAAGTAAAATAAGAAATTAGTAAGTAGAAATTTTAATAATTTAGTATTATTAATTAGTTTATCTGCAGATTTACAAAATTACCCAAAATCTAAACATAAATCACAGTTCTCATTAAACCTTGTATCTTAAGCTTAGAGTACCATAATAAGCGAAAGCTGATTATCTAATACAAGGAAACAAAGAAAAACTAGTTTAAATCACATTTAAGGTAAAATTTCAAAGAAAGATATGATTAAATTATGTAAAATTTTCTATCATTTATTAGTATACCTTAAGTAAAAAAAATAATATGATGCCTTCTTCTCATTAGTTAAGTACTTTATCCACTCGAAATAATGAAACTGCTCAAATTTCAATCACTAATAGAAATACTAATAAATTAACTGATAGATCTCAAATTACAACACTTTCTAAGTTAAATAAAAATCTTTTAAATCATAGTAGTCTAATCATTATAATTTTTGTATTAAAACCCGCAATTCTTGTATTTAGATAAGAGTTTATTATTAAACTTCTGCATATTTTTAATATAAATTTCAAATTGAATGACATATAGTGATGTTCAGCCAATAGTTAATATATAGAATACTGAGATCTTATTGCCTGAGATAGGTTTAAGTAAATATAGAGAAGAATCTTTCAATCGATCTCTCTACCCAATCAATTATTAATTTCTTTATCTTACTTATAATTTTATTAGATTTCTTGATAAAATTGTAAATTGGAAAATCAATCCCTTTCAATGTGAAAAAGACACAGAAAAATTGCTTGTTGTTAGAGAGAGATAAAGAGAAATACAAAGGATTTAGGCTTTAAGAAAGAAAATAAATTACACGGAAATGTCGAAAATTAGCAAGAACAATCATTCTTAAAATTAAACTTCGATTAGCCTCCATGAAAATAATGATATAACAGGTCAAACACTCAATTCTACCACTTAATTCAACAATGAGAAGATATATGAAAATACTAATAACTTGAACGAATAAAGTGGAAATAAGACTGTCTCATATTTTCATAGAAGAAATTATAGTCAAGTCCCTATGATGTAAAATAACGAATATTCAGATAGAGAGCAGATATATCTGTAAACTTAATATAACAAACCTCAAACTGGAAGACCTTAAATATCTTTTAATTTAAGAACTGTAGATGTTCCCTCTTCTCAATAAGTGTAATCACGAAATAATAAATAGGTTGAAAGCATCTCTGTTTTTACAGACGATTAAAATTAGCCAAAGATTTCCCACAATAAAACACATTCTCAAAGGTTTATGCAAACTATAACTCAAAACTCAGATTACAGCTCATCCAGAAACAGGGGATATTTAGAAAATAAGAAAGATAGAACTGGCATGATAAGGCTCATCGATGAGATAGAACCCAGTAAAGATTAGTTCATGAAAACCTTTATGAAACTAAATAAGCGTAGTAAGAGTGAGGCTAGAAATGGAGGCAGGTAGCATGTTAATAAAATGTTGGTGTTTTAAGAGGATTAAAATAAAAAGTACAATGTTTTTAATGATCAAGGTTTGTTACATACTTAAAACAGTCATAACGAATAATCCTCCAATTCTTTGGTAAATAAAAACTTTAGTAAAACTTTTATGCATTATAGCAAGAAAATCGCAGTTATACCTGATTAATAAGAAAGTTAAAATATTTTGGCAATTACTAATTTAATAAGTAAAAACACTGACAATGAAAATTAAATTGAAATCTATCAATAAAACAACTCCAAAAATAAATATTTGCTAAGCTAAAACATTCATAATTAATCTAAACAAGAGAATATAGATACATCAAGAAAGATACTGTAAAAATAAATAAAAATGAATTAATAGGAACAACACATTTAAGATATATAAAAGGAAGTTTATTAAGGTCAGGAATCTATTATAGATGCAGCAGAGCAAATTTAACTTTTTTTTTAAATGCATTGATATTAGAATAATAATTTAGATCTAAAAATTTTTATATTATATATTAACTTGACCTTGTATAGTTTCATTAATATTAGGATCAGCAAGAAAAACAAACAATTGAATTTCAGGCTTATTATTTCAAAAATAAAAATAAATATAATTATTTGTTCATATTTATTTCAAAATCTTAATATGAAATAATGATATTTATATAATTATTTACAATTAATAACACTTTATTAATTAATAGCAAAAGGTATTAGATGAGAAGAAAGCTTTAGATATTAAAATATAAAATCTTGAAAATGAAGTATTGTAAGCATTTAATTATAGTTTCAGATTTTAATTTGAATTAATCAAATATTTGAGATTTATAATTTTTTAATATCCAAAGTGAACCTAGAATTAAGATCAGTAAAAGAAGAAGTTTTTCCAATGAAGAAATAAAAGCAATTTGTATTAGACATAGCAGAGGAATTCATACATTCTAAGATCAGAAAAATAATTTCATTTTAGAAAGCCAAATTTAATAACACTTAAAAAGCAAATGCTTTTAATACCTTTTTGACTTAAGAAAAAACAAATGAAGAATCAAATCTTAAATTATAATATTTAAGTTAGTTTTTACAGCTTCATGTAGTTTTCGAGAAAAAAAATTTATAGAAATTTTTATAATTGAAAATGATTGAGGATTTATAAATTTAATTAAATATATAATCTTCTTCCTCAAAATACTAAAATTGAAAAAGACATAATTCCATTCAATAAAAAACAGTTACTCCAATTTATGCATGAAATGGAAGAAGCTAACTTATTCCTAATGAAGCTGATTGAAGATGATGAAGTTCAATTTTCAAAGGGAGACCCTGATTTCTTAAGTAAACAAGCAATGCTTAAAAGTTAAATTTCTGACATATCTGCCACAATTCAAAACTTCTCAACTCGGAGAGAATTTTCAGAGAAAATTCTTAAACTAAACGGAATTGTCGTGAAACGAGAATCTACTAAGAAAGACCGATCAGCATTAGCTTAGGATCTACACATATTCAATGATGTAATTTAGAAGATAAAGTAGATGCACTTATCTCTGTTTCCAGACTAAGACGACTTGGAACATAATTAAAGTCAACTGAGCTTTCAATAGATATTGAAGTAAATTTAGGATAAAACTGAGTATCTAACTGAGGCTTTTGAATATGTACAGAATCAGTCAAACGGCAATTATTAGCTATAAATTTAGTTGCAAGAAAAGCTTATAATTGACAAATTATAAATAAAATACTACAATATCATGTGAATTTCATGTTTAAATTTTAATTAATTGTAAGTAACTAGATTAAAAGAGGAAGATGAAGAAGTATAATGAATTATAAAAAATAGAAAGAGAAAAGTAGGAGAAAAATTATGAAAGAAATATGGAGAGAATAAGAAGGGGCGAATTAGTTAAGAAGCCTGAGGGAAAGCATATTTAAAGTAGGAGCTAAAAACCTAAGAGAAAACCTAAATAAGAAGTACCTTTACTCAGTAAACATGAAGTTGATTATGAAAAGTATGTTATTCATGTAATAGGAAAAATTTTGTAAATATTTAGAAAAATAATACTTATAAAATTGAAGTTGAAGAGCAATTAAAAAAATAAAAATATTCAATTATTTTCATAGCTAAAAAAAGCTGTCTAAAATTAACAATTATATATAGCGCAATATAAATATCGAATTTAATTCAGTCAATATTGAATTATTAAGCCTTTCACTCTAGATAGGTGTGAATAAATATAAGGTCTGGAAATTTGTAATGAATCTTTGATTTGTCAAAAAAAATTCTTCACAAGCAATAACAATGTTTGATATATTTTGTTTTATTATAATCACTGATATTACCTTAAAATTAGAAAAATGATATGAGAAAAGATAGATTGTATGAAATTTTAGTATTTAATCTGAAAAGCACTTTAAATTGATTAATTCACATATCAGAGCAGAGTAAATTGTTCAAGTAAGAGTTCACTAACTAGATGCTAGAAAATCCATTTCCAGTTGTGAGTTTAATTATTGAAGTAAGTTTTGGTTTTTGGTTTTATAATAAATAAATTACTACCGAGTTTGCTTAGAGTACAATATCTCTTGTTCCGTTCATTGCTTGAAAAATAAATATAAAATTATCTAAGCTTGTCTTTACCAACTTGAGATTAGTCCTGGTTTCTTGTCAAGCCAAATTTCATTTCATTTTGCTCTTAAAGTGAGAAAGGCTTTTTGAAGATATCAGAAGAGTCCTCGTCTCTCTGGCCTGACTGCTGCTTTTCCACTACTTGCAACGAATGCTTGGAGCCTGTGCTTGATCAACTATTGTGTAGCTGCTGATTGTTCAGTAAGTGGAATGGATTCCAAGTCAATGCCGAGACTTTAGGCTGCTTTCTCAATGCTTCCTGGTGGGAGATTGATGTTAGGCAAGCCTTCAAGTCTCGAAAGTTGTTCCCCTTAAAGGCCGTTTTGCAAAACCCAAGCAAGTGGCTTTGCGACCTTCTCTCTTTCAGTTTTACTTCCCGCATTATGCTTAAGCTTCATGTGCAAGTTTAATGAGCCCTCTGAGCCATAAAAACTGTCGCAACCATTATAAGGGCAGATGTAACTTTTCTCGATTTCGTTAGCGCATCTCCTATAATGTTTCTTTCTTCCGCTTAAGTATCTATCATAATCATTTGTTTTTTTGGTTTTGGGTTTGTTTGTGTTTTTGTGTTGTTTCGTGTTGTTTTGAGCCTTGTCTATTAGGACAGGACACTGTAGTTATTGATGGCCGAGTTGAAGTTCTGTTAAACAGCTTATGTATTTGGCTTTTGATTACTTGGTTAGGTAGAGTATTAATCCTTGATGTTCCTATTAGAATGAGAAGAGTCTTGCATATCAGTTTTGTCGCTCAATTGCATTCTTTAATAGTTTTTCTTTTCATCTAAGAAATTTAAAGCATCATCGAGGTTCAAATTGAGATGGGATTTGGAGCAAGTCAAATTTGGGTCTGAATTTGATTTGTTGCTTACAAATGAAGTAGTTTTTTGTTCGTACCTTGACTTTTACTCTTCCCATTCAATTTGATTTTTCTTTAAGTGATATTACTTCAAAAGATCATTTCTTTAGTTCGATTCAATCATTAATAATCTAAGAAAAGTTTCGTTTTTATTGAAGATTTCTGAGAATCTCTTGACATAGTCAATATTTGAATCATATTATTGATAAATTTCAGGAATTCCAAGTATTTCATCTTTCTCAATACCTTAAGAGGATATCTATTGCTAAATACTGCCCTGAGAGTTTTATACTCTTTCAGTATTAGTGTTTCTTGTGTGAGTTATTTGGGGAGTACTAAATCCTAGCAAATCTTTATTTTAATCATTAATCAAATTTGATTTTATTTTAGGATCCAAAATGGGAATAAATTTCTGATCTTAAACTTGTAAGTTTTAAGCTTATTATTGTGGAAGCCCCGTTTACTATGACAGAGTAGCTTAATTTCCAAGTTGGTTACCCCTTAATTGCTGATTTAAACCCAATAACTCACTTAAAACTTGTGATTGATTAGTTATTCCTGGCAAAACATAGGCTGGTCTTATGAAATTCGGATGTGCTAGTTTATCACTTGTTGCTAACTAATTCAATATTTATGGTTTATAGAGAGAATTGTGATTCATCAAGTAAGTAACATTCTTTGAAATTTTTACCCTATAAAGTTTTGCAAGAATAACCTAGCAATATAAAATAAACGAATTCTTTGATGGATTACTCAATATACTGGGATAAAGATGAATGTTCTAAGGTACAACAAGGCCTCGTTGCTTGAGTTCTTCATTTCCTAATCCAAGAAACTGATGCTGTCTCGATGATTGTTAGTTTAAAATGTTCAAATTTTCGTTCCCAAAGGCTACAGAAGTTGCTTGAGATTGGGAGAGACATCCAGCAGGAAGCAGGTCTGATAATTAAATTTCTTTTTGATTTGATAAGTTTAAGTTACTTTTATTTCCTGATTATTGGACTTAACCACCTTCATTAAATAATATTCTCTTGCAGGAAACAAAACTTAATAAAATTAATCAGAAACTTTATAACTTAACCAATAAGATTTAAATTTGAAGGTTCTGCTACTTATAAATTAGATTTTTGATGTTAAAAATGTGAGTCCTTGTCAACTATTCCATTCTGTATTACGTTTTTGTATATTGCGGGGTTTTCATCATTTTTTTGTTCTCGATTCTGAGTGGTCTCGGTCGACTTTCTTTTTCCAAGAATTATATCAGAGTCATGCTCTTAAGAAAGGTGACTTGCCTTTTAGCTTTGTAGTTCCTAATTTCTCTATATCTTTTGGAGCAACTCTTGATCTATTTGTAATGCTCCTCCACTATTGTAGATAAAACATGAACTTAGAATAGTAAACCCGTTAAAATGGTATGTAAATTATGAATTTTAATAAGCAGTGAAAACACTCATTAATCAAAGCTATATTTAAAGTAACATATTGCAATACCGAGTATAAGAGGCTTGTCTGGTGATATATGAGATGATTGGATGGCACTGGTGAGTTGAGTATATCTCGTAGGTGAGTCGAAGAGCTCATTAGTCTGGTCCTGGTGTGAGTTTTACTTGTCTAGGCACTCTATTTGACTCTCTTATTGGGTTTTGAGAGAGGGATTGCATGTT
Source organism: Oxytricha trifallax (assembly GCA_000711775.1). Lineage (NCBI taxonomy): Eukaryota > Ciliophora > Spirotrichea > Sporadotrichida > Oxytrichidae > Oxytricha > Oxytricha trifallax. The sequence continues at coordinate 13,989 of ARYC01000077.1, forward strand.
TCTTACATCTTCATTCATAAAATATCAATATTTATTTTTAACTTAATATCTTATAGTTATTACCATTATCTGAATTCCAATACATAAATATTCTATATAATCATTTTGATTGAGAAGTATATGATATAATTGGACAAATGCTGATGACTTTTATATTGTTGTGTTTAAATTATATTTTTAAATGGAATTAAAATTTATTTAATCTAAAATTAAAATAGGTAGCCTGCTATAACATCCTGAACTCTTCACTCCCTACTTTTATTTTCATATCTTTTATATTTAATATTTACTACTATTTCTATTACTCAGATATAACCCCATTTAATTTGAAGGTAAAATGAATTAAATAATGTTCATTAGATAAAAAATTATTTATAATTGTTTAACATAGAAAATAAAATATTTCGTTCACAATTATATCTAAGCATATTGTATACATAAATCATCTCATATATTTATTTTATAATTATATTATTTGTCACTCCAATTTGACATTTTATTGATTTGTTATTTTTTATAATTTTTGCTAACTAATATAAATTCTAATAGAAGGGTTTACCATACAAATGTAAAATTGAGTGAATAAATTTGAATGTAAATTACTATATAAATTGCCTGCTTTATAGCCGTATTGCATAATATAAAAAATATTATTATTTAATAAACTAAATTATTTTTCCGTAATTATAAAGTAATTTTAGATTTGTTTAGAGCAATAACATAATCATTTGAATTAGAATTTGATATAAATTTATGATAAACTTTGAGAAAATTGATTACCATCAATTTCATTAACTCATGTTCAGTGGTTGATTGGTTATAGCCAAGGGTCTCCCATATATTCCAAGAAGGTGTTTAGGGGGTCTCCTCTAAGCTCGTATCTTTACTATCCCATACAATCCCTATAATTAAAAGTTATTTTTAGATTAAACTTAGATATATGATTAAAGCAACCTAATAAAATTTGCATTCCAGTCTTTTAATAAAATATCTAAACTTACTTATATTCGAAGTGCACACTGTTCATAGTTTGGCAGTAAATGCTCTTTCTGCAGTCAGCATCACAGTCAGGTTGATAGGTTTGCAGTCCCCAGAGTGACTTGGTCAATTGATATCTGAGAGCAGTGGTCTCGTTAGCTAAGAATCTATTTGACAAATCCACAAAACTTGAAGGTGAGAGATCCTTCATGTCGTAGTGCTCAGTCATCTCATGGTCAAAATTCCAAGTTGGATTATCTTCAGTCAAGTTCAAGGAATAAGTACTCATCTTAAAAACATGTAAAAAAAGTATGGTCTCCCATTAAAAATTCAAATTAAAGTTCCTAATAAGTTAATTGGGTAATTATTTGTTAAAATAAACAACCATAATAAATATCTTGACTGGAAGCATAGTCTCTACATCTACTTCAATCATTCTGAATGAAGGGTTAACTTGGTACCAAGTGGAAACTGAAGAAGCCCAGTATTGGACTCCAATAGGCTTTCCAGTAGAGAATGACTTTGCAATGTTATGTCTCTCTTCATGGACATGTCCGTACACTGAGAATCTAAACATTAAATAGTAGTGAATCTTAAACTGTAAAATACAGTTATAAATTGCAGAAATTTGCAAGTTTAATGATATGTTGGAATCTGTCAGTGATTGCCTTGTATCTAATAGACCATTGATAGAGGCAAGAATCATCAGCAGGAGGAATGTGAGAAATGATAATTGCAATTTCCCCTCTTGCTTCGATGGCATGGAAGGTTTCGTTAAGCCATTATAAAACACCACCTGGGTCGTCTCTCTAACTCCAAAGATAGAATTGAATTGAGTATTTCTTAAATGAGTATTAACTACTATATTTTCTTGTAGCATGGCTGTGTGTTAATAGCAACTACGTTTACCTTGTCAAAAAGTCATTATTTAAGTGATGATTTTCTGATAAAATATTGATAAAGCTTTAGCTTTTAAGTGTAATAACCAGCTTTCATATAAACGTTTTAGGCTTCTTCATCAAGCCATTATTTCCACAAGTTGAGGTTTATCTCAAGCATAGTGTCTGGTTGTCTGAAATCTTAAGAGTTAGCTACTTCAAAAATACTTGAAAAAAATTGTTATGTATAAATCAATATAACATATTGATACTGAAAATTAGTTTAGTTGTCAAAGTGTCAATGGGCACATCACAACCATAAGATCCTAAATTGATTTATTTTTGTTGATATAATGCTAATTTTGTAGGATCAAGGTTGTTGAAGTACTTTTGATCACAGAAGAAAAAATATACTAAAAATAACATAATCGCAAGTCTTGGCAGTACCAGATACATACTTGAAATAGACTTATAGATTTTTGCAGGGTCAGCAGCGATTTATTGATAAATAGTAATTAAAATTAATATTAATGCTTATGAAAAAATAATTTTAAATCCAAAGATAGAAGTTGAAGTTGTAGCATGGCTGTTAAAAATGAAAGTCAAAAACTTTACCATTCTAAAGCTTTAAATTTTCTTACAACAATTACACACTTCAAAATCGTGATTGCCCTCTAGTGGATAGATAACATAGCTGCTCATGTTTGCAACCATAAAGTCGGCTAATCTCTTTTGGTAATTTGTAACGTATTCAACATCATATTCCCATTGATCGTGTGGAACAATATCACCAGTCCAGAACACAATATCTGGCTTTAAGTTCTCATTAATATACTCTCCCATAGTTGTCAAAGTAGTTCTCATTTATTCTGTGTTTACAATAAGATCCTAAAGGACCTGCTTAATCTGTTTTGTTATTTGTCTTGCCGTTAACTTCTCTGCAGCAAATAACATTATGTTTCAAATTACATACTTCAAGTCTAGATGGATATCTGTGAATTGCACTACTTTCAAGGTGGGTCTTTGATCTTTTGAAGGGAATGAAAATACATTATGGATAGAATTATTGATAAAGATTATCAACGAAATCATCTCCATTCAAAGAAGCAGGTTTGTCAGAGAGCATATTCTTTACAAAAACTGTAGGATCAAGTATTCTAAATCCATTACCTTTAGTATAAAAATCATATACTTTTGATCACACATGTTTACAAATTCAGTGCATAGATAGTCAGGTTGAACAATTAAGCTTTATAAATTCTCAATAATAACACCTGAGAGAGAATTTACGAAACCTCTACAAACAAAGAATTCAAGTTAAGAGCTACACAAGAAGATAGCTCCAGTCTCAACGTAACTTTATACTGTAGTACTATCTATAAGGTTTTGCAAAACTTAGCCAACAATCCAGCATGCTTCGCACTCGAGGGTTCTTAAAATAGTTTGGGGTTTAGGCATGAATAACTTGTGAAGGTGTGAGCTGTGCTCATCTTCTAATTGGGCAGGTGATTGATTGTTCAAATCGATATTTTATATATCTGAATAGGTAATTGGGTGCTATCCGGTGAGCACAGAGGATTTCTTTTCTACGATGGTTTGAAGGCGATCTACAGCAGACTTTAAAAATTCCAATTAGTCGACCATTTTGCCCTTGTTTCTCAGGTTTACACCCATAAAAACTGGGTAAGGTTCTTGGCTTGAGTATGATATCAAAGAAGATAAAATCCAAATTTAAAATTTTAATAGAATAAAATTGAGGATATATAATTTTGAATAGTTATAATAATTTAAATGAAATTATAAATCAAAATCTAATATTTTTATTAAAGGTAAATATAGTTTTTACTGATTGTATCTAAAAAATTGTCTAGTTTTTTTTATAATTAAAATCTAAGGCAAATAATACATTTAAGCCGACCATTAATAGTATTAATATTTTAAGAATTAAATATAAGTTTATCATCAGGAGTCCAAGAATCGTAGCAGAAGAAGTAACTCTTCTGGATTTCTTAGCGGTAAACATTACCTGTTTGTTCTGTATATCCCTGAAGAAATTATATAAGGTATAATAATAATTAATTAATTTATTAGTTTTCTAAATAATACAGTAAGTGAGAAGGATTTTCTTCGAAATCTTTTAATAATTTGAACAATTAATATTTATTCATATAATATTTTAAGGCTAATTCCCTACATAAATATCTTCTTTTAAAAGAACATATCATTGAAACTTAATTAAGGCAAGTAATAATTAATTTAATAATTGCAATAAAAATGAGTAACAACAATAGCAACTAGAACTCTGCTACGAACTCTTTCAGTTTTCCCTTGAACCCAGTTTACCAGTAAAATATAGGCAGACCGACTCAATCACATACCAGACCATCTTATAGAAACCCCAATCCAAATCATCCTGGGGGTTAAGGATAACAACACAACTCTACTGGGTATCAGAACAGAGGTCCCAGACCCCCATATCAACCAAGGGTTTAGCCTTAAGGTGGTGCTTATGGTTAACCATAGTAGAGTTATAATTAAGCTCCAGGAGCTCCATAATAGTACAATCAGAACTATAGACAGGTACCTCCAGCTGCTGGGTACTAACAACCATATTAGCAACCATAACCGGGGCAATATCCTTAAACTGGATATCAAGGTCAAAAGCCAGCAATTGGGTACTAAGGTGGGTATCAGAATTAGGCCTAACCTCAACCAGCTTATGGTTAACAACAGCAACCATACCAATAGCAATAAGGTTACTAACCAAGATCAAACTTTAATAACAGAAACCAAGGTAGTCAGGGAGGAGACTAATACCAGAACAGGCCAAATTCAAATTATAATTAAGGTGCCACTTCATTCAACAATCAAGGTGCAGATAAATCTTAATATTAGGCAAATCGACCTGCAAGGGAATACACAGAAGAACAAAAACAAGAAAGAAAACGCCAGAATTTAAGAGAGAAAAAACTCAAGCATACGTTTGGAGGAAACTCTTTTGCTCAAAACTTCCTCTTCTCTAAGAAAAATAATGATGCTTTAGTGTCTGCAGCCAATTCATACGCTCAATAGTTGATATCTGATTAATAGAAGTAAATTATTGGGGAAGATGCGCTAACAATAACAGGCGCTTCAGCAATGATTGGACCTTAACCCTCACCATAGTAAGTCACTAACAACAATTACTAAGTAAATTTCTATCAAGGGGCTCCTTAATACCAAGGATACCAAGCTCCCTCATATTCAGGCTATGGTCCTCAAGCTAACCCAGCATCAATTAATGACGCCTCTTAAATTAAATCCTAAACAGATACAGCTATAGTTAAGCCTTCTGGGGCTCCTCCTTCAGGTATTGATGATAAGCAGCAGTAGGACTTATCATACTTGCAAGATACCTTCAATTAGCTATAACCTCCAGCTGACAGGAGACGTCAAAATTATTAAAGTGGACCAGGCTAAGGCATGATAGGCCCTCCTGGTGCTTAACCTCATGGCTATCGTCCATAGTATGGGTATAACTAGGGTGGTCCTTAGTAACCATATTAGCAAAATAGATACGGCAACAATCCAAACTATAGAGGTAGAGGAGGCATGAACAATAATCGCGGTGGTAGATTCATGCAAAATAATAGATACGGCTAAAGAGGAGGCTATAATAACAGATTCCAATAAAATAGATATAACAATCAGCATCAAAATTAACATGACCCAAATAATAGTGCTAACAAAGATGATAACATTGAAGACCAAGACTATGATGAGAACATACTAATTTAGAGTAACTAAATTTACGAGGATGAGTTTGATACAGTGCAGAAGTAATAGCAATCAAATGTGCAGCCTTAAAATAGCAACTAATAAGGAAAGAATAGTCAAAACAAACCAGAGAAGAAAGCTTAAAAATAACTAGATCCAGAGGAGGAAGAGGATTTGAAGAAATGGATTGACTAGAGAAGGAAGAAATTCCCAACTAAAAATCGTAATTTATGGGTTTAAAATAGCTAAAAATTATAAACGAATAAATGCCTATATTTGTCCCCCCTAAAATCGTTTGGAATAGTAATAAGCCCGTTAAGATGTAGGGATAACTAATCCAGATGGAAGTGCCCTTGATTAAACAAACGCCATATCTGCTGTTCGATCTAATCTTGAAAAGAAAGTGGAGCTTAGTAAGATTGAAATTAAACTGAGAAGAAAGTTGACTCTCATCAACGGGTAGTTAAGCGAGAAAGGCGGTCTTAAGTTCTTGAAAAATCGTAGTTTCCAGATCATGGGAAATAATAGAGGCAGCCAATAGAAACCATAGTAATAGAGATTGAAAAGACCACACGTTAAGAGAATTCATGATGATAATGATGCAAATAAAGCTGATGGAAATGAAGTGAACAACGAAGAAATTAAGTTTGATGAAAATGGCATGCCAATTTTACCTGAGAAGAGAGATGATACCCACGGGTAGGGCATGAGGAGAAGAGAAGGAAAGCTTAGTCTTAAAGATAAAAAGAAGAGAAGAAAGTTGAGAATTCAAGGTCAATAGCAATAGAACTAAATCTAGACATTAGACGGCAAGGTTCCTGATGAGACATAAGAAAAGAAGCAAGTCTAGTTCTCTGAGTAAATAGACACTACTATAATCCCAAATAACTCTGAAAATTAGTAATAGTCAACAACTCCAGGAAATTAATATGGAGAAGATTAAGACGTTAACATGAATCACAGTGCTAACAAGATATTCAAATATCGCCAAAATTTCTTGCAGTAGGAATTACTTTAATAAGAAATGCACAATGAAAAAATGATTTTGCTGCAATGTTTCAGATATTTTGTCAAGAATGATATTGTGTGAAAGAATCAATAGAATGAAAGATTTAAGAAAGAATCAAAGTTCATAATGTATACAATTATACTCTTTCTAATTAACTTTAATAACAATTTTTAACTTAAACTAATTTTCTTATATTTATAATGTACATTGAAAAAGTACAATCGTCATATCGTATAAGAATTAAATAGGAAATATATCTATTATCATCGATATTGTATTAATGATAAGTTGTCCAATACTACTTAAATCACGAGTGGAGAGCAAATATTATTATATCATATAATCATCTCAAACATATATTCCCCCACTAAAACTAATTTTTTTTTATAGATTAAATAGAATATTATTTAGTAGATTAAATTTTGTATTTAGTTTCGAGTTTAAAAACAAATCCTTTCATAAAAATCAAAAAAATTATTCTAGGCTTGCCTATTTTTTCATGGCCATTAGAAAATCAGATAAGAATAAAATAAAGTTAAAATTGCTATTGAATAAATAAGTTTTCCTTATTTCATTAATTTATTAATTAAAAAATTCTCATTATTTAAATTGAAAAAACTTTGGGGTTTTAACTGACGTCAGTATTTTTTCCTTGTAAAACTCAAATGTCAATGTAAGTCTATCCTATACCACCCTAAACCCCTTCATTTTGTTTACAATTACTTATAGAACACTAATGAACCAAAATATTTGCCAAGGAACCTTGGATTTCGAAAATATTGAAAAATCTGAAAATCTTGGCTATGATTAACAACTATCCTTAATTGAAAATATCGGGTAATGGCCCCCTGGGGGGGGCCGGTAAAATTTTTTTCTCATTCTTATAAAATGTTCTGAAAATGATTAAAACATCAAAGTAACATATCGTAAAGCATGAATTAGGTCTGAAATGACTTTTCCAATGAATCTAGAGCAACCCATATCAAAGTAATATTTCACATTAACATCATAAAATTATTAGATTTTTAATAAAATTAAATTTTTTTTCTAAATATTTTATGATTGATATATTTGCAATTTCACTAATTTTATTTCTGAGATAACGATTAACTGTTATAAAATATTTAAAAATAATGATTGAAGTATAATTATCTAATTGGCAACATTACTAAAAAGCTCTTTATACTATAATAACAGTTAATCGTTATATCAGAAATAAAATTAGTGAAATTGCAAATATATCAATCATAAAATATTTAGAAAAAAAATTTAATTTTATTAAAAATCTAATAATTTTATGATGTTAATGTGAAATATTACTTTGATATGGGTTGCTCTAGATTCATTGGAAAAGTCATTTCAGACCTAATTCATGCTTTACGATATGTTACTTTGATGTTTTAATCATTTTCAGAACATTTTATAAGAATGAGAAAAAAAATTTTACCGGCCCCCCCCAGGGGGCCATTACCCAAAATATCTAATACGTCTCTACAAATAGGGATTAAAATGAGATTCAAACTTCTAATAAAGATAAGGATTCTTAAGATGAAATTCAGAAGTTAGGCAAGCGTCAAAGAGACTTAGAGCCTAGTAAATCTACCAAACACTAATAAAAGAGACAAAGAAAATCTAAGGCTCAGTTATCCCGAAAAAACACTTCTCAAAATGACGAAAATAGTCAGTCTGTTGCCCCAACTAATGATGGAGCTGATTCTCTGTCCAAACTTAATTCCTCATCTCATCAGACTTTTAACGAAGTCTCAGACGATGAAGATAGTCGTGAGAGAAGGTAAGCACCAATCATAAAATGTCTTAATACTTTATGTAGACTTGTTCAAAATCGCAAGAGCGCAATGAAATGCAGAATGAAGAAGAAGAACGAATACGAAGAAATGAAAACCGAGCTCGATAATCTTAAGGCTTAAGGAGTCGAGTTAAACATTAAGGTAAAAAAAAATATCTTTGAAAGTTCAAGCATCTAAACCTTCCTATAGTTCAAGAACACCTGCTTAATGTACGAAGATAAAATAAAAGAGAACGAGGAGCTCAAGAAAAAGCTAGATCTTCTCTAAACTTAGCAAACAATGATGCTGGCATACGTGTTAAGCTAACAGCAAAACAAAACAGCTCCATCTTCAAGTTCTCCATCTTTAATATCTCAAATTTAAACAGTTAATACTTAATCAGATAACTCCACTTCAACTAATGAGTAAACCTCTTCTCTTCCATAGAGTATGCTTAACCTTGAGGCTTTTAACCCTCTTGCTTTCATGCAGCCATAGTTAGCTTGCCTTTAAAATATGTCGCAAGCATTAAACTAAACTGAGACAAGTTTAGCTTCACTGCTAATGACGTAGTAATAGAAACAGTTGGAACTCGCAAATAATACTTCTCAATAAAAAGAAGTTGAAACCAGTTAAGTATCTGCACCAAAGGAGCATGAAGATAGCCAATCTCAACTAATGAAAGACTTTGTTACCCTACAGAGACTACATGCTTGCAAAAGTCAAAACATTAATTTTGCCCCTCAGTAGATGATATCATCTTCCCAAGGATTTTCACAATATCAAACAACTGTGAATCCTTATAGCGGAATTTTCTAAGCTTCTCCATAAACTAAGCAAGAAAGCGAACAAGACTCTTCACAAAAGGGTGCTACATTATGTAAGCCCCTGGTTAACAAACCCCTAATCTCCCAACTCCAAGGTCTTCCATTGAACATGTTAGGAGGCATGTCACAGTTCAATCAATCTTAGTTCCAAAATATCTCTATGGGAACTCAAGAATTGCATATCTTAGAGTAGATGAGAAAATAGCTTATCTTAAACAGCGCCAAGTAAATCCCAACAAACAACATTTACACACAATTCCATTAATGAATGATGTGTACTGGACACTTAAACATGACAAGGAAAGTAATTTCCTTAAATTATGAAACTCACTGAACTTTATTATGCAAAAAAGTTGAAGAATTCTCTCATCACATAAATAAGAATAGATGAGACTGCTCTTCTCTTTTTTGAATTGATATGTAAATATTCCGATTGAAACTATCTTAACCTATTAATTAAACATAATATATACCTTATTAGATATATTAATTACCTTAAACTTTCGATGACATTTATTTAAACTTCTCTCTTAATTCCCTCTTTAATTGGCTCACTCTATTTCTCATAATTGATAAAATTCTTGCAATATAATTTGTAATATTCTATAAGACTTCCGGTATACTTTTTCTTCTATTGATGGTATACTAGATACAAATTTTGCTACTTTTAGTATCTTAATTTCCAAAGCTAAATATAGCTCAAATAACTCAGATGTGATTATTATGCATAGTGACGTCAATAAATAATTAAGAGTGAAAATAACTAAAAGTTAATTAGAATAGAGGATTAATAAAATTTAAATTTTACCATAAAACTTAATACTTAAGCCAACAAGTTAATTGATTATAAGCTTAAAAACTAATATAAAATTTTATTATATCTTATTTTTAAAAATAATATTGTTTAATTTTATATAAAAATTGTAGTCATATAAAAAATGATTTTATATCTATGATTTTTTACCGAACTGCCATTTATCATACAAAAAATTAAGTAATAACTTAAGGAGAAAAAAATACGTTATTTTCTCTATAAATTTAAAGCAATATAATTAATACTTAAACCTATTAAGTTATAGTTTTTTAGATTTCATGATAAAGAAAATTTTATGAGAATGTTCATCTAAATACATATAATTAACTATATATGTATTCTACAGGAAATTCATCGCTAACTTGAACTCAATTAGCTAGATTTCAGCATCTCTATTATTGGTAGTTTTTGTAAATATAAGCATTTAGAAAGTAATGACAAAATTTCATTCAAATATATATTCAAAAGTTTAAAATCTACACAATCGCAATTAATGGTACTTAATATCTAATTAATTTATATTCACCTCTAATATACAGCAATTGCATATATTACAGACACTATTCTATTGTCTATTTATATATATTTATAAGATATATATATATATATATATATATATATATATTATATATATATATATATATCTTATAAATATGAGCATGTATTTGAATATCTGATATAATTTTTATAAATTAATAATTAAAATCTAATAATTTAAGAGAAATCTGATGGACAACTAAAATTAACAATAAAGCAATTATCAACGTGGAGGAGGAAACTACCAAAACAACAATAACAATTATCAGAGAAAGAACTATTACTAGAATAATAACAACAACTACTAGAATAATAACAACAATTAAAGTAACTATGGCAACAATAATAATTTAAAATTTAATATTTATATATAGATATTGTTGAATTGGATATGATAAAAATTATTAAAATTAATTATAATTAATAATAATTAATAATTTTAGATTTAAAGTGTCCAAATTATTATTATTCTGTCAAAATTAAAAAATATCTAAGATATTATGAATAATTTTATTTTTAAATTTTACAAAGCTAGAGAAAGTAAATTTTAAATATAAAAATTATTATTTTTTAGATATGGACAGCAATTGCTTTAAATTTAAATCAGTAAAAATAATAAATTTTACCTACAATAATTTATTCCGCAATATAAGAAATTAATATATTTATTATTTGAAAAACAGTAACAACTACCAATAAAACAAAGGACAACAGCAAATCTAACAAACATCTACTGGGTAGTCGCAACTCAAGAATATTTGCTTTGACTTGAGTGAGATATATTTCCCGCTTTTTATTTTGCAGATGAGGTTCGACATATTCGCACTTAGAAATAGGGCTCAGAGATAGAACTATCAGGGACAGTTGGATCAACTGCAAAGTAATAATAATGACAATGCCAATGGTATTGCTAAACATAAATATTATTTTTATGTTGTAGTTAATATGATCTATGGCTTTAAGAAAAACTATTGATTTGTATTAATAGAACACAATTTTTGTTAATTCTCATACTTTATTAATTATTTGTACAATAACTAGCCAGGTATGCTGAGTGCATACGAAGCAATAGCAGACAGTGACTATGAATTGCTGCAGGAATATCAAAGGCAGTACTATGAGAGCATGAACAAGTTTTTCTTTATTCTGAGAGATCAGTTCCTCCTGAACAAAATTCAAATTTGTGGCATCATGGTCTTCATTATCAAGAGAGAAGAGAAGTACATCTTTGGAAGTAAGTATCCACATAATTAAGTGTTTTTTATATAGTTGATGACTCCACTGGTGTGATGACATGCGTTCTATGGCTCAATGACAACAAATAAGGCGGCTAATCTGCGAGAAGAAACCAGGATTTCAGAAATTTGTTTGCTAATATTACTATTGGATCTAGTCTGGCTATTCTTGGCACTATGGAGTATTCACTTAAAATATATATAAATTTTAAATATTTACTTAATTTATGATGATATGATTACAAAGATAAGATCTAAGTTAATTTTAAACTTCAAAAAAATATTTATTTTTAATTTATTGATGTAAGAAAGAGTTATATTCAGTTAAAATTAAATTATACATGGAATACCATATTCTAAAATTTTTTTTAATTTATATCATTATTTCATTTAAGTTTATTAAATTCTTTTAATATTCATTTTTATTAACTTAAATTGTAAATTTAAATATGGATGTATTAATTTTTAATTGAATATAATTGCGTCTTAGTTTGTAAAAAGATATCAATCATCATAGTTTATTCAATGAAATATAAGAAGTTGTAATATCTAAAGCTTACATTCTTATAAGTTTAATAAAGTTAGAATAACATTTTTGTTAGTGACTTATTATTAGAGAAATTGCAATTAACGTCTCACAAACAATTAATAAAAATATAAACTCATATACTTATTATATCCATTCTTAATAGTTACTTATGTAATTTTTATAAAAAAAGCTAATTTTCCTATAATTTCTCCCAATTACAATCAAAGTGTACTAAAAAATTATTTTTCCAATTATGATTCCAAATATTATAAATTTTTTAAGGGTTTTTGAATGTTCATAAGTTGAGACCAGTTATTGACATCAATGAAGAAATGTTGCAGTACTAGCAAACAATCAATGCTTAAAAATGCTACTTTGAGCCTTTCAAGCCCTTCCAAAGAAGACTTTTCAATTCAAATTGGTAGTAAGAATAGTAAACTATGATGGAATAGTAAAGAATAATTTAAGAGTAGAAGTAGTAGGCAGCTAAGGAAATTGGAGATGGTGAAGATTTTCATAAGCATAAGATAAACAGAATTAAGAAAAACATCAATGATTATATCTTGAATAACTATCACGATCTTTTCAAGTCAGAGGCTTCGAAAACTAAGGTGAATTAACTTCTCCTAATAAAGTGTCAAACAATCTAATTCTTACCAATCCTATTCCCTTGGACCACTAGAACATCACAGTGTCAGAGAAGGACTTTCTTGAAAATAAGGAGCTTCTAGGCAAAATAATTGAAGAAATTAAGTTTAGTGACTAGCGAGACAAGGACCCAAAGGAGCTTTTGAAGGAATGTCTGGGTGAACTAGAGCAGAAAGGCTTCGTGAATCTTCTAGGCGACACTATGCGCCAATATATTATTCAAATCAAAGAGCAGAAGAATAAGCTAAAATTGTTTATTGAGGGTGAACTGAAGAGGTCAAACGGCATGCCATTCGAAACTATCTACAAAAATGTGTGCTAGGAGTACAATAGCTTTTATACGAAAGGATTTGTGTTTAAGATTATCGATGAGTTGTTTCAAATGGGATGCATATATGAGAAGAGCAAGTTAAACTTTGCATATTTGGATAATCAATTTTGAGTTTATTCATATAGTGAAATTTTGGACTGAGATGAAATTAATTTGAGAAATTTACATAAAAAATGAATAGCTCGTTTAAATGATTAATTTGTTAACATAAATTAAAGTTAATACTTATATTACAATCTTATTCATTATACCCATTTTCAATGATGTCAACAAAATTTTATAGACAAGTTTTGCATGTGTTTTAGCACCTCATTAATTTGCAAAATTTTACTTAGTTAACCTGTCAATCAAAACATTTCTAATATTAGGTTAGCTTAGTAAGCCATCTATTTACTGTTAAATTTACAAGATAGAACTGCTTTCATTTATATTGAATTATTGGCCGATATTTTGGTTATTAACATTAATTTATTTCAGTTTGGAGTTTTCTTCGAGCAACTAATTTACCTGGAGAGTTTTAAAGGTTAATTCGTCTTGCAAAGTATCAATTATAGTGCACAGCTTTTAAGTTTCATAAAATATCTACTTTTTAAAATACAGGTAAAAAATCAAATAATTTAAATGCTATAAAGTTAGTCTGGCATCCTTTTGCTATTACTATAAAACAGAGCTTAATTACTTCACATTATTCATGTTTGAGTAGCTATTATTAATTGAAATGGGTTGCTGAGCCAATATGGTTCCGCTGGAAGTTATAGGTAAGTTTTGGTGCATGCCTCCTTCAATTAAGATTTAGGAGGTTTAGAAGTGTTCGCTATCTTACGGGGTGATTTAATTTAACATGAAACCGTTTTAATACCCTCCAGGTTTTTAAAGTTTAAATAAAATTAATAAACGAATTATTGTCTTAATAAAGGTAATTAGCTCAAATAAAATTACTAAAGTTTCATAATAAAAGAAATCAAACCTGAATATCTTTTAATAAATATTTTTATGTAATTGGTCAGTGAAATATTGAGATAAAGCAAAAATCATAACTTCATTTTTCAATATATTTTTATTATTCACAATTTTACAGCATTACTTGACTTTCTCATAAATTATTGTACCATATTCAGAAAATATTTATAATTTAAGATACTTTCCCCTAATTTGCTATTAATTAAGCAATAAAGTTAATTGGTTAAGTTTAAGGACTTTGGTTCATAAAAAGCACCATAGGTATTATTATTTCCTTTTCCAGATAACTAGCTTATCATAGGATTGTATGTGTGACTTGGATTTGGGCTTTAAGATCTTGGTATCTATAATTAATATTAATAAAACGCCAATATTAATATTTTTTAACAAATTTTACTATACTGGCTGTGATGATTAGACAACGTTCCATTTCTACTTTACCCATGCTTAAAACCCCAATTATTACTTTAGCTAATTTAAGCATTATCCATGCTTGTATTATGAGTATTATTCGAACTATAATTTAAAAACTAATTGTAGCCATTTTTCCCCTGATTATTCTGATATGGACTAGACTAATTAGCATTTTAAATGTTTTAATTGCTTCCTTGATTTGGAATAAGTTACACAGATGATACCATTGATTGCTACTTTTTTATTTGGTCTCTTAAATTTATAATTTCCTAGCGTAGCTCTTCAGTTTCTTCTTAAAGTTTTGAGTTTTGCTTCAGCAATACTTTCTCATTAGGTGTTTATTCAACAAATAACATTTTAAATAGATTAATCTAAAAATACATATTTAATATCTATTGGAACTTGGCTGATGATCCGGGAGTGAGGGATCTCCCATGTTCATCTATTGATTTATACTCAATTTTTTCATTCATTGTAACAAATGTCCTCACACTCATAGCTCTTGCAGCAAACAGTAAAGTTGAGAAAGATTCATCATAGTGAATGAGAGAAGGACTGATACATGCGCAAATTGTAGTTTTGCTGTTTCCACCCAGACTCTCAGTCAATAGCCTGGTTAATTTACTATCTCTAAAAGGAACATGCATTAAAGATTTTTCTGAAGCTAAAGCTGAAATACAGTTACTTAAAGCAGCAATGGATTTATTAATGTTCTTTGCTTCTTATAATCTCATACCTTCTGACCCAGTTTTTGAGAGTCTTTCCGAACCCGCTAAATCAACAATTGTTAGCAATGCTTTCTTAAAGTGTCTCTTTTTGAATTAGCCTGATTTTTGTCCTTTTTGTGGAGACATTTCATCACTTCTCACCTAATCGTTTTCAGACCCAGTTTCAACCCAGCGCTATTCAACGAATATTTACAAAACTGCATGCGATCTGCTAGAGTTCTTATTCATTGCTGTCTGATTTACTGATCTCCGTTTTGCTCCAATTTTGATTAACTAATACAGCTATTCCTTTGATTTTACATTCACCTGAGTTAAGCCATCTACGAATATCCCCGTCTTTGGATCTTCTCTAAGCTTTAAATTGATTCCTTACCCAGCTTAATTTAAATAAAAGCATATAAAAAGTAAAATTTCCAAGAGATGTAGATGAAGAACCTTGCCTAATTGGACTCTATGACATATGTCTTGTATGACTTGAACTTCCACCAGCAGCACTGCTTAGATTTCCAGTTGAAGATCCTGCACCAGACTGCAACAGTAAATCAGTTATCTGTTCCATATAAATTTCAAGAAAGCTCATAGTTATTCTGAACTGAGCTTTATTCGGATTTGTTTTGATAAAATCGAATAAATGAGCTACACATCTGGGAACGATACCGCTCTCTTCATGAAGTTCATCGATACCTCCTCGATTGACATTTGAATATAAGTGATCAAGTGAAGCTTTACTACCGAAAATAGTATGAGTTTTTCCTGATCCTGTCTGACCATAGGCCATCACGACGCCATTGAAACCATTAAGCACATCCTAGACTACAGGATAAGCTATTTACTCATAGGCTTAATATTAGTCAGAAGATTAGTCAAGCACACAATCATACTTGAAATGCCTCACATCTTGGTTTGGTCTCACCATTGAGAGTGATTGATTGTCCTAAATAAAACCATATAAACAAAATGCAAATTTAAAGTTTATTGAAAAAATGAGCTAATTTTAGCTGTCTTATTATATCTAAAATTTCTTACATTGTAAAATTGAATGCATTATTATTTCCCCTTCTTCCCTCCAGACAATTCATCATCCAAAAATGGTCTCACTCTTAGCACAACTATTGAATTATAGAACTAGAAGTATTTTACCTCGAAATCTATTAATTTCATCTTGATTAGCATTTTATTAAGCATTGTTTTATGATGAGGTATCTACCATGTTTTAATTTTGCTTTTCACTTATAAAAATTGTTTTATAAATAAAATTTGAACTTGATAAATTCCATTAATGCTTTCCTTGTAAATTTGAGACATTTCGTTTTTACTTGATGAAGATAAGTTACAATTGAAAATTTAAACTACTAACAAATTTAAAATCTGAAATTAATTAAAAATATGAATTCTAACATCAACCCGAACCCTAATCTAGAGCTGTCTCTTCTAGAGAATGAAATAGAAAAGATTTCCTCAAGGTATTAGCTATCAAATAGCTAGCAGCAATTTTCTTTTACTTAAACTCTTTAGCAAAATGGTAGTCTAAGTAATCGGGGAGGTCCAATGTCTCAATAATTGAACTATTAAGATGGTAAGATTGAAAACTTTCCAAGACTTTTTATGTTAATTTTCATAATATAGGAAATTAAACCAACCAATAAGAAATGATGCAATAGTAAATGCTGCAAAGTTAAATGTACAATTAATAGACTCTGCCTTTGCAGATGCCATAGTAGTCTATGATTTAAACGTACAATTTGAACTAAGGGAATCTATAGGCTCCAACTCTTAAACTAAATGAGAACAATTATTAAGATGGTTTAATTAATGCTATAAAATCACCATCAGTGCTTACTTTCGGAGGGACAATGATCAATAGTAACAGCAATGGAGATTATATTAAATTATTATATTTGTAAGTTTCAAATAGTGCATATAGTCAATCAACAACTACCAGATAATCTTAAAATGTTATACCTGACTTGATTAACCCCCTTTAAGAGCAAACTTTGAATAAAAGGCCAGATCCCAAAACCTAAGGATTAAAAATAAAATTCATAGCAAGTTACTATTAATCCTTCAAAAATTAACCCAAAGGACTTAAGCAATGAAGAGCTAGAATACATTATAAAGACTGGCAAGATTCCACCCAGACTAATTTAAGCTTAAAATAGTAATAAATAAGAGTAATAATCATAAAAGATAGTGACTCATAAAGAAAACTTACAATAGTATCAAGCTAATGCTAAATTTCAAAACAACAATGCTTTGTAAGGAATACCTCAGCTCATACAACCTAATTAAATTGTATTAAGCTAAATTACCAATCAAAATTAAGGCTCTGCAAATATAACCTAGGCATCAACAGTAAATAACAGTTATATGTAATAGCAGACACAAATACCAAACTTTTAATAGAGTTTAAATAATTAAGAAGATAATGTGTTCTTGAAGAATTACAACTCCCCAAGGATTATAAATGATTCACTAATGACTTAAATTTAGAAGTAGTAGCAATAGATCTAGCATTTATTTATTGTATATTTTGCACTATTTTAAATTTATCTAGCCTCTTTAAACAAAAAGCTTGTTGACAACGAATCTCCAGCCCATCCCAAATTTCAATCAGTAAACAGGACCTACAAATTCTTTCCTAAACCATTTAGACAATTCAGCAATTTCAAAGACTCTCGATTTATCCCAGAACTTTCTAGGTAACATGAACTAACCTTCCATGATAGCCACTAATTAAGCCAATTAAATGAATAAATCTAACGCAGTTAATAGCAACTAAAGTCAAGCGGCTTCTTAGGCCATGAAAGCTCTTTCAGATAAGGTGAAACAACTGGAGAGTGAAAATTAGTTGCTTAATGATAAGTTAAGTATTACTGAGACTCAATACTCTGATCATTTATTTATATTATAAACTTAGATTCTTTAATAAAGTAAATATATGCTATATAAGGGCATAAAAACTTACTTATCAGGTTCACCGTCTGTAATAAAAGCTCAGAGAAGAAATAGAGAAATCTCAGAGAACAGAACTTTAAATGAAGGAAGAATTGCAAATGTTAAAAAGATAAGTAGAAAACGTTGAGAATGAAAAACTTAGACATCTAGAGGAGAATTCTAGTGAACGGGAGCAGTGGAGAACTCAGCTCAAACAAGTCGAGGAAGAAAATTCTGGGCTTAAAAGACAATTAGAGGAAAATTTGGAGAAATATGCTGGCATAGAGGAGACGATTAGAGATATTAGAAGAAGAGAGTAGCATCTCAGGGAAAGATACTATTCTCTTAAATTAAGACTAATTTAGATAAGCATACTATTTTAAAGATATGAAAGAGAAGTGGACAGCGAGAAGGAAAGAGGCATGTTAATTGAAAAAGATGTTGAGGACACAAAGCGCAGATACGAAGATCTAAAATCGAAACTTAAAGAGAAAAACAAAAAACTCGAAGTTGAGAATCAATAACTTAATGAAGAGCTAGACAAAGTAAAAAGTGAGAAGGAAAGATAGATCAATCATTTACAAAGGGATCTAGAGAGGTGGAAGAGAGAAAGCCAGATGTTAAAGGAAGAAATGAGCATTCTTGGTGGCAGCGGGGATAAAGAGTAAGAAAAATAAAAAGCTGGAAGTAAGAAAGAGAAAAAGACTAAGTTAGTAAGCAGCGGTATCCTTAGTTAATTTTCAACAAAATATTTTTAAGGCATCACACCAAAGTCTTCTCAGTATGTGTAAAACAGGAGATGCAAATCACCCTTGAAGTAGAGAAATTTAGAAGATCCAAATAACATTCTAATAAGGACCATGAACGTTAACTAAACAATTGATGACTAAATCTTTAAATCTATAGAGTCGAATACAAACACTGATTAAAGTTAACCTTCAGGATAAGCGACTAAAAGAAGCAAAGCAGCAAAAAAAACAATAGAAAAAAACATTAGAAAAATTTCTGAATCTGTTACCAAACAAACTGCGAAACAATCAAAAATTAAGAATAAAAAGAGACATAATTCCAATGTACCATCTTAAATAATAAGCAACGCAGCTGACAAAGAAAATTAAAATCACTAGAATCCTAATGTGAGTTCTCATTAACAAAAAATTGAAATGCACCAATAAAGAACCAGTTCTGCTTTGAAAAATAGAGTTAGTTCAAGTGAAAGAAAAAGTAGATCAAGATCCTCTCATAATCATAATATGCTTTAAAATCATTCCTCAGCTTCCAAGTTAACCAAATCTAAGCTTAAAAATCTCAACAGTTAATTAGATAGTTAAATAAGAAAAAATAGTCGTGGTAAATCTCCCAATCTTTAAAAGTCAAAGCATAAAGAACGATCATTAAATGGTGTCTAGAGCTAGTCCAATCTAATTTCTATAAACACAAAGAAAGGAAGAGCTGAAAATGTTGAAATTTTAGATAACAATAGTAGCATAGATACCAAGCTGCAAGAAAGTAAGGACTACATCTTTATAGAGAATAACCCTTCTTAAAGATCTCAATCAAATTAGAGATAGTAACAATAACAACTTTTTGAGCAAAATCTTCAATTCAGGAATTAAAATCAATACAAGAGACCTTCAATTGAAAGTATAGGATCAATACCTTTTGGTTTGAGCTCTACAAATTCTGAATATGGAGCATTTCTTTACTCACATTAATCAAGTGTTGATTAGAATGCTGGTTCTAATTTCCTCATGCCTAACATTATCGATCCAACTTCCTCTTAGGTGAATCTTGATAGATATTCTAAACCACTTGATCTCAACGATTTTAATTCTAGTGTGAGCAATCCTTAGTCAATGTCTGGCACGCTCGCTTTTTCTTAACTTAATGGAAGTTAATCAACTAAAAATGCAATTTAGCATGAAAGACTGAGTGTAGACTATATTTAAATATCTTCTTAATTAAAGAACAATTCATTATACATAAACTATCATGTAATTTATCAGTTTCAAAAGTGTAGACAATTAGATCTTCTACCTTGAAAGAGAAATATTCGATTTCAACCAGCAGTACAAAACTCTTCTCTCCTAGCAAAGTCAAGCTTTGTCCTCTTCGAACAACAACCACTCCAGCAGCAGTGGGAACTTGAACATTCAGCTGAGACAGGTAGCCCAACTACTTGAAGATAAAAGTGAAAGGCTTTTTGAACTTAAAAAGTAGTAGCAGTAAATGCTACTCTAAAATACCTATAGAAGCAGTGTTAATACTGAATTTAGTGCTGGAAAACTTCAGTAAAATGCATTGGCCAAAAGTTCAAGTAATGTAGGCCTATATAATGGCAACGAATATTGTAATCAAGCTTCAAATCCATTTATTGAGACAGGTGTCAGATCTTATTAAATCAAAGAACAGTAATGAGGAAGGGATAATTTTATATTCTTAAGTGATTGATTTATTATAAACTTACATATGTTAGCTTTTAATTGTTCTAATTTATTAATAATCTATAATATTAATTAATAAAATATGACACACAACATTGGAAGTCCCTTGCTCAAAGGCACTACTCCTGAGTCTTATAACAACTACGATTACAGCAACTACTTCAGATTCCAGAACAAGCGTTCCCTCGAAGAGATTGATACCCTTCTTGCCTATCAAGAGAAGTTAAGATCCTAATTGGGTGCTGAGACTGCAGATAAAATTGATAAGGAGGCAGATCTCTACTATAACCATGAAAAGTTTAGAATTTGGCAAGCCAAAGCGAGATTCAGAGCTTTCTTCACAACACTTGTTGCAGTACCTGCAATCTTTACACTAGCAAACGGTGGCCACAACGGAGTAGGATTGATGAAAAGGAACAGAGGCCTAGCTATGGGCGCTTGGGTAGGAACTTACATGTTCACTTTCTACGTGTGGCACAGATATGTAGGTTATGGCTCAGGACCAAGAACCGAACAGACTTATGCCAAGAATGTCAAGATGCTCAGAAACTTGATCATTACTCAGTGATAAGCAATATAAAATAAGTTAGTTTAACATCTAAAAACACATAAATCATCATAGCAGTTGTTTTGAATAGCAACTCATATTGATGCATTTTATTTAATTCCTTGATAAATTAGAACAATTTATTATTTCTTATTGATTATCTCTAAAATTAGAAAAGAGATGCAATTTATACCGATTTATAATGAATAATTTAATTATGTATCAAACTTATTGTTAATCTGTTCTTCATACTATGTCCTCTCCTATTTCTACACAGCCTCTTTCAATTAATTATTTTAGATAACTTCATTAATTTTTAATGCGATATCTCTAGTGAACATTATCAGGTTTTATTGATGAAATAAATCTGGGTATTTTGCTATATCTAATGTCTCTAAATCTAAAGCATCTATCTTCTACATATAGGTTATTATAAATTTAATCTTGTTTCAAGAGACAATATAAATACATAGAAATTCAGTAAAAAGTTCAAAAATTGTTCTTACTAACTGGTTTTGTATTATTTATGGACTTTCCATACTTTCTTAATCATAATCTCCTTAATTCTTCATAATTATCTTAATATTTATTTAGTTTTAATCAAAACAATAATCCTATTTATTGACTGTTCATTAATAAATATATCTTTATTATCTTCTAATTTAACTTCAATAAATAATTTTTTTTGGATAAAATCAACGAACATAATGATTAAATTTGAATAAGAAGAATAATAACTTATTTAAATTGCAAAAAGGGAAAACAGTGTGAAAATTAATAACTTAATAAAAATGTCTTCATCCATCTTTGAGTGTTCTATATGCTATAATGGCTATAATGAAAGTAATTTATCTCATTCAAATTAAATTTTTATTAACTACTTCCTTTAGGTAATTAATCTTTAAATTATAAATAAAATCCTTTGTCATTAAATTAAGAGAACGAATAAATTTATAAGTGTTTTCTTTGAAAATTTCAATTATTTGATAAAATATAATTTAAATTAAATAATATTTTAGGTACACACAGACCTTTGATAACACAATGCGGTCACGTATATTGCGAAGGTTGCTTGACTAGATGCACCACCTGTCCTTAACTCTAAACTTAAAACTAACCAAGCGACTCATCTATCACCCACACTTAAATTAGTACAGTTCTCTAATAAAACACCAATATTCTAGTAAACCAACCATCTCAAGAAGTAAATAGCAATTAGGAGATGATTAATAATTAAAATAACTCTGAGGGGAGTGAGTCAATGATTGATAGTGTCCCTAAGGAAATAAGAAAATATGATGAAAACTTGACTTATTTCATAAAATGCCCTGCATGCCAGTAGATTCATTAAACTCATCCCTCAAAGCTGCCTTGTGTTTACTCTATCATTGCATTCCTACCCCAAAACAATCAAGCTTATTTATTATATAATATTATTTTATCAAGTACCTGCATAAACTAGTGGTAGCAGCTAACCAAGTGAAACACAAAGAATAAAAGAATAATCAAGCAGCATTCTTTAGTCAAGTTAAATAAGAGATAAATCTCAGTAAAAAGATCAATCTAATCTCATTGGTATTTCAAATTTTTACTGTAAAATAAAAGTTTTTCAATTTCAAATTTATATCTTTTCATAATTAATTTATAATAATTCAATTTCTAAATCGGGCAATCCAGCCAAGCAATCATAAAATTTAAATTAAGTTTCTTAAATACCAGCAGGATATTAAAATCAACCTCATCCTTATAATATTTTAAATATAATTTGATTAAGCTTTTCTCAATAATAAAAGAATTTGATAAATAAGGATGAATAAAATCCAGCTAATTGTTTAAGGCATCCTGACAAAAAGATAAAGTTTATCTGTGAGAGTGATATGGCATTTTTATGTTCTAGGTGTGTGATCTAGCATACTGGAATAGGACATGTAATTAATGAGTATTCAGTTGACATAGACAAAATAAAATCTTAAATTAATAATAAAATTATTTTTATTTAAACCACCGCTTATACAAAAAAATAATTTAATTAAATTTAAGGAAATCTGATTTTTAAGATGTAAATTAGAGATTTCAAAACATGCTTCTCGAAACAATTAAGAGTAAATAATCATATGATGGTTTTGATAAAAAACTTAATGATATTTGCAACAAATAAATGAATAAGCTGGAACTTACATTTAAATCCATTTTTAGAACTATTGAACAAAAGAAGAAAGAGTTTTAATTGATAAAAATTTAAGAAATTTAATTATAAACAAAACAGATTACTATCATAAACAGTAAAGCTTAATATTTTTTCCTAATTTTATCATGAGTTTACAAGGATAATTCGTGAATTTTATTCGGATTAGAAATCAAAGCTAGACTATGACCGCATGAAAACCTAAAAATTCCTTCAGAAGTTATCAACCCACTAAAAAGATTTCGCAGATATAGAACAATCTTTAGATACAACTTCTTATGAAGAATTCTTTAAGTTGATGAATGAAAAGAACAGTGAAATGAACTCGATGAATGAATAAGTTGCCAGTTTAATTAGAAACATGTAAAGTAATGAGAAATCACTAACTCTAGCAATATTTGTAGACTAAGTTAAAATCTCAGATTTCGGTAATATACAGTATGTTAAAGCCCTAGAATACAAAACTAAGAGTAGCTCTAAGCGAGCTTAGCAGGAAGATAGAGAAAAATTGGATAACTTGATTGGAGGAGGGAAATCTCCAAGAGAAATTTCGAAAAATCATAATCATAGAGAGAGGACACATTCACAGAGTAAGAAACGATAAAATGCCACAAATTTAGTGCAAGCTAAATCTCAAGTTTCTACTTAGTTAACTTCTCAAAATCCTTCTCTTAACTAGCAGCAAATAATTTTAGATAAGTTCCAAGAAGAGTAAAATTTAAAGAAAACTGAGAGAGCTAAGCAGTGGTAGCTAGATGCCAAAGTTGAGAAAAAGCTTCATAATATTATAAATAAAATTCATGATGTAGTACCTGCAACGAGTCAATTACAGTATTAACCAATAATCTAATCATAGTCTAATCCTCAAACCTAAATGCAACTCCCAGTAACAGTGAAAAATTCAAGCAACAAAGATCTACTTGATTTCAAGTCTAATGCTGAAAATTATGATGTAAAGCATCTTTAACAGAAGCAGTAGTAGCAAAACATATTTGAAATGCAATATGATAACTTGCCTAGTAGCAGAGGAGTTGCAAGTAGCAATGAAATGGTCCAATAATATGGCAGTAAAAACCTAAGCTCAACTATGACTAACAAGAATCCTTATGTTGACTAGGATAAATCAGTTTCTTAAAACATCAGAGGTGTAAGTCAACATACTCCTCACACTCAGATTAGTGGAAATCTTGTGCCCTTGACTCATTAGCATAAATCAGACAACGATGTGATTCCAAGTAACCATACGTAAAACAGCAATAATAGCAATTTGTAAAAGAACACCATGTATCATAATCATCAGTAACAGCCAACTTTATAGAGTCACTAGTCTCATTAACAAATACACATCAAGCCGAAAATGGGGGCTATGATAAATGAATACGAAAAGAATTTATTTACCAATTAATAATAAACTACACGCAGACAAACCTTCGTACCTTCTCTAAGAACTGAGTTAGTTAGTGCAAGCAACAAAAATTCACATAAAACTCATTTTATTGATAAGAACAGCGACGATCATTCTTCAATTATTGGTTAAGCTAATGTTTTAAAATTTTACATAGGTGCTTTATAATAACTTAGACAATATTTTTGAAAAATATTTTTGTTTATTTATTTAATACTAAATGTTACTACAAATGCGATCATTAAATCTCAAAACACCAATACCAAAAACCAAAACAACTATACTCAAATAAACCCCTATCAAAGCTCAGGAATGATAGGATCCATAACTCAGCGAGGAGATGGACGTTACGACAGATATGCAAATTTAAACTAAAACAACGATAATGACTACGAATATTCAACCACAGGGGCAGGAGGCACTGCTGAGAAAGATTATAACAAACGCGGCGTAGTAGATAGGATTAATATTCAAGGAAGCGGATAGTAACAGCAAGTATAATAGCATTTATTCAAGGAATTCAAGGAAGATAACTTAACTTATTCTAAGTACCTGAATCCTATTAAATCTTCTCACACAAATACTAATGCATAGAATAGCTAACTCATTTTTTTCTTCTTTATGAAAGATTATAATTTGATATAAAATAGCTAAAACCAGAGAGATATCAACCAAAACCTGAATTTACTATAGTAATCTCTTGATAAACCAACTAATGAAAGCATTGCCACAAACCCCTTCGAAAATGGTCTTTTAATGATGAGGCAGAGTACAAACCCTCTAAACTCAATCAATATGAACGATACTGCTCCTTAGATAGAACAGTCCTCTATCATGCAAGATTTAGAAAGCTTGAAAACTATCTCAAGTAAGTAGAATAGCAATGGTGGACTTATGAAAGGGGGTGGAGGTCATTTATCCTCAGATGATGAAATGATACTGACAAATATGATTCATGAAATTCAGAGCAAGTCATAGGAGAGGAAACATCACAGCAACCACAATCATCAAAATAAGATTAAGAATGTACAAAGTCATGCGAACTATATTTATAAGTTTATTCATTATATTAAACGGAGTGAGAGTCAGATTAGACAGTTAAATCTAGCAAGTTAATCAAAATGCACAAGTTGAAAGTAGCTAAAATCTTCAGATTGATAATCATCATAAGTTGATTAAATACACAAGCAACCATCTCACAAATCACAACCAAGATAGTGCAATTGCTTCAAACCCAAATATTATTGGTGTTAGGAAGCAAAGTTCAGGTGTTTCAAGCACAGCAGCTTATCAGCCTCACTCTCAATAATAGTAGTAATAGGAAGTTATTAACTCTAAGAAAACAAAGAAAGAGCACTCATCAAAGACACACTCTAATCACTAGAAAGATGGGCATACTAAACCCAATAGAAGAGCAGTAAATCATAATGACAGATATGAAAATTCGCATCAAACCAGTACTTCTCAACAACCAGCTCATGTAAGTTTACTATGATCACTAAATCAAGGTTAATTTTAGAAACGCAATGGTTCAACATAGAATCAAGTGCAGAGTAGTGAAATGTACACAGATATTAAATAGTCTGGAGTGAATAATAACGGTGGTGGTATGCTTACTAGAAGAGGCGATTAAACTCATTTCAATTAAGCAGCTTTAATTCAATAAGAATACTCTAATATTCCTTGTTTATAAATATTTTTCTAGATTATTTTTGTAATATTGACAACTTTATTATATATTCTTTTTAATTTATAGAATCGATTAATGTTTCACAATAATGAGTTTCAAAAAAGTGCTATTTAGCACTCAACAAATAACACTGTATCAACAGCCAACTTAAACCTTAACAACAAGTATCTATGATTATTAGATTATAATCTTTATTAATTTGATATCTCAATTGAATTTTAATATACAAATGCCATTCTTTACAGAATATTGTTTCTTTAACAATAAGTTGAGTAAATTCATTTCAGCATTCTCTTCGAAATAAAAAGAAGCAGAATTAAAAAGTATATCACTTCTCGCTTTAAGAAGTTATTCTAAGTCTAAAATTGATGTAAGAATGGCTTTTGAAAACTTACCCATCATATAATTAAGGTAAGTTCAGCAAGTTATAAAGACATTTTACCTATATTCTGTATAAAATACGCGATAGTATATTAATAATTATTGATATAGATACTTTTTCAGATTACTGAAAAGTAACACTCTAGATTAATAGAGAAGCCCCAGTCCTATTAGTAAATCAAGAAGAGTCTTGAAGTTAAATAAAGATCAATAGCATTAATCATTTACTGAGTAATATGTTCAGAAGAATCGATTAACCAAAGAAGAGGATTTAAACGAAGAAAAATAGAAATTAAATGCAAATTAATGCTACTTGGTTGATTAGTAAGTCCTTATAAGTTTATCAAGAGAAATTCTATTAATAATTTTGAGTTAGTAAAACTGTATTTAGTTAATATTTAGGATATAAAAGTTGAAAAGTGACGTACTTTAAATTCAATAAACTTAGAAAACTCAATAAATTTTGACAAAAATTAATGGAATCACTCACAATGGACAAAACGAGAACGAATCTAGCTTTTTGATGAGCATGTTCAATGATTTGAGAGATATTTAAGAATCTAATTTGCAATAAATGAGTTTTAGATTTGATGAGCAAATCAGCAAATTGTAAAATCTAATTGAAAGAAATAGATAAAAACAAGATCTTTTAACTTCTGACAATTTCTACTAATTGAACAAGGTATTACAAAATAATTGCTTTATTTAAATGTGTACTTTTAGGGAATTTAAGACATCAAAGGTAAAGAATTAAGTCAAATAAAGGAAGACATGAAAATTCTATTCATCAAGATTAATCATGCAAATGAATCCCATTTAACTCTGCGAAAAGAAATATCTTTCTTAAAAGATGAACTGAAAAATATTCATGCTTAGAACAACTATTTTGTTAAGAAATCAAACTCTTAGTATCTTAAGCAAACAAGCGAATCAAATTTGAATGAAAATATCTCAAGCAGGCAATAATTATTTGAGAAATATGAGACGTTTGTTACATAACAAGCTCAAAATGAGTAGCTGAATAATGTAATATCGAATGATAAACTTATGGCTTATTATAATAACTAAAATCTAAGAGATATATCTTCTAATCATGCTTTGAGGCATATCAAGTCTGATTCAATAGAAAGACAAGAAGAATTAAATCCTGGTGGTGAAAATAATATAAAGAACTTGAGAGTCTAACAAAGAAAAAATTCATCAGCTAGTTCATTAAAGAGGCCAATGACCAGCAAAAATTTCAGGAAAATAAACGAATCATATGCTTAGATTTTTCATAGTCAAACAAAAACTTAGCGGTCCAGGAAAGTTGGATCTTCAAATTAGAACGATTTGAAAAGTTTGCTATCATCGCATACTTTAAGACTACAGAAAAAGGATTCTAGGAATCAAACCTAATCATCTTTGAACAATATTACTAGTTAGAATGAACTATAAAAGTAGAAATAGGCTTAGAATTCACTTTAATTGGCCATTGAAAATCATAAGTTAAACTAAACTTTACCTTCATAAAAGCAATCTCTTGATAAAAAAGGAACAACTTTGTTGGCACTTCCTGACCCTAATAATCCTACAGCATCTTTAATTAACACTATAATTTTAATTATTATTTAAAAATCTTTTCACTTTTTTAATATTCAAACTACTTCAAAATTTAGGTCAAATAAAGGACTTGATAAATTTAATAACGCAATTTTAAACAAACACTTACCTGAGCAACAAATTAAAAATGATACTTTAGACTGCAAAGAGTTGGATCTCAATTAATAATTTAGGAGCACACTTGGGAAAGACCATGTCTATAAGAATAGTAGAAAGCCTTCTAGAGGTCAGAGTAGTAGAATAAGGGATGCGTAGTAAAATAACTTCAAAAGTATATAAAATGATGCAAATAACAACGCATACTCCAGTAGACCATCAAACCCTTATTATAAGCGCTATGAACAAAGACAAACAGTTTTCAATGAGAAATTAGGATAGTAAAAATTAGATGAGATTTTTAAGTCAAATTAATATGATTCTCGAAGTGGAACTATAAATAGCAATCATTTTCAAGCTAGTGGACGGAGTTCTTTGCTTCGAAATACAATTCAAAGCTCAAGTAAAAATAGAAATAATAAAACAAGTCTCATTAATATGAGTGCACTGTTTGGTGGATCTAAAAATGACCACAAAAATTTGCTATTGAACTTTAGCAATTAAGACATTAGTGGACCTACTATGAATAACATTAATAACTTGGTCAGTGGTCAAAATTTAAATTAAACAGTTAATGTTGCTTCGGAGTTGAGTAATCTGAATAATTTTGGCTCCTAATTTAATACTATAAGCCAAAGAATTGTTAATCAAAATAATACAATTAATGACTATATACCAAAGAAAATTGAGTGATTTATGAAATTTGGTCTGTCTGATTTAATATTTTACTTATCCAATTTATTTAATGAAAATCATAAAACTACAATTTACTAACTTAATATAATTTTATTTATAAATTAAACTTTATTAAAATGGAAGAAATCTTTATCTGCAATGAATGCATTAAAATCTCAGTGGATCCTGTAAAGCTGAAATGCGTGCATACATTTTGTTTGAAATGTGCCTAGAACCTGATTCTCGTATCTTATGTAAATACTTTAAGAAAGGATCTGTTTCCTTGCCCCATTTGCAAGAAAGTTACTTAGTTACTGGGAGATGGTCTCTTCAAAGTTAATGATGATTTGAAACTAGCTGTAAGTTGATATTCATAAAAAGTTATTCAAAGTAAAATAGTAGATTTCATACTACACTATTTGATATTAAAACATCTTCGTAAATTTAAAATTTATATAGTCACAATTCTTTTTATAAAGTTTCAAGAAAATGAACTCAGATAAGGGCAGTTTAATGGAATTCTATTAAGATGTAAAAAGCAAAAAGCTTAAGAAAAGTCATTAAGCTTAGAAAGCTTTTCAGTCACTAAATGGCTAGGATTTAACTGTACCCCATGCATACTGTGAATTGTGCTCTTCTTAAAATCATGATAATGAAATCAACTTGAATTTTAATATTATTTATAAATTAAATTAATAACTTAGATAATTAAGGGAATTAAACTCCAGCTATTCAATAGTATTGTACAAAAAATAAATTAAGAAAAATCTCTATAGAATTTATATATTTATTTATATTCAAATTTTGCCTTTTGTGTTTTACATCCATTAATTCAAAATCAATACAGAGTAAAACATTTAGTTATAAATTTAATTAAGAAATATCATTATATGAAGATTTTTATTTAAATTTTACAAGTATTTAGATTAATTAAACTTCTAGATATCAATTGTAGTGTGATAATAATAAAATTAAGAGAGATAGAGAGCAATGTGCGAATGTTTGAATTGTAACATACCCTTATGTTTGAAGTGCAAGCAGAAACATCTAACTAACCCCAGGCTTTAATCTCACAAAATCCTTCAATATCAACAAATGATATTTAGTCGATATTTCTAATTTAATATGATGTTCTCTATATCATGATATAAATATTTATATTCTTATTATTCGGTTTTAATTTAGTGGCAAGAGTATTAATGGAAATGGAAATTCATCAGAAGCTAACAGCCCTTCTCCTAGAGGCTTGAATTTTATTCTTTATTTCTATATATAAAAATAAGGCTAAAGATTAGGCTCAATGGGAAACAATGGGGGTGGAAATGCAGGAGGAAACTAAAACATAAAAAAGACTCCTGGCTAATCAATATCAAGCGCTAATTCCTCTGGAAAGTTCTCTGTTAGAAATGCCCTTGCTGGAGGACTCAATATCAATATTGCTGACAAAAAATAATCGTCAAGTTTAATCAAAATATAATACATTAACAATGTATTTTAATTGGCAATAATGGCTTGGAATCTGCGAGAGGTATTAATGAATAATTGGAAATGATGATATGTCCAAGTCATGAAGGTAATTAACTTGATCACTACTCTATTATTGTTAAATTAAATTGAATTTTACACAATGAATTTAAAGTAATTTTTGTATTAAATTTCAACAATTAATAAATAACATCAGAGAATTCATGTGCAAAGTATGTTTGAGAGAAATTGAAGGAACCCAGAGAGAAATAGACACAAATGCCATTCCAGTAGAAGATGCTATTAAAAGTAAGTAGTGGTATTTCAAAATAAACTGATAATATTTGTTATTGTGAAATGTTAATATATACATACAATTGCTTTATGAATTAATTATTGATGTTTTATTGATTAATTTAGTACTGGAAAACCGCCTTAACATGTAGCAGCTAGTAAATTTAGATGAGAAAATTCGCAGTCTGCTTGATTTAGTAAAGAAAAAACGAGAGTTTTGCCTAAAAGATAAAGAGGAGTCCCTAAAATCAATTAACAAGCAATTTGAAATAGTTTATAAGAGATTAGAAGAAAGAAAAAGTTATCTATTTCAGAAAGTAATCGCAGTTGCAGACCAAGAAAGTATGATTTTAAATTAATTTAAGACTGCTTTTAGTTACAAAAATTGATGCCCTAGTAGAAAGTATGAGTGCAGTGAAAGACCGTTCAATACAGATGTTTCAGCCTATTCAATCATCTTCAGCGATAGGTTATGCCAGATCTCTGGAAAGAATTATAGACTTTATGAGCGATATGAAGGATATATAGTTGCCTCAAAAACTCACTAATGATTACATGATTAGCTTAAACATAGATGATATTTAGAAATAGATTGAGAAGTTGGGGGTTGTTAATTCCAGTCAGAGTGAACAGTAATAGGTACTTAGTAACACTCTTGGAAGAGACAACTAGAATGGAAATAGTTTAATGAGTGGTGGGAATTAATAAAATTTGTTTGGGACTCTATAATCAGCTATGGCTGATAACCTGAACTTAATATTGCTGAATCTCAAGTTGTTATAAAAATTTAACAACAGTGCTCCCTTTTTTATTTTAACATGCTAATATTCAATGATTTCTCTAAGCCAAAAGCCAAGATAGTAAATTCCAAAATTCTACCTGAAATAGTGCAGTCAATAAAAATTATGAAAGTACTTCCTCACTTTAAGGAAAGTAATTTGCTGTACAGATGGACAAGAGACCTAAAAAGTAATGCTTGTTTTCATGAAAAATGTGATAATTTAGGGCCTTTGCTTGCTTTTATAAAACTTGATAATAATACTATCTTTGGGGTAAGTTTCTAGTATAAATTTGTAGATTATTTATACTCCCAAAAAATGATCGATATAATTATGACAATTTTATTGTAGGCTTATAGCGGGATACCTTGGGATAAAATAGGTGGGTGGAGAAAAACCAAATAGTCTTATCTTTTCTCAATAAGTGATGGTAGAGGCAGAGACCCTTTTCTCTAAAAAATTATTATAAAATACTCATACTTTTACCAATTAAATCCCAATAATTTATTTAGAAATACCATTATTACTAATCTTTTAAGATGATTTATATTTAAATTTCTTTTCTCTGCAGATTAAGATAAGATATACCTAACTCAAGACTAAATGCAATTTATTTCTCTGAGAAATATGGATTGGTTTTCGGAACTGGGGATTTAACTATTAATTTTGACAGAATAGATAAAAGTCAAAGTAAACTTGGAAGCACCTATGAAATACCTACTGCAAATATTGTAAGTGCAGTACATATAGTTTTATCTCATTAAGTTATTTATGGAAAAAAGGTGATGCTTATTAGTAAATTCATATATTATAGAATGGAAACGAATGCAGTTTAGCTGGCCAAGTATCAGGATGGGATATTAAAGAAATTGAGATATTTGGATTGTCTATCTATAGATGATATGTAAAATTTTATAAAATATATGAATGAAATAATAAAAGATTTAATTTCTACTTTAGATCAATGAATTTATTTCTTTAATTCTTATTTACACTAAATCGACTATTAAAATCAAGATAAAAATATACAGTAATAGTTAAGACCATATTTATGAAGAAAGTTGGAATCTGTCAAATTATATTTGTAATTTAATATGGAACAGTTGCAGAATCCCTCTACCGAGTAAATCGCATCTACTGATAGCACAAACTCATCTCAATCATAGTCCTAAGAAATAACTTCAATCATTTGAAATATTAATATTTTTCCATAAGAATTTATTGAAATCTTTTTTTTAAAGAAAAATCAACACAGCTACTGCGAGTCAGTCAATTGAAGTGGAATAGATTGAGACGGATAAAAATTCTTAAACACCTGGGAATAATATTGTTCAGTTTATGAATTGGAGATCCACTGACCATGATGGATATGTTCCAGTCATAATACATGATTTAAAATTAAATAATTACGCTCTAAAAAACTTTTTTATTTATGTTATAGCATAAAAATAGTTAAGTTAATAACTAAAAGTTATAAATTTATTGAGTGCGGGACTATAACTTTGAAGTGAGAGAATTGTAGTAAAATGATCTGAAAGATACAAACTATGACGTCGAAAAAATAGTTACTTCTGATATCACAAGGAACGTTTAAACCTGAATTCTTTTAATCTAATTTGTTTCTATAGTTTTTATTTCGCTCAAATCATCTTAATTAATAGGTTAATCAAATTAAATAAGTTAATCTGTCAAATTAGAAGCATTAAAGTTGGCTAAAATTGAAGTTTTTGAAATTATCTAATAATTTTAAAATTAATTTTGGATTGTAAATATTGGTTAATAATAACTGTTCTTTACTATGAGATAAAATATTTAAATTCTTTTTTTTATTAATTAAATATGGTATTTATATTCAATTAATTAAAATTATTTTTAAAAAAAGATATACTATTACTAATTTTATAGAAAAGACTAATTTACACTTGAGAATATTCAAAATAATAAAACATATCAAGTTAATTAAATAAATAATGAATAATCTAAATGATTTATACTTAGTATGATAACTTAATGTAACTTATAAAAGCGTAGTAGTAATAAGAGAAAGTTCTATGAAAATTTATTATAACTATTAAATTAATGTGATGATAAAAATAACTTCAGAATTTTCTTCTCAATAAAAATTTAACTTTAAATTTAATTATTTTTATGATGCTTTGATTGAGAAGTTTTAACCTAAGCAATTCGCATACTCTCATACCAACAATTGCTATGTACAAATATTTTAATAATTAAAATTTCAATTACTCTTCTTTAAATAAAAAAAGCTAATTGAAATTGAAGTCCTATTTAAAATTTAATATCTAGTTTCATAAATTAAGTAAAAATAATAATTAAAAAAAATTTAATAATTTTTTTTTCAAATCAAAAAGTATGATGAAGTGCGAAAGATATATATTTGCAGACCTAAGAGGCAAGATAAGAATAAAAATGAACAGCAAGCAAATGATAAAGATATGGAATTATAGTAAACAGATTTATCTGAACAAATCACTGTTAATCTCAGAATTTTGACTTGATTTTATTTAGAAATAATAATTTTTTCATATATAGGGATTCAGAATAATGCATTATAGGATGTAAAATTTATTCATGATTTTTTTGTGATGATAATTAATTTTGACTGATGAATAAACATGTAGTGGTTAGATATAGGTAGGTATTAATGATAAAATAAAAAATCTCAAAGAGTATCATTCTGGGAAGGGACAAGGTAATCTAACTCCCATTTATAAAAATGAACTGATTATATAATTGATCTAAATTTTTAAATTGCTTCTTTAAACTCAGCTTTTTCGATTAAAAATATCATTACTATTTTGATTAAAGGTGAAGACACATTTATAAAAAGACTAGTTCAATCAGGAGACAATTTCCTTTTAATATGCGGGGGTTTTGAGCCAATTAAGTGGACAAGATTTGCTACTATGGAATTTAATAGTTATTTCCATATGAGTGATAATTACTACGAGGCTGTCGCATTTAAGCCAAAGTAGGATGTACACTTTTTATCAAGTATAAATATTTTACTATAGTGTGATTGAATTTTTATTGGTTATATAAGAATTAATATTTCTCACTTTTTAGGATTCGGTTTCTTTAATTAACATGAAAAGCAGGCATTTAAGTTTAAATTTAAGTACATAATTGATGGTGAGGAATCAGCTGAAATTATTATAACAATTTTATATAACTTTTTTTAATGAAATTGAAGTTGATGCCACTTAGGAAATGGTGTAGGAAGATAAAATACTTAAGATAGACTTTTAGGAGTTAGGAGTAGATACTGTTTTTGTAAAAGCTGAGAGTCTTATTCATATATTAGCCAAAAGTTAACCACCCTCGACTAATCGTTTTAACTTTTATTTACATAAATTGCAATGACTTAGTTGTTTATCAAATCCTTATTATAAAAATAAGACCCTGATTTGTATTTAACTATGGGTATGAAGGGTACAACCCAGAAAATATAGCTGGAAACAATCCCCATTTCACAACAGAGAGATCTGACCATAACCAAAATAGCACAAGTGTAGATTTTGGACAATTCCCCTATATATTATACGCAGTGTGAAAACTATCAATTTTTAACTAAATCAAAATAAATAAACTTTGAATAATTAGTATTATAAATTATAATTAAGAAATTAAATTTGAAAAAAATTAGTATAATCAATCAAAATAAAGAGATCAAAATTAAATATTTCTATGTAATTTATCTTAAACTTACTAATTAAACACTTTAATTTGTTCATCTATAATGATTGATGTATTTTTATATTTATACAAATGATTTTAAAAATGTATTGAGATTCAAATTAAATATTTAATTCATAAAATTACTTCTTAATTTTTAAGTTAAAGTTAGAATTAGATATACTGTTGGATTTTAGATTTAAAATATTATTAAATATAAAGTTTTATAAGATTAAAACACATAAAAACTTTTGATTTTATACAATAAAATCAAATATAAAAAGTATCAAAATATTTTTAATAAATTATGAATTAAATTATTTGCGATTTCTATGTAAAATAAAAATAAATGTTAATCTATAATGAGAATGATAAATTCAATTGAAATATTTTTTTTTGCAATTTAATTTTAATATGGAAATGCAGTAAAATCATCAAGATCATTAAATTTCTTCTGATGAACAAACAAAAACCACTTCTTAACCTCCAACTGACTCTTAAGAAATTTTAATTTTTATTTATTAAATCAACACTGCTACTGCAAGTCAGTCAATTGAAGTTTAAGCAAGTTAAGATTAACAGACGCATGGAAGCTAGCTTGTTCAATTTATGAATTGGAGATCCACTGACCTTGATGGATATGTTCCAGTCAAAATTAAATAATTTTTATTCAACTAATTGAGAATTTTTCAATGATATATAATCTATTACCATAATTTAATTGTAAATTTGATGAGTGCGAGACTATAACTTTGAAGTAAAAGAACTGCAATAGAAAGATTTGAAGGATACAATGTATGATATTGAAAAGATTGTTACAACGGACATCTCAAGAAATATTGAGACATTTCAACCTAAATAATTCGCTTACTCTCATACTCACAATTGCTATGTACAAATATTAATATATTTAATTAAGCTAGTAACTTTTAATATTTAAGAAACACTTTATTTTTCCTTATGATTAATAATATTTTTTTTATCAAATCAAAAAGTATGATGAAACGAAAAAGATATATATTTGCAAACCAAAGAGATAAGATAAGAATAAAAATGAAAAAGAACAGCAACCAGATGATAAAGATTTGGAATTATTTTAAGCAGACTTATCAGAACAAATTACTGTTAACCTCAGAATTTTGATTAATATAAATTTAATTAAAATTCGATTGAATTTGAAGTTAACTCATTTGAATTATAACATATTAATATATTATTTTTGACCGATGAGTTAACATGCAGTGGTTAGATATAGGTAGGCATTAATGATAAAATAAAAAATCTCAAAGAGTATCATAATGGAAAAGGCAAAGATAATTTAACTCCCATTTATAAAAATGAACTGATTTTTAATTTGAAAGACTTTTTTGAAAAATTAATTGCACAAATGTTAGCCTATTTTTATGATAAAAGGAGAGGACACTTACGCAAAGAGGCTAGTTTAATCTGGCGATAATTTCCTTTTAATATGCGGGGGTTTTGAGGCTATTAAGTGGACTAGGTTTGGACGGCTCGAATTCGGAGATTATTTCTATATGAGTGATACTTACTATGATGCTATCGCATTTAGACCTAAGTAAGACATGTACTTAAATAAAGTTTTAAAATTATATGTTTATATAGTAAACTACTTAGATTTATTAAGAGATTCACCTGACGGGTATTATCAACAGACCCAAATAATTAAATTCAAATTATAAAGATAATTTTATAATAAATGTGTACTTTTTAGGATTTGGCTTATTCAATTAGTACGAGAAACACCCTTTCAAGTTAAAGTTCAAGTTTATAGCTGAAGGCTATGAATCTCCTGAAATTTTATATTATGTCTATTTTTAAAATTGAAGTAGACATCTAACAAGATATGTTATAGGAAGATAAATTATTCAAAATTGACTTATAGGAATTGGGCATAGGTGGAGTATCTGTAAAAGCAGATACTTTACTCCATCTAATGGCAAAAGTTTAAATGCCATAATCTATGAGATTCAACTATAATTGAAGTTTATATTTTTCGTTAAATAAAAGTATAATCATTAAACTATGGTTATGATGGGTATAGCCCAGATACTATTCCTGGAAACAACCCAGATTTCACGACGGAGAGATCTGAGCACAACCAAAACAGCACAGGCTAGGATTTTGGTCAATTCCCCTATATTTTATACGCAGTGTGAACAATATTTATTCTAAAAAAAGAATTTACATTGTTTTCTTTTATGAAATTCAAGCAAATATTTAACTTGAATTAATTCATATTCTACTAAAATAAAAATAAGTTTAACTATTGGAAAAGCTATTTGAATTCGAATAGGTTATTAATTATATAGAAAAAATAATCATGCTTTAGGTAAATTAAAATAAACGATAATTCTTTTTCGTTTATTTGAAAAATCATTATAAAGCAATTTCTAAAAATATCTTGCATAGTATTTACATTTAAATTTGGCCTTTTTTTACCTAATAAGTATAGTATTTATTAAGTTATAATAACTATTTTTAAATATAAGCATTGGATAAAATTAAAATACTTTTGTAATTTCTGCTTATTTAATAAATAATTTCGAAGTCTTTATATTCGATTGAAAACATAATTTAAGTTATCAATAAATTTTCAAGAATTTTATAAAAGTATGCTAAATATAATATCAAATAAATTCCAAATAAAATGTAGCAATAAAAAGATGTAAAAATTATAATTAGAGTTACATTATTTTTTATTGATATTCTGACTGATTTTTTTATTATTTTCATAAATATATCTTATATCAAAATAAAAAATTAATTAATTTACATCTCTCTGAATTGCTCACATATTGTATGTATATTATTTTAATGAATAGAAAATTTATAATTAAGCTGTGAATATATGTTGATGTATTAAAAGTTTGAATTAATTGATTTTAATTTGTTAACATTAAAATATGAGTGAAGCTGAATTCAACCTAAACATTCCTCCATCGACATCAAGATTATTTTACATAAAGACATTTTTTATTAAAAAATATGCTGTGAATATATTTTAAGAGTGAAGAGTCCCATGAGGGGCAAGATGTGCAATCCTAAATTCAGGGTCAGGCAAGTCCACATGATTCCTCATTAGACAACTAATCTTAAAACTAAAATGCCAACTAGCAACCAAATTCGTAAGTTTAGTCTGATAATTCTTGCACCGATCTCATTTTTCATTATAGAAGAAAATATACAAATTATATATTTAAAAGAGTGTCTCAGAGAAACCTTATCAAGGCAAAAGAGAGTGCCCCAGCTGGCAATGAATCTAGAACTTTCGTAAAATTTAACATTTTAATCAACTAATTTAAGGCAAAATATAATATATTAATATTCGAATAATTTAGATAAACTATAAATTATATTTTTGTTTTAATTTTTCATAAACAAGTAAATCTTTATCCAAAAATGTTTAATTGATTTCAAAGATCAATTATTTTTGATTTTATATAATTTAAGTAGACATCAGTGGCCTAATCATCCAGAGGAGCTGGCATTGGAGGCTCGAAAGGAATGAAACTTGAGCTGACTGAAGCAGAAAAAGATCTAATTTAAATTGCCAATTTAAGTAATAAATTAATGAATAATTATATATAAACATTTAAAAGAGTTGCTTCGTTTTGGAGACTTCTCATCTAAAACTACCTCTGCAGTTGCTGGTAATGCCATCAAATCTGATATTTCAATAAAAATAATTAACATTCTTATGCTAAATTATGTTAATTTTAATAAAGTAATTATCATATTTTATTTTTGAATATATTAATTAATTGATATTGAGAAGCATGATAGATAATCTCCCACTAATAGTAGCCTCATAAGCAAACGCAAAACCAGGTAACAGACATTTTTTTATCTATTAAAATGAAACATATTGAATTTTATTTTTACCATAAATTCATTAGATTAAATTTATTTTTTTATTTATCTAATAATTCCAAATAATATGAGATTTAAGAGTCCAATAATATCTAAGATCAAATAATTTTTAAGTTATATTAGTGATTAATAAATCTATTGAATTTATTTATTTTGATATCTAGATAATATTTTTCTTAATCCCATTCCCATAATAAAATAATTTATTAATGAATAATAAATGTTAAGTAATAATAAAACGATATAAATATAATTTAATATTTGAACATTTGAATTGTTTTAATGCTTATTTCAGGGGTAATGAGAGCATTTTGGATGGATCACAGCGTTAAAGTCGCTTAAGAGTAAGTTTTCTAATCATTTATTCATTTTTAATTCTACAGCTAATTATCATGATGACTTTGTCTACGGAGATCTTGCATTGAGAAAGTTATATAAATTATGTAGTAGTTTTGTTTATATAGAAATTAGTTTAATTGTAATAATAATTATAAGTAGATTATTTTAATGATTACGTTGCTAAAATGTTTGTTTTAAATTGTAAAAGCAAATAAATTATTTCCACAATTCTATAGAAATTTATAGCATAAATTAGAAAGTAAATCAACTAAAAAGATTAAAACAAAGATAATTCAAATTCTGCATCAGGTGGAGTTGCTTAAAGTGGAAACTCAGAATCAGGCAAGACTACTCAAAAAGGGGAAGTTGCTAACGCTGCCACAACTAAATCGAAGAAATCACAAGCTGCAAAAAAGGCAAAATAAGCATTAATAAATTACAGAATTTATAATAATATGTGATTTATTACACTTTAAAATAAGCTAAAGACTTAAGTAACTAACCACAAGTTATTCTTTCGTCAAATCCATCGCTTCAGTTGCCAATATATTACAATTAAGCATCACAATTAACTCAACAAGCACCTGGAGAGCATGTTAAGCTATACTGTGTTTATAAGAATAGATTATTTTTATTCTATAAAAATTCACCATTTATATTAAAGTCACTAAATTTAGTTCGTTAGGAAATATACAATTTCGACATTATTTTCTTAAAAGATGTAAAATTTTTTATATTATATTTTATCAAATTAAAAATCATTTAAAACAAATTATAAAAATATCATCTTAAAAGCATTTCTCAATATAAAAGTCTGGAACGATTTACACTTTAATTTATTTTTAAAATGTTTGTAGAACTGCAGATGAAACAGCTGACATGATTGGTTGCGATAAATGTGACGAGTGGTTCCATTTCGTTTGTGTTGGCATTGACCCAGTAAGTTATTCGTTTATTTATCTTTCACTCTAATGTTACCTATTTAAAAAAAAATGTCATTTATAAATTTTGAATGATTTAGAAGAATAATAACCATTAACAAAACAAATAATTAATAGTATATATTAATTACTATTTTAGTAATTAAACAAGTATTCATAGGATATTTATCTGTTTATTTATAAGCAAGTTATAATTAATTCTATTAATATATTGATTATTTTATAAATCACACAATTTTATCTATTTATTCTAATTAACTTACTTTTTCATAGACATCAGTGCCTGATATGGATAGCTACGAATTAATACTTATTAAAATTAATATTATGTTAATATAATTTGTGTGTCCTGAATGTGTCAAGAAATCTACAAAACCTCAAGGAAAGAGATCTCAAGTTAGTTAAAATTAGACTTAAGTTTAGTCATAATCAACAACTGCCAATAAAAGAAACTTCACTTTAAATTTATAAGAAAAATACTTAAATATATGGTTATAATCAATATAGTAATCTGAAGAAACTAGAAAGCACAGGCAAAACAGCAGCCCAAGTAAACTTTAAATCAAGAGACTGTGAGTGAAAATCAAATCAAGATAGCAACAGCCAGGAACACAATTCAACTACAAAACTAGCAGTCAACTAATTCTAGTTAAGCATAAAACCAGGGGAAGAGAAAGGGATAAAAAATAGAGAAGTCTCAAGCATCACAACATGATGATGGGAAAATTAATTATTAGTATTTTTAATTATTATTAATGGGCTTACATCTTAGAAATCATAAACAATGAGCACTATTTCAATCTTAAATCAACTCCCTTAGTAATCTAAAATGCATCAGGCTAATCAAAATCCCTATAATTAGTTATTTTAATTTGTAAAAACTATGAAAATTATTTTAAAATATAAATTTACCTATATATCATGCTAAAAATAATTTACCAAATCGATAATTATGAGACTTAACATATAAAAAAATTGAAGAAAAGATAAAATTTGATTTTGAAAAAAAAATAACATTAATGTAGTTCCTACGGTTGTAGAAACTATAATTAAAAAAATATTTCAGATTATAAATTTAAATGCAAATCAGTAAAGTACTCTAGGGTAATTGAAAATTAAAATTTCCAAATAAAATAAAATAATTTAATTTCCTTTTTTGTAAATTAGATGATTATTTCAAATATAATTCTAGTATTTATATTTAAAAATTCAATAGAATTTTATTAAAAAGGTAACAACAAGTTAAAAGAGTAAGTGGATCTGGAAGCAAGAAAACTCTGTAATAAGCCAAAAACTTAAACCACCCAAATGGAGGAGCATCTCACTAAGAAGGAAGAGGCAAGATTATCGTAAGCACTAACTTAGAATTATAATTATTTTTATTTATATTACTTATCTGATGCCATGAAATAGCAATCAAAGAGACATCAAAAGAATCATCGCTTTAGTGAATAACAAGATGACTTTATTGATAATATTAAAGGGTTTGCTGTTTATATTAATTTAACAATTTATATAAAAATAATTATTAATTACATTTATTGGTATTAATTTAACTCAAATAATGAAAGCCAGATGCATGAAAGAGAAGAAGATGATCTCATCTAAGAAGAAGGCTCAGATGATTAAATCCAGGAGCAATCTCATTAGCAACAACCAATTTACAAATAAAGCAGGGGAATTAGATAGCAAAACATTCATCAAAACTAAAATAGAGGAAATGCAATTACTGGTGACTTCACAAGAGCTAAGAGACAGTTTTAATTAAAATATGTACTTTTATGATTGAGTATATTAAATTCTGTTAAAATATGACAGTAATTCTATGAAGATTAGAGATACGATGAGGACTCTTAGGAGTAATCATAAAGCACCCTCCATAATAATGATAGAAATGGTAACAACAACCAAAGCATGAGGGGTTAATAGAGAACAATCCATGGTGGAGGCAATACTATCATAAATTTCTACATTTTATGAATTAAATGTTTTATACTAGAATTGAAAACCCTCTATTGGAGTAGTAAAAGAGAATAAACGAGAACAATCTTGAAAAAGTTGTACAGCAAGACGACTATTTGTACTTTGTTACAAAAGATGCTAGGGATCAACCTATTGAAAGTCATTGTAAGATTCATCAAAATATTCTTAATAAATTTCTTAGTTAAAATGCCAGTGCCTGATAGAAGGTTGCAAATTAAAGATGACTCTATAGCAAATCTAACTATAATTCATTTTGAGTTTAATTTTTATAAAAATCATGTTAGACTACCGTTAATGGATTTTATAGATTTCTTAATTATTATAA
The DNA here is from genome assembly GCA_000711775.1 of Oxytricha trifallax. Lineage (NCBI taxonomy): Eukaryota > Ciliophora > Spirotrichea > Sporadotrichida > Oxytrichidae > Oxytricha > Oxytricha trifallax. The sequence goes on from ARYC01000077.1 coordinate 57,091, forward strand.
TAATCTACCATCTATATAATTTATTTGCTAATAATCTAAGTTATTCTATAAATCTGTTGGGGAAAAAAATAATTTTTTAATTAAATTCAAGTATTGTTTTGCTTATACTTAAATACTAAAAATTTGATATTTAAAAGATTTGTTTTATGTTTACAAATCTTAGGAATATACTTCTAAGGTCACAAAGAAACGAGAACAACGCTGAAGAAAAGAAAGACTAATCTCTCGATGGACTTGCAGCCTCCACAAATGATTTAATCCTACAAAAAGATACAGTAAATTCCCTAATCGAGATTTTAAAGCGAAAATTCTAGCACAATCTAATAAACATCCCTTTGGCCTATAGTCACCCAGTTTTAGCACCACCACCTCAACACAATAATAATATGATAATGGGTAATTTAAATTTGATGTCAGGCAATGGGAATAATAATAATGAGATTATGCGACATTAATAATAGTAAGTTCCACTCCCTGAAGCCCTGTTTCACCAAGAATGAAGTAAATTCAGTAATAATAAGTATAATTATTTTAATTAACAATTAAGAAATAGTGAGGAAATTTTAAGGCAAAGAGCACTCTATAATTTATATAATGGGTGATAAATTATGTTAATTTTTATTCTAATAAAATAAATAAGAAATTTGATAATTATACATCCTTAAATTTATCTAAACTCAATTAATAGTAAATGCTTCTTATTTGAACAAGAAACTTTGTAGTTAAATTATAGATTTTAGTTATTCTCTTTCAATTTATTTATTATTATCAAATTCTTTTTACTTTCAGGTTTTAAATTGAATATATGAGATATTTAATTACTATAAAAATGTTATATTCATTAAAATAATAGTGAAAAAAGGAGTAATTTAGAAATATATTATATTGCACATTAATTATAATATTACTATTTAGCTAGTATTTTTAAATTAATATCAATTATTTGTGTATTTATAACATTTGAGGTTTTATGGAGAAAAAAAATATAAATAGTAAAAAAAAATAGAAAAATATTTACTAATAAGAAATTTATAACAAGTTTAACTTATTTCGTCATAAAATGCATTTGTAAATTGATAATTGAACCTAGTCAAAATGATAATTTTAATTTTTTCTTAAAAATAAATCTTCAAAATTTAAATGTATATTTTATCTAAAAGAGTTTCCTCTTTAAAATATATCCAAAAATTAATATATGTCATATCATTTAATAGATATATTTCAGGAATAAACTTTATTAATAAAAATTTACTTATACATTTATCTTCTTTGATCTCTATTAACGAAAAGATTAAATTTAAACTTAATTTAACACTAACACATTTTTGAAAAATCATCTTATATAAAACTTTTCTTTCGCTTTTATTTAAAATAAATATTTTCCCTATTGTTTTCAAATCAATGGATCACAAGTATATCCGAACTTATCCACATTTATTTCACCTACAGCAACTCCATAAAATTTAATGCAATTATTTTTAAGAAAATATTTGTAAATAGGATAATTTATTCAACATTGAAGAAACCCTTCATGCCCCACTCGGTTCCCCAAGAATTTTCAATAATGTAGTAATTTGTGTCTCGGAACCAATCGTACCCCCAACCAATTAATTTGCAGGCATGATAGCCGACGAGTTCACCAGTAGTATACCATTAATATATAAATCAACTTAGATTTGTTTATATACCTGTAGATTCCTCTTCTGTAGTTAAAGAAATCTTCAAACACATCAAATGTAACGAATATTGAGCCCTTATCTACTAACATAGCTTTGATATTAAATTATTAAATTATTTAAAAATATCATCTGCACCTTGAGCTACTTTGAAAGAGCCTTTCTTACACTAGTACTTTCTATTATTGATAAAATACATAAAAATAGGAAATTTTAGATCTTTTTAAATACAGTGAAATAAACTCCTAATACAGCTGTCATGTTTTTGATTAGTCTATACTTTTAATTTGGATTAATTATTTAAAAGAATTGATTTCATTAAACAGCATATTGGTACATTGGTTCACAGATTGTACTGTAAATTACCCTATAAAAAGTTAAAAATAAAGAATAGTCTAATCTAAAATTGCACATTAGTTCACAAAAAAAGAGATATAACAAAAACTTAATGTACCAATAAACCGATGTACTGTTTTGATCAATATGTTCTTTTGAGAACAGTACACAATACAAAACCCGATTAGTGACCCCCCGAAGATGTGATGTGTAATGTGTTATAAGTTTTTATTAATTAAAACGCGATGAGTGTTAATATCTAAAACCGCCTTATCTGAATCACTCCGCCCTCCTTGCGCCTATACCCGCTTAATGCTTTTCGCCGTCAGTACCATTAGACTCCGCACACACCGTATTGTACCTCATCTCTATCGTCCGTGCCGCTGTGGTGGTACCCGGCTGTAACTGGCACACCGTACACCACATTTAGCGAAAACGAAACACCACAGCGGCACCGACGATAGAGATGAGGTACAATAAGGTGTGTCGGAGTCTAATGTACTGACGAGAAAAGCATTAAGCGGTATAGGCGCAAGAGGGCGGAGTGATTCAGATAAGGCGGTTTAGATATTAACACTCATCGCGTTTTAATTAATAAAAACTTATAACACATTACACATCACATCTTCGGGGGGTCACTAATCGGGTTTTGTATTGTGTACTGTTCTCAAAAGAACATATTGATCAAAACAGTACATCGGTTTATTGGTACATTAAGTTTTTGTTATATCTCTTTTTTTGTGAACTAATGTGCAATTTTAGATTAGACTATTCTTTATTTTTAACTTTTTATAGGGTAATTTACAGTACAATCTGTGAACCAATGTACCAATATGCTGTTTAATGAAATCAATTCTTTTAAATAATTAATCCAAATTAAAAGTATAGACTAATCAAAAACATGACAGCTGTATTAGGAGTTTATTTCACTGTATTTAAAAAGATCTAAAATTTCCTATTTTTATGTATTTTATCAATACTATCTGAGGCATTATTACATTTATTAAATTTTATTGTGAAGATTCATTCTTTATTAATATTAAAACAATTTTAGAATTTAGTCCTGCATGCTTCGATTGTTGCGTTAGGGCCCTCTTAAGCAGTGTAAGGCATGCATTAATCTGACATTATTCCAGTCTTTTCCATGTATTAGAATGCCACATCAATAACACCTATTTTGCAACCAAATATTTTTGGGTTTACGCACGATAAACATAATTGTAGTTTATAATGATAGGATGCTTCTATCATAAGATAAAGTTTATCAAGTTCTGGTAAGATAGAACCAAAATAGATAAATTAAATAATAATAAAAAAACAACCACGTCAGTTGTGGAGTTACTCACAATGCAAAATCGGTCACTCACCACTTATGCAATAGCAAAAGCCCAACATGCTGAACACTTCACTTAATCCAAAACACCATGAATACAGTTCTTATAGATCTTGCTTATTTATAATAATCGCATAACATAGAGCCATATCTATAAAAGCAAATATAATTTAATTAATTAAATATTGCGTGAGTCATAAGTCTTTGGAATTGTTACTCCATTTGCTTTTGGTTTATAGAATGAAGAGTCAGCTAAAAACAGTGAAGGAGCTCGCTTACTAATCAGATGTAAAATAAATAATTTAAGCAATATATCCGAATTAAAGGACAAAATCTTCAATAATATTCATAAAGCTTTAATTATAACTTTTTATAAAGAGATTATATACTAATACCTAAAAGTGATTGGAAGTCTTCTTTGGCGTAACCTTTAAATGGGTTTTCATCTGGGGGCATTTACTTAATATTATAAATTCATTAAAAAGACCAATAATCAATTGTGAAATAATAAAAAGATATAAAAAATTTTATTGCATCCCAATCTTATTATTTTGAAGCAATTTCATCCACAATTTCCTTTCCAACTGTTGCTCGGGAACCTGCGTTTGTATGCTATGTTACCGATGATATAACTATAAAGGCACACAGAATTTATAAATAATGTATTAATAAACATAAAATTAAAGTTAGAAGCTTGTAATTTTGAGATTAGCCTTTTCTTATAATATAAATTGTATAATTATTAATAAAATGAATGGCAAGTTTAGTTTTTGAATTGCTCTATGTTTTTTTAATGGTTCGACTTTGCTGCATAAATTATAACTTGTAGATAATTAATAAATAGATAAAATTAGTGTTAATTAAGTTCAGTCACTTCTATTTATAGTCAAAAGCTATAATAAACTCTGTAATAATTCCAGAATCAAAATTATATTTGTTTTCACTCAATTTTGCTAGATTCTTTAATATTATAGGTAAATATTTGAATTTGGAGAAATAATGATAATTAAATTAATATTTAATTATAATTAGTGGCAGTTAATTTTGTTAAAACCTAGAAAATATGGTACTAGTTTAATATGGAATTTGAATTTAGCTGGACATTACATTTTGTTGCACTGTTTTTTCCCTGTTACTATGCGATAAACAGTGCAACAAAAAGTAATGTCCAGCTAAATTCAAATTCCATATTAAACTAGTACCATATTTTCTAGGTTTTAACAAAATTAACTGCCACTAATTATAATTAAATAGGAGATTTAATTATAATTATTTCTCCAAATTCAAATCTTTACCTATAATATTAAAAAGTTATTCACATCTACATAAACTTGGCCCAGGCTTTTCTTATTATAATTAAAATAATAAATTTAATTTTTATTGGCAAATTCTTAGATTAATAAATATTAACGAAATGAAATTTTTAATTATTAGATTAATACTCTTTTCTTATTGCATTCTTCAATGTTTTATTCTGTGTCTTCTAAGTAATTCCATCGTAAACTATAAACTCGATTTAACATCTTATTATGAATCTGATTATTGCATCTTAGTGTAGGAAATTTAATTTAAAATATAGTATAATTTACCCTTAGTTCGATATGTATATTTTAATACTATAAGTTTTTAAATGAGTTGATTTATTTGGAAAATAATAAGCAATATATATAAATATATAAGTGTGATGTTGTTTAGTAGTTATGTTTTATATTCTTTCTTGAAGTGGATGAATAGTATTTTCATCATGTATTCGGTTTATTTGATCTTGAAATTCTTAAATTTGGCTTTGGGAAACATTGCTAGTATTAGTGACAATTTTATCTAGTTTTTAGGGATAGTTTAGAGTTTCAAGGCGTTTCTTCGTAGAAATACTATGATTTTGTTGCTTTTCAATTAGTTCCATTTCAAATTTGTTATATTGTGACATTATTGGTGCTTCCAAAATTGGCTCCTCAACTGATTCATCATACTCTTAAAAACTGGGGGAATTTTCAAATATATCTATGCTTTGGAGTCGTTTTTACAAAAGTTTTTATTAAATTTCATTCATATTTATATTCGAATATTCTTATTCCTCTCCTTATTCATCATTTTCTTACTAGATATCAAACATGTCATAGGTCCTTATCATTTCTACTTATTCTTAATTAAATGTTGATAAAAATACCTAATTGTATTAAATACACTTTATGTATTAATAATTTAAAACTGTAAAAAATTTTAATTTTACTTCACTTTAGAAATATACGATATAATAAAACTTACTTTTGTTTATATTTTAATCTATTATTATATTAACCCATTAAATTGTCGATTGGATTATTGAATGAGTGTTATTCTATTTCAGAGCATGACGATTATCTATCAAATTCCGTTAACTAATTGTGCTCAAGATTAATAGTTACTCTCTTTTTAACTTAAAATATAATGATTTAAACAAATATTAATCATGGACCTTTTTAATTGATGACTATCTTCCTGATTCTTTCTTTATAATTCCAGGTTTTCTAATAGATGTAATTTATAGAGGCATATTCATATTTTTCTCTACTTTTTATTTTGGAGAAGAAACATCTAAAATTTAATGATTTTCTTAGTTTTAAGAGGAAATAATCTCTTAATATATTTTTTCGTGTAGAGGTTTCAATTCTTAATGTGATTCTTAGTCTTATATTAAATTATTTGAAGTTATAGGGGATTTTATAGATATTACAGCACAATAATCGTTTGATTATAAGTCTAGTGAAGAGTAACTTATTTCATTAGTTTTTAGGTTTAAAATGTCAAAGTAACTTTATAAAATTATTAATTAATTAAAAAAACAAATAATTTTACTTTTTCTAATTTTAATTCAACTTTTAATAACTTATAAATCAAATTTTTTTATATAGCTACTTTATATTTTACTAAAATTAGTTTCAAATTGTTAGATGCTAAGTAAATTCATTTTGCTATAAAATTTGTTTCAAAATAATTTCACCCCAAAATATCGCTCTTCAAAGAATTAGATTGATGTTAGATTTGCTGTACGTTTGAGCAATCTATTAATTCCTCTTGATTTTTCATTTTATCTTGCCTTTATTTCTAAGAGTATGTGTTCACCCCGAGGTACCCCCCCCACTCCTCCCAGTCCCTAAACCGAGGTACCTCCCCCCACCACTCCCCACCTCAAAAATGAAGTCCCCCTAATATAACCCACTTTATATGAAAAATCAAATTCCCAAGGTCTGAATCGACTCCCTTCATGACATCTCACTCACATAACAATATTTATATATAAAATGACATAAATTTTCAAAATTATCTATTATCTTTTTAATTGCTGTTTCGATTTTATTTTGAATTTTTGGCAACTGTCACTACGTGCGTCCACTATTTAAGACATATACTGCCATAGGAAAATATATTTCAATTGAGTTTACATTGTCTAGACTTATTGCAGATTTTATTAATACAATAAAGCTATGCACATAAAAATTCCAAAAATCTTTTTCACCTAAATCATCTCATTTCGATTTAAATATAAAAATTAACATGAGTAAATTTTTTTTAAAAAAAATCATTTCCTCTCTTATATAAATATTATTTTATCATAAAAAATAATAATGATTGTTAATTTATTTTTATTTTTTAATTTGTTAAATCTTAGCATAATCATTATTTTTTTTTATGATAAAATAATATTTATATAAGAGAGGAAATGATTTTTTTAAAATAAAATTTACTCATGTTAATTTTTATATTTAAATCGAAATGAGATGATTTAGGTGAAAAAGATTTTTGGAATTTTTATGTGCATAGCTTTATTGTATTAATAAAATCTGCAATAAGTCTAGACAATGTAAACTCAATTGAAATATATTTTCCTATGGCAGTATATGCCTTAAATAGTCGACGGACGTAGTGACAGCTGAAAAAAATTCAAAATAAAATCGAAACAGCAATTAAAAAGATAATACATAATTTTGAAAAACTATGCCATTTTATATATAAATATTGTTATGAGAGCGAGATGTCATGAAGGGAGTAGATTCAGACCTTAGGAATATGATTTTTCATATAAAGTGGGGTATATTAGGGGAACTTCATTTTTGAGGTGGGGGGAGTGGTGGGGGGAGGTACCTCGGTTTAGGGACTGGGAGGAGTGGGGGGGGTACCTCGGGGTGAACAAGTATGGTTAAACTGAAAATAAATGCTTTTTCTATTAATATTTCAGTTTAATTTCTTCCCCTTTCTTAAGCAATGATTATAAGTTAAGGTTTTTCTAATCTGAGATAGAATTAATATCATTTCTTATATCAATTCCAGCCTAAATATTATACTGGCTAATTGGCTAAGGGTCTAGGAATTCATTCATTAAGTTCAAAACATTTGATTATCTATTTTTAAAATTTGTGCTAATTGTTCTCGATTCATAGGAATTGTTTATTGTTGAGATTTCATTTGAAGGGATATCAAGTTATAATTAAATTGTAATAACTTAGTGAAATATAATGACATTTAAATTTAACTATTTATAAGACATTTGTTAATTTTGAGTCATTTAATCTGATGAAGGAATTCTGAAATGCTTAGCAGATTGACTTTAAGTCAGGTATTACGCACCATAAGCATTTGCTTACAATCCATAAACTTAGTCATATGATGAATAACAAGCCTTATTATAATGAATTGCAATATTATATTAAATAATTTATCGTTGCCTAAATCAGAAGTTTCTAAAAATTGTTCTCTTTGATTATCTTCAAATGTCTGAAATATTTATTCTTTTAGATTCTTTTCAGGCATTAGATCTGTTAAGTGACGTTTGTGATGCTTCTCCAAATTCAATTCTAAAAGTTTCTCCTAGTTTATCATAGGTTTTGATTATTATTTGAAATGCCATGTATTTTCGCTTAAAAACTTTGATTTTTTAGATGATTAAATTTGATTTTTAATTAAGAAAAAAATTAAAATTTATACTATCTTCTTTGTATTTAAATGGTAAAATTTAAAGATATTTGTATTACATTTCATTATTTCTTTAAGATATTTTTAGACTATATTTTAATTAAATAAAAGTCCCCCCTAAAATGAATTTTAATAAACAATTTTTCTCTTTTTATCGAAGTGATATTTCTAGTCTGATTATTTTTCTTATCTTTAACTATTACTTGAGTGTTAACTATTTTTGAGAGTTCTTTATTTCTAAAAATTCTAAAATTGAATTAAAATTATGTAAATTAATGTAAGTTAATTCCTTCTTAAAAGATTTATTTAATTTCTTATGTGCAAATTTAAAAAAAAATAAAGAATTTCTAAGGGCTTTGTCTTTCCTAAGCCAACCTTGAAACTTTTTAGAATAAAGATTCATACATTGCTCTATTGTTATTTTCATTTTATTTCTTTGGATCTTCTGCTTACTTATTGATTATATAATTCTTTTATTCTTTTAAATTCTTATTATAATCGAATGCAAGAGACTTATGAATAAGTTAAATGATATAAAAATCTAAAAATATTTAATTAAAAAAAAGTAGTTTGTTTTAAATGCGAAAATTAATATCAAAAATAAAATTTTATAGTGTTTTAGTATAGAAATCTTTCAAACTAATATTTTAAAATTAAACTATTAGTTATTTGTTAAATAATTAATTAATAATTTTGAATTTTCTAAATATATTTTAATTAATAAATTTACCATACCCTTAATCGAAAATTGAGTCTACACCTTATTAAATTATTTGCTTTGGTTATAGTTATTCTGTTGATTATTTCGTAAGAAATCTATAAAACAAATTGAAATATAGTAAATTATCATACTTTAACATTTCATCATTTCTTTTCTCGTTATTTCTTGATGTCAAAGCCGATTTTTTACTCTATAATGAAATAATTTTAATTAAAAAAGGTTTTGTCTTACTCTTAACACCTATTAAGCTGGTTACTAATTATTCTTTGACATTGAACAATTTTCTTTCATGAAATTGCAAATAAACTTATTCATTATTTATAAAGAAAAAAGGAATTTAGGATTGATTTGATATAATTTAATTTATTTTATCAACATAGATTATATTTATGGTTTATTTTCCTTTAAGTTTGATTATACCTCAAATAAGATTATTTATTAGATTTTTCGATTAACTTATTTTTAGGATAAATTTTAAGGAGATCTATATTTTATCATGTCGTTTGTTGCTTCGCCATTATTATTTGTATTTAATTATTATGATATTAAATTTTAGTTCTTAGTTTTAAAAGTAATTTCGTTATTCAACGGTGAAATATCTCTAGATTTAGTATTGCTTAAATGTGATCTAGGCGTTAAATAGGCACCAAAATTTTTCAATATTTTAGAAGCAGAGGGTGGTGATTAAATAAGTCTTTAAGTATTTTAAACTTTTGTGGTCTGTGGAATAATTTATAGTGAAGGTTGCTTCGAGTGATACTGCTTTGAAGTCTTATTATTAATTATATTGTTTATTGGGGAGACGCTAGATTTTACTTTGCTGCCTGATATAAAAATAAGTTAATTCATAAATGATAAGTTTTCATTTGATTTTTGCAACTTTTCTGAAAGTTTAGGGCTCAATATTTTACAAGAATAGTTATTTTTTACTTTTTGATTATATTAGGTTTTCTAGAATTGTAAGAGCTATTCCATTTAGAAAAGATTCTAGTTTTTAGTACTATTAATTTATATAAACTTCCATCTTAATAAAAGCATTAAACATTATATTTTATATTAACAATATTCTTAGAGGATTGAAGTTGGGCATTTTAACTTTTGGGAGATTTATTTATTGCAACTTATATTGATTAATTTTTCAAGGTAGGTTAATATACTTATTATTTTTATGGACTCAGATAAAACCCTGTAGTAAATTTTAACAATATATACTATATTTAAATAAATTAATATAGTAGTTACAATAATTATTACCTTAATTGTTTCATTTTTAAATTAAATTTATTAAAAAGTTATAAATTATATTTGTCCTTAAATATTAAATTACAATTTAGTTATTTATATCCTACTTTGAAAATAAAATGGACTTTTATCTAGGATTGCAGTTATTTGATTTTTAAATATTATGTTAATATATTTAAATTTTAATAATCATAATTATATCTCATGTAACTTTGATAATTGGCAATTGATTATCTCTATTTAAAATTTATACATGATTATAAATCTGTTTAAGATTAGTTTTTGATGATTTTATTTTATTACTTAGATATATTATTTAATTAGTTAACGAAGGATTATATTTAATTATAGGTTTTGTATTTTGAAACTGCAATTTTCATAATTTCACATATTATTCTATATTTTAAAAAAGAATAAAATTTTATAGCTTTAATATTGAAGAGTTTTCTTTTCATTTAGTCATCTAATTGCCAATTGTTTACTGTATTACTTTGTATGGAATTTAGATTGTTCGTTCTGTCTTATAAGTTTTGTATACTTTTAGCTCCATTTACACTCTTTTCTTTATCAAGTTTAATATTGTTTGTATTTACTTAACTTCTATTGCTCTTCAATGGAGATACATAACCCATTTATTTCATAATGAAATTTTACAGCTAATCTTACTATTTTTGGTTCTTAGTTGACTATAATTAAACTTTATGCCATTAATGTTGATTGTTTATTACATCATTCTCTAATTCATTAACTTACTAATAATTTGCATTTTATTTCGATTATTTAGTTTAAGTTTTATTGTTTTTATTGAACTTTGGATCTTATTTCTTCACTAAATTATTCTTCTAATTTTATTTGTGGCTTTAATGATTCGAAGCACTTGTGTCCTCTTAACTTTAGTTTAGATAGTTCTAACTGAGAGATTTAAGCATAGTTAAAGTTATCATATTTAATTTAATTAAATTATTTGCAAATAATTCCGTTTATTTTAGAGTTTAATATTTTAATTTTCGAATTCAAACGATCAAATAATTTTTCAATATACTTTTAAATATAAAAAATATTTAGATGTAAACTTTTAAGCAATTAAGTTAATAAAGTACAAATTTTTAATACATAAGTATCATATTTTAATATCTTTGCGCAACTCTTGCAAGCTTAATAACTTGATATTTATAAATTTAAGGTATTATAAATTATTAAATATTTTAATTTCTCTTTACAGAATAGTAAATGGTAGAATCAAACCCTCAAAACAAAAAACACTAGAAACTCAATAAAGACAAAGAAGGCGTGACTGATGTTGAGATTAAAACGCTTGTTAGAAAGGTAAAAAATAAGCTAGACTCCCCCTTCATCTCACAGCAAAAGGATTGGGAGAATGAGGAGCATTTCGTTATTCCTAAGGATATCTTGAAAGGTATTATTGAGGGATTGGAGTTCAAGAAGCCATCTAAGATATAGGCAATTGCTATACCCATGTTCTTGAAAAAAGATGATAATCAAAACTTTAAAATTTACAATATTAAAATTTGCTTAAGTTATATTCGTGCTAAATACTGATTATACAAAGTTCTCATGAATAAATTAGAAAACTTATAAGCATAATTATATCTTTATTAATATTATTGTACTTTAAAGATTTAAGTCTTGATGATTCCAGAATAAAAAATTTTAAAAGAAAAATATAAGAGAAACATTAAATTTAAAATCTTAGTATTTAAAAAAATTTTGTTGAAAATCAATCTTATCAATCTTTTAATATATGCTTGGAAAGTATTAAACTTTTAAACTATGATTATAATTATCCTAAGGATTTTGAGTATTAAAGGATGAATATGAAGACTTGATTGCCTAATCGAAGAATGGATCAGGCAAAACTGGAGCTTTCACAATTGGTTCTCTCTTAAGAGTAGACCCCAACATTAAGAAACCTTAGGTTATAGTGCTTGGACATACCAGAGAGCTAGTCAACCAGATTTTTGAGGTATTCAGCTTAGCTACTAAATTCTCAGACATTACTGTGAAGAATTGTGCTGATGCCACTACACCTCCAAAAGAACATGTCTTTATGTAAAACTAATGAGTAGATATTTTTAAATGTTATCATCACAACACTAGGGAAACTGCTGTCATTCTTAACAGGCAGAGCAAAGATTGATTTATCAGAGTTGAAACTAGTCGTGGTTGACGAAGCAGATTCATTCTTCGATCAATAAAAGTCAGAGGAAGACGTACTGAAGATATGGGACGAGTTAAAGAAGCTTAAACATAGAGTGCAAAAAGTCATGATTTCAGCTACCTACAATGAAGATGTCCAAGATAATCTTAAAATTTTAATGTTTTATCATTAATAATGAATTTTGAGAAGATAAGATTGGCAATTTGATTGAGGAAGCTAACCAAATTAGTTTAAGAGTAGAGCAACTACAACTTGATCATATTCAGCAATTCGAATTCAGATGTGAACCTAAGCAAAAGATTTAATTCTTAATGGACGTATTTTCCTACTGCCAAATGACTCAGACTATTAAACTCATATAATTAGAGTAAAATTTTAAAGCAAAATAACATATTTGTTAAATCCTCATGCTTAAAATATAAATAATCATAGTGTAAATTTGAGGTTTATCTTTATCAACACATTGAACTTTGCAGAGGTAGTATTCAGAGTGCTAAAGCAAAATGGATATAAAGCAGCAATTATTTTCAGTCGCATGGAGCGTGAAGAGAGAGACGAAATGATGGAGAAATTCAGAAATCGTGAAATCAATGTGGTCCTCACCACAAATCTCCTTGCAAGAGGTATTGACATCCCAGAAATTGAACTGGTCATTAACTTTGATGTCCCTAAGGTTAGTGTGAAGGGAGTGTACAAGCCTGATCACGAAAACTATTTGCATATCTACAAATCTTATTTTTTTTGAAATAAATTTCCCTTGTATCTTATCGATTATAAATATATTCATTAAACTTATTTCGACCATGTGGACTTTATAAAAGAGTTATACTTATCATTCTAAATCAATTAATAATTTGACATTATATATTTGCACAGAATCGGTAGAGCTGGAAGATTTGGTGGTAAAGGTATCGCAGTGACTCTTTATGACAACGAAGATGACGAGAAAGTCTTGCATCAAATTGCCAAGCACTATTAAATGGAAGCCTCCCTGAGAAAACTTGACTCCCCAGAGCAACTCAAAACCCTCCTGACAGATCTTGACCAAGTCTGATCAAAATTCATTGAAATCACTGACCATACAAGTTTATATAGCGAATGAATTAAGTTTGATATTTATGCTTTAATTACTTTTACAAAGAAATATCTCAAGAAGAAAATTATACTCTACACAATATTATCTTCAATATATAACAAGATTAAAATAAATTAATCAATTTTTCAAGGATGTATGATTTAAAAAAGGGAAATAAAAATATAATAGAATATATCTAGAAATAAATAATGACTAACTCCGGAATGTAATCCAAGATGATCCTTGAACATTAAAACTTAAATATCTAGGCAAATTATTATTTTTTAAAGTTAATTATAAAATAATTAACTTAAAATTCGAAAGTAATAATGACAAAATTGTTATTAAGTTATGAGTAAAAAATTTATATTTGTAATTTATTTTTTTATGAGATAGATACATTTTAGTTTTTGTTAATATATTAAAAATTATATTTTAATTAAAGTAAAAAAAAAAGATAATATGTTATCCCAATTTTCAATTAAATTATTTATTTAAATTTTAGGAGATTAATATTTACAAGAGTGTAAAAAGGAAAATTAGGAGAAATTAAAGCTAGTGAAAAACCTTGAAGATCTAGTAAAATTCAAGGTAGCAACTGTAGCAGACAAGATAAAAGACAACTCGCAAGATTACAATCAGCTTAAGGGCTTAGAAATATTTCAAAAATTATGTGATCCATTATTGGCAAATCAGCAGCATTACCCATCACTAACTAAAAAGGCTTATCTGCCCATTGTAAACTCAAAATCTATCAATAATAGGTAAGGGAGTAGAGAAGCCTCAAAGTCAAATAACAATAAATACGTTGATAATAGAACTTCACTGCCCATGTTAACGAACAAAAACGACTTGAGGTTAGAGTAACTCCCAACAGAAACCAATAATTAATAGAACTACTAAAACCCCATCAGTCAATTAAGAACAAAGATTGTGAGATAAGAACAATTAAATTAAAATATAATTATTTTTGACTGAAATTAATTTTAATTAGGCTAAAATCAAATTTACGCACCCTGATTAGTTTATTTTATAGAGACAATTGATCGAGCCAATTGTTTTAATAATTAGCCCAAAAATCATTAATTTACGCAAAAAATAATTATATTTTAATTTAATTGTTCTTATCTCCCAATCTTTGTTCTTAATTGCAATGGGGTTTTATAACAGTTAGGCATAAATCCCATTAAACAGCCTGTAGAGTAATAACAACTGGAATACAAAATCCTAAGCAGTTGACCCTTTAAACATCACAGAGAACCCGTACTAATCCTAAACAACCAAGAGAAATATATCAGAGAAGACCACAGATCCAGTTAAATTCTTGCAAGACTACTTCAAGCCCAGCAGCAATAAGCCGGCTAGAAGGGCCTCTAATGTAAATTATGTGATGGCTAAGTATGAAAGAAAGTTCTTGGAAGACAAGAAAAAGTCAATGATTTCTTAATAAAAAACAGCTGATTAGCAGTCGTAGCTTAATATAGATGATGATCAAATTTCAATTAATTAACTCCCATCTAGTGCGAATTATTTAAAAAATATTTTATTAATATGGGGTAGCAGAGAACAAATTCTTAAAACTATAATAATGCTTCATTCTACTCTTTTATGAATGTAGGTAGAAAGTAATATAAAGAAGATGGGAATATTCAAAGTAATTTCAATGAAACATTTAATCAAAAAAACAATGAAATTTCATATTTATAAAAAAGAATAGAATAAGAGATTTTAATTTTAATTTTTTTTCTATAATATATCTGAAATATAAATTAATTCTTATCTTTTTCCCATTTTTGTTAATTTATATGGAATCTTAAATCTTTCTACTATATGATGTGAATAATTCAATTTTATTTATTATTTTTTTATCCTTCACAATGTATAAATATATATAAACAATAAAAAAATGTACTCGATTAATCTCAATTTGATCTCCATGTTGAGCAGCCATCAATGAACATTTTAAACTTCTAGAGAATGAAAGATGAAATAAAGCAGCTCTTCAATAACGAACACAGTTTTACTGCAGCAGCTTATGATTAATAAAACTAGAATGATTACAATGAGAATCTGCCTTCCAATAGATATCAAGAAACCTTAAAATAGATGCTAAACTAGCCTATTCCACCCAGTAATAATTAAGATTCAGAGACATATCGCAGACATATTGGCTTTAAAAGTGTGATATAAGATGATTTAATGCCCAGATCATCAAACATTAATAAAACCATGATAAATCAGATGAGTTACTCTAACAGCGAAAATGAACAGCAATTAGTTAGTAAGAACTAAAATTCTAATATGCTGAGACCCCTGAATAGAAGTTTCGATTTGAAGGATGGGCAATTGAGTTTCAACAAGGGGAATAGAATTACTGATTCAAGGGATAAGAAAATCTAGAAAATATTCAGATAAGAGTTAAGTAAGGGGATTAAACCATCTAAACTTACTGATATACAGCAAGTAAAGTCTATTGGGTTTGATTAATTCTAACATAACGTCAAATCAGAAAAATATCTAAAGATATCATTTATAAAATTACATTATTAGGGTATCTTGATTCTGAGAAGTGATCTAGATTGTTTCATTAAATTTAATTTAAAATCAGAAATGCTGAAGAAATTTAGGTCTTAATAGCAGTCACAACTTAGCTAGTACCAAAAGGAACAATATAAGTCTTAGTAGGTGTACCAAATTCAATAAAATGACTGCTCATAGAATTAATATAATGAAACCTCTTTTGTTAACCAAACTTAGAAATCTTAGGTTCAATTATCAAGCTAGCATTCTACTTAGCTTAATTTTAACTAAAACTAAAGGAATCAATCTCCCTTATTTTTTATAAAACGATGAAATAATTAATTTGAATTTAATCTCATATCTTTCAGCATGAAACATCAGTTTAGTATTAATCTAAAGTCAATCAAACTTAAAAGCCTGGCTTAAAGCCTGGTGAATAACTTCAACCTCTCAATCACTATTAAAAATTGAAGCAATCTCAAAAAGAAACTTAACTCAATAAAGAATTGATTAAATTTAATAGAGGGAGAGATATCAATAGACTTAAAGAAAATTTCAAAAAAGATTAGTTAAAATAGTAAAACCTTGAATCTGGAATAATAAAAGAATCGAGTAATAAACCTAACAATTTTATAGATAAGGAGAAGAGAATTCAAAAACTTGCCTAAGCTTCTATATTAATTTAATATATATTATATCTAACAGACCGAGACAATAGTTCAAAGAAGACTTAATGCAAAGAAACAATACAGACATTTAAGAATATTTTACAAATCAGCAACCTGTACTCTCCAATAATAACTTTGATTAATTCGATATAAAGAGACAAGTTACAGATAATTTACTATATAAATCTTTACTCTAAGAACCCTCAGCCGATCTTAAACCTGACGAAGTTGATGAAATTTCTCAAAAAATTGACGAAGCCCTTAGAAAAACTTAGTCAGATATAAGCAATATGAATCTCATGAACACTTAAAACATACTAAATTAAGAGTTAGAAGAAGCTGCTCTTAAACCTAAACAAATCCAGAAAGTGTCGTTCATTAAAAAAGAAGATAAGCAGTAATTGTAAGCGAATGAAGTCATTATATAGATGCCAGTGGAGAGCTCTATTTCAACTGGTGTTATGAATTAAAATGCTTCTATATCTCACATGTAGCCAGTTCTCAACAAAAAATCATCATAAATATAGAAAGTTTTGTAATAAAGGTAACCTAAGCATTAAGTTAAATACTCAATTATTGATTAAAGTGGGTATCTTACTTAATAAGAGCATCCTATTGATTTAGCTTCAGAAGAGCTACAAAATTAACTGATGGAATATGCAATCAAATACTATTGTATATAAAATTCAATAAATTCTTATTTTCTTATAATATATTTGTGATGTCACTATTTTAAATATACACAAAAGCAATTCTCCACACTTCCCTAAAAATTATTTTGCTAATGCTTAATTATATTTAATTAAAAATAATATTTCTAAAACTTTGATAAATTAGGCTATTTAATACTGAGATTCAAAGAAAACTAATTAAAATTCAAACCAATTTGTGTTTAATAATTTTTTATTAAATTAAAGTTATTCAGGAATTCATTTAACTACTTAAAAAATAATTTTAAGGGGTTCTAAATCCTGAAAAGAAAAGCATGGTCTCCTAAGAGATTCAAGAAGTTCCCAAGATTTACAATATTCCTGAACAGAGAAGAAGACATTGGCAAGGAGTACTTAAAGGATAACATAATCAGTCTCAATCCAGAATTTATGAATTACCTGCTTAATTCAGCAAATCCAGCTTAAAACCCCAAATAAAATTTCTAACATGCTAGTAATTAGAATTTATAGTCTCAAAGAAACCTCATTAATGAAGAAGGTATAGAATTAGAAAATTCTTAGATAAACATTGATTAAAATATCCTAAACTCCTAAACTGATGCTAATTAAGAGCAACTTACTTCTAAGCAATCACAGAAAAACTATAAATATCAAGACCCCTTCGATAAAGTTCTCTTGACTAAAGGAATAGACAATTAAATTCTGACTTCATTCAGGACTCTGACAAAAGCAAACAATACAGTCAGTGATACAATGAAAATTATTCACAATAAATATTCTGCACTACCTGTTTAACATCCCCTAATAAGAAAATTAAAGCAGAAGCACTAGTTATATCAAATAAACGAAGAGGATGACTATAGGAATAACATTGACATGGATTCAGAATAGTAAATGCAACAATATTACAGCCAAAACGATCAGAAAGACAGCATGAATGTAACAAACTTCACCTAATAGAAGAAGGAACTTTATTCATTTGCTAAGTAGCAATAATTGGAGCACAGCAGATCCAGTTCAATAGGGTCAGACGATTAAACCAATCAATAAAATACTAATTCAGGGGAGCCCTCGTAGAGGTTGATTAGTGTTTAGTTTAAATCTAGGATGAATATCAGAGATGAGAATGATGCGGCATTCGCTGTTACAAGTGGAAGGGAGCAAAAAGCTTAAAATAGCAAGCAAGAAAATATTACAAACAATCTTTGTGATAACTTCAATACAAGAACACTTTAAGATGGGGATGTAAATTAAAAACCAATAAATATTAATTAAGATTTATTTCAATTTATAATTTAATTTTAGAAATATTGTAATTGTAAATATATTTCGCAGTTTGATAGTAATTTTCAAATGAATTACTATCAATATTAGCTTATACCAAATTAATGTTTAAGAAATCCTAAATAAATATTATAGGTTCAGACATTTTATTTATAAAAGGATTTTAGTATTTAAATGTGAAATCAAATGATATCTTGACTCAAAACATTCAGAGTAAGGTAAACTCAGCTTCAATCAATGGTAACAGAAGATAAGGAGATACTTAAAATAATTCAATTGAAAACTCAGTTGAGCGAGAAAATTCAATAAAAGTAATGAAATAAACAATTGAAAACCACACTTTCATAGATATCAAAGACTAAAATAACTAAGCTAATAATACTTTAAATTCTGTAATTTTATTATAAAATGCTTAAAGCTATAGAATCTAAGTAATTAATCATTCCTAATAAAGACATGTCGCCTATGTAATCATAACTAGCGAATAAAAACACAAATAGAGAATTCAATAAATTTCTAATGGATAGCACATCAGATTAATTTCAGTCAAAATATCTCACTCAGTTTGATGGCTCAAATGAAGACACAAAGATTATTAAATTTACATAGTAATTATTGTCTTTATTATGATAAAGAGATATGAGAACATAATGACAGATATTAAAAATTCTTAGCAATAAGATATTATACAAAACAGAGACAATAGCCAAGATAATGCGAAAGATACTATTAAATCGTAAAAGTATCAATACAGCATGTAGAGAATTGATCCCTCAGAAATGTTAATTTTATTATGTTTTAATAAGTAAATTTAGAAATGAGATATTTCATAGTTTATGTTTGGCAAATAGAAGATTTTGAAGGCATAACTTGCAAATCTTCCAGGAGGATAGCAATTCTTAAAGTCACATATGCAGTCAATTTATGTAGACTAATCTATGACATAGAATGATCCTTATCTCTCAGCTGGAGCTGCTTCTGATTCTGAGTAGATGATGCTATCCAAGAATTTTCCATAAGCAAAACGAAAACATGTTAATCATGCTGGAGGCTACCAATTATAGCCAAAAGCCTAAAAGAATACAGAAAATTAAAGCAATTCAAATCCTCAAAACAATGGAATTTTGAATAGGAAAAGTAGCAACCAGACCAACTTACAAGACCTTCTAAACATGAATCTCTTAGACAATCCCTAAGTACTTTTAAATAGAATGTCTGAACTCACAAATAACCTCGATTTTCAAGCTCTAAAACAGCTTTAATCGTAGACACAGCTAAATGAAGAAGAAAAGTAGGATTTTGCTAGAAAATTGATGTTTCCTCCTGTTAATAAGTTAAAGAACATGATCAATGAATTGTATCAGAAAGAGAAAAAATACGTGAGGCAATATCTCAGAGAAGACTACATAGAAAAGAACAACTTCATCTTTGAATTGAATAAGAGTCATAAATTGCACACTAATAAAGAAGTAAAGAAGCGAGGTGGTCTTTCTTAAGAGAGGAATGAAACTGGTACCAGTATAAATGGCATTAATAACTTAAGTAGCATGATTTAAACTAACAGTGCTGCTATTCAACAGTAGAACTCAAACTAATATGTTATTGCAAAAGATGGCTAGACTTTTTATGGAATGACCAGTGGGAGTGGAGTCGTCAACTACACGAATGATGTTGGCACTTCTGCGTTGAAATAGGATTATCCCAGGCACAAAAATACAGGAAATGGAGATAAAAGCTTTATGATGGGAGATGCAGGAGGAGGAACCATAATGGAAGCTATGAGTCTTTCTTATTACCAGGTTATGGATTCAAACTACCAGAACTAAAATATTTGACAAAAAACATTCTAATTTTAATTTTATCATTTAATTCTTAATTGAAATAAGAAAAGGGAAATTTACAAAAATTTGTAGATGTTATATTGAATAATTATGAATTATATATTTATATAGATAAGATTAAAAGTTAACTATTTATAGTGTTGTTAAATGTAGGTTGGTAGGTTGTTTGCTGTATACATGATGTTTATAATGGTCTATGAAATCTGATAAAACAATGAATAGATAGCTCTTTAGCAACACAAATAGATGATATTTTTTATATATTTTTCCTTTTTTATATAAAATACTATAAATAGAAGACCTATTCATACTTAGAGAGATCCAGATCTGGAGCAGTCTCTCGTCACAAAACTTAAAGAGCTGAATTCATTTCCTAGGAGATTCATAAATCTATTATTTCTATGCATACAAGGAAGTTTAGTTTATATGATTCATGTTTTCACAGATTTCGCTTCAAATGCTGATGCTCATTGATAAAAGCCTCCGTTGCTGTTTTAAAAGCTTCCTTAGTGTCCGTTGTTGCTGCCGTTGTAGTAGTTCAAATAAAGTAATATTGTATGATTTATAAATTATGTTGAGAAATATATCATAAGTTTATTTATAGCGAAATAAAAAGCTCAAGCAATTTAATTATATACTATAAATTAATAATTAGTGTCATTCTTTAATAAATTATTAAAAGTTTACCTTTTATTCTATAAATATAATTAGAATGATACCTTGCATTAATAGTAAATTTTAAAATTAGTAATATCATATTATAACCTTTAGATTTGAATAATAGAATATTTTTCCCAAGAAAAAATTAATTAAAATGCAAAATCAATCCTGATTCTAGTGTAATAATATAATTATTTCCAGGATGATTAATGGTTTGGATGATGATGCTATGAGAATTGATGATTAAGCAAATCTAAGCCAGTATTGCCCATGCCAACAGATGATATGCCATGACTTTAGCTTGGAGTTAAATTTCTCATCATAAATTGATTATCAATAATCATGGGAGGTGGAGTGGTACTTTACAACAAATGATTGCTTGACATTCCTCCTAATGTTTTGGCTCCTCCAAAGTTAGCAGTGTTTCCATCTAAAAACATGTTGTTATCTTTTGCCTTGCTTGATTTCTTACCATCGAGAAATTAATGTTGCTGATTGAATTGCTGTTGTTAAAAGCTTTAAGAGCCTGTAGCGCCACTTCTTGTTGGCTGGAAGACATTTAAGTCGAGGTTATTTGAACTTGCTGTATTCAAACCATTGTAGAAGAAGCCACCGTCATAGTCTCCGTTTGGCACAAAATTGTAAAAGAGTTCATGAGGAGTATTGTCGCCGTCTTCATAATTGTTAGAAGCTAAGGGATCTATGTGATGGATTGTAGCAGGTGCTCTATTCACAGATGGGTAAGCCTGATCATTGCTAAAGCCATAAACTTCTTAATTGTAGTCTGTTTAGATCTAAGGGAATAATGATGGATTGCTCTACTTTAGCTTAAAGAAAACTTGGGATGTGACCAAACTATCAGACCCAGCCTAGTGAGTAATGCCGATACGTTGAATGCCAAGTTAATCAGCTATTCTGTTCAAACCTCCGCTTTCTATCAAATCGTAGAACTCGTGTTGGAAGGTTTTAATATCGTAGATGTTTGGGAAGAATATCTTTAGCAGCTAGTAAAAATTCTCCTTTGACTTTGGAAGGAGTTCATTCATCATAATTTTCAACAAATATGCAAAATCATAGCAACCATGAAAGCAAATCCAGTGTATTCTGTCATTCAGAATAAGTCCAGATTGAGTAACTTTTTCGGCAAAATACAAGGGATGGATACCGTGTCTCTTCAATTGTTGGAAATCTATTCCACTGTTTTACAAAAGATTGATTGAAGTGCTTGACTTGTTCTCAGTGTCAATATCAAAATTGAAGTTAAATTGCCAGGTTGATATTGGCTCAGGCAAGTTTCCGTTTTCATCTGAGAGTGTAATACCAATCTGAATGATTTTCAATAAATCTACATTTGACTTTATCTTCAAGTATTCTCTTTGCTAAAATAAATATAAAAATGAAGTCATATTCATTCGAAATAAGATAGATTAAAATTTAAATAATAATATAGAAAAACGAAATATAAATTTATAAAATTACATATTCCTAATGTTTATTGATAATAGTTTCACTTTTTATTATAAATTTAATTTTTGTTGAACAATTCTTACAGTACTTAATAATTTGAAAACTATTTTAAATTTGTTGACATTTATTATTTACATGAAATTTCAAGGAAAAGTTTTTTTTATTCATTATATTAGGATATATGATTGTTTATTATAAATTAAAACCTTTAAGTTTTAAGATTTGTATAAACTATTATTTAATAGAATTTGTGCTTCAGTATATTTAGTTAGGAATATTTTTGATTTTTATCATTTTATAAAAATAAAAAGAAAAATCATAGTTTTTTTAATTAAAAGTAATGAACTATTATAATTCACCTTATGTACTAAAGATAATAACATTTAGAGCAATTTATGTTGATTCTTACATCTGAGTTTCTATAGTTTTCTGATATCTCGTCAATGACAACACCTGGAAACTCTGTGTCCTATAAATCATTAAATTTAATAACTAAATTATGTATAAAATCATTAATTTTTGTTGTTTGTAAAACTTACCATAGCAACATAGGGAAATTTATCAAGTAGTTCACTTATTATAGGAAGCTCTGTTTCAAAATTTTCTACCCACACATTTTTTATGTTTGAAGTCTCACTTGATTTCTCTCTGAACAATAAACCCCAGATCCTCTAATATATTTTATTATAATTTTATATTGTTAGAGGTACCAAAATGAGAAACAAACTTAATTATGTTATTTATTTTTTCGAAGATATTTTAATTTATATTAAAAATTTAATAAATATTATTTTTAATTTATTATTAAATTTATTTAATTTTTAATTTAAATTATAATATATATTTAGCATTTTAAAATTATATAGGAATTTATATTAGGATCATTTATGAACCCAAATTTTTAATAAGCTTTGTTCCAATCTATTTTAAGTCTCCTTCATTCTTAAATTTCTTAGATATAAATTAAAAATAGACATTTATATAAATTATAGAGAATAGGCTTTGTTATTTTATGCAATAATTAATGTTAAAAAATCAGGATAATGTGAAATCTTATACAAATAATGTATGTCTAAGAAGTTTTGGAGTTTTAAATGGAAGTGATTAAGGAGATTGACCAAGGAGATTATTTGAAAATAAAATATTAATTTATTTCATAATCATAATTAATTTTACCAAATTAGATTCATTATTTTTGCAATCAAAGCTAAAGTAGCACAAAAAAATGAATATTTTTCTGATTAATTGATCATATTGGCTAAATTTTATTTATATATTTCAGTATATGAACATATTACAATTGATTGATTATTGTTGTTAGTTGATGATTAGAGATTCTATAGCTACTAAGAAATGGAAGGTTGAGGTGTCATGGATTACTGATGAGGGGGTATTGAACTTGTGAAGTCCCTCGCATTCATAGAAGCTAAATTAGTTGTTGTTGAAACTCCACTTGCGCTGGTTGTGGTTGTCAAATTGACTTGTTGGGCGTTCATCATGAACAAGTGGTTCATGTCCTATTATTGATTGCTTTCTACTCTACCTCTCATTAAAATTATAAACAAAACAGTATAAGAAAGAAAAGTCATTAGGGTCATGTTGTTCACCTGCACATTTTAGTTATTTATTCCACCTACTGCATTTTATATGATATATGAAATTAACAAAAGACCTATATTGAAACAATTTAAAAGAATAAATACAATAATTTGAGGAAATAAAAATTTTCTAAACTTATTAAATTATCTCTTTATTAAAAATTTATAATTTTATATTTATAAAAATGCCTTTACATCAAAAATTTATGTTGAAGTAAAATTAGAAACTTAATCAACTTAATAAAATATAATATAAAACGTAGTAGACAAATATGGCTTTAATATCATATTTGATTAATCTGCTAATATTAAAAATGATTTTTTTCCATTCAACTTTAGAAGATTATGAAAATTTTATTTTATTTGATAAGCATTATTCATTGATGTCACTTCACTCATTTGTCTAACTCGTTCTGAAATGGAATATAAACCTAACTTATTTGAAGCTGTTTGAGATTTATGATTAAAATGCACCAAACATTTTATATGATAAAAATCATATAATTATATTATAAAAAATATTATTGGAATTATTTATTTAAGATTAAAGTAATTATCTAACAATTATATTCCCTATTTTTTCTATTAAATACAAATATATTAAAAAAACATATTGAACTTGATCAAATATTTGCAAAGATTACCTTATTTAAATATATAGAATTTAACTTTTTCACAAAGAATAAAAGCATTTATTTATTAATGAGATAACCCAATTTAAAAATAAAAAAAGTTTAAGAATTTTTATAGCATAAATTTTGATTGTGTTATTATTAAACAATGTAATATAGTATATCAATATGCAATCATTTAAAATTTTATGTATTAAATGTGGATGATGATTCTAGAGACTGCTCTGCTGTTGTTATTAATTTTGAATGTTTGGATGAGTTTGTTGGTTTATCACTACTTGCTGCTGGTGAGATGCCATCATCCCAGCCCCTACTCCTACTCCACCCATTACCTATTGAGTTTGTGGGTTCTGCTACATAATAATAATAATTAAATCTGCTGCTGTAAGCTTGCGAAATCTAATTAATAATTTTAAGTAATTATATTAATGAATTTAGTAAGAGTTTACATACACTGCTATCCATAGTTTTGTAAATTCAAAAATCAACCCAAAACCTATTTAATTTATTTTAATATTATATGTCAACATCTTAAAATGAAGATTATATAAGAAAACAGCAATATTATTTTTCTTGAGCATTAAATAATTTCATTAAAATTTGTAATTAATTATTCAAAAGGTTTGAATGGATTCTAAAAGAAAGGCTAAGCCATATTGATTTCTACTTTGCACTTTTATTACTCTAAAATTATATGGGTAATTATTTTTATGGTTTCTTATTTATCTTAGTAATTTATAAAAGTTACAATGTTTTGTTTCTAAAATTCTATCAATTTATTAATTATTATAATTTAGTATTCAACTTATAGTATTATTGTATTATTCTATAAAAACAACATTTGATTTATCAATTAATAAAAAATTATAACATAAAAAGATATTATAAAATGAGTTCAAACTTATTTGATTCAATCATACTAATAAATAAAAAAAGTGGATAGATTACTTATTTTAACTTTATTTTTGTTTACAGATTATTTTTACAATTCTCAAATTCTATGGTCCATTTTTTTTATTTTTATCAGTTATATATAAATTTAAAGGACTATATTCATAAATATATATTTAATTAGTTAATCTCATATAGTTTGTATTTTGCAATGATTATACTCTTTTAATGAGTTAAATGACAAATATATACTATAAATTTAAATTCTAAGACCTTTTTATTCATTGATTCTGGCCTTACAACTAAAAATATTTACTTATTATAAAATTTTCTAATTACAAGTAATTGTATGTTAAGTTGCAAGCAAGTGACTTAATGTAAATAAAAAATAGGAATAAAATATGTCGATATTTTAATCAACTGGGGCAAATGATCCCTTCAACTATCCCATGCCAAATCGCAAGGATTTAATGTCTCTTCAAACCATTAATCCACAGAAGGACTTAGCCAAAACTACCACAAAGAAGTTCACGAGTGGCAGATTGGAATCAAATAATCTTAATACTTCTGACATTACAGGTAGTTATAAATTCTATATCTATTGCTTATCCATTTATCTTATTGTTTCTACATTATATTTGATTCTATATAAGAAGTGAAAAGTGATTGATAATTTATGTAATTTTATTACATAGGCGCATCTCCAAAGTTACATGGCTCACGACAAGTAAATAAGTAAGAATTCAGTAATTAAAATTGGGATATTGCAAGATCTAGTCCAGCAGCCCTTCACATCGGCCTAAATAAGCCTCAGTATAACTTGGAGTCAGTTGATAAGCCAAATTGTGTTAAATTTACAACTACAAGACTAGGTGGAGATCCATTAAATCCCACATATAAAGTGTCAGTTGTTGAGCAGAGACCCTTCACACCCCCTAGATACGTGAGAGATCACATGGAAATAGATGATATCGATGGAGCTAGACCTAAGAAAGTTAAGCAAAATGACATTAAAACAAGGGAAATCATGAAGCTAGACGATATTGAAGGAACAAAGGCAACAATCAGACATTAAGAGAGGTAACGCTCCAATGGTTTCAATGCTTACGATTATTCTGACATTACAAAAGCTCAATTTGTTTCATAGAGAACTACAAATCCCATGAACCCCACTTATTAAACAAGAGATGAAAATGGGTTCTTGGTTGATATTGGGGATATTCCAGGTAGCAAGCCATAGGGTATGCCTCCTGCTAGAAAAGATCCAAGAATTATTGCCAGTTTAAGAACTGATGATATTGCTGGTGCTAAGGCAAGTACCAAGGGATTGGGAGTTTTCTCTGAAAATCATAATAGAAAAGAGTTTAGATAGTCAAATTAAACTGATGATATTGAGGGAGCAAAGAGTGGTTCTTTGAAAAAAGGGCCTACTGCTAATAGAATAAGTAACCCCTTAGATCCAAGCTATGATATTCCAGGTCATAAAGAACTTGGAGATTAGAATTTATAATATTTTATCCATACTCAAAGACTCAAGGGCAACTTACACAATCTTAGAAAAATTTCGCTAGAACTGTTCAGTAAACAACTGCTTAACAGACTCTTGCTAAGCCAGGACCATTATCAAACATTCCTGAATTTTAATAAGAAAAATTCAAGGATGATTATGTAAAGTTCTATGGCATTAATGAAAGAGAAGCTTAGAAAATTGATTTCAATAAGTTATATCCCCATTATAATTAACGATTTGAAATTAGCAGGATACTTTAATATTAAAAATTAAGTAATTAATATCAAAAGTAACTACTGCAACTAAGATGAATCCATTTTTTGTAAATTATTTAATAAGCTCTACTTAAAGTTAAAACATATGAGTTATATCGATCTTTTCAAGCCAATCATCTTAATTTATAATCTTTTAAATGATTTTATACTAAGCAAGCAAAGAGAGCAGAGGGATGACACAACCAGTTAATATGCCTTCAGAAATAAAAAATCACCCAGACTTCAATAAGAATTAAAGAAAATTCTTTGGTGTTGACAATGGTGACACTAAGAGTGAGTTCAATAGAAATGCAGCTAAATTCTATGGTGATAATCTAAACAACAAATCTCCCTAGAAAGGTTTGAACACTACCCAAGCTTTAGGTGATACTTTCATGAATGTGCAGACAAATGTTCAAGTAAACCCAAATTCAGAAATGTTCCAGTAAAATGCAGCCAAGTTTTATGGAGATAATTTAGAGACCAAATCTTAGGGAAGTGTGTATCAGAAGAATAAAGCTGCTTTCTACGGTACAGATTATCAGAGAAACGACGTCAAGCTTGTTGCACCAAATAATTAAAACAACAATAATCAAACTCAAGTAAATCAAAAGAGTGGCCACTTTAAGAAAGATGCAGCTAAGTTCTATGGCATGGATCATTTCTCAGAAACGTAAGTTAAATATTTGATTTAAAAAATTCTTATATAGTGAATCATAAGGTAGTGTGTTCCAGAAAAATGCAGCTTAATTCTATGGTATGGAGCCTCCTGCTCCTGGTGAGAGACCATTCAAAATCTAGAAAGTTATTCCTGGATATTTAAAAATCATTAATTATTTTCATTCTTTTTAAAAGGATAGCAATAATCTCAAGACTAGCAATAAACGAAAGGAGTTTCAGTTTTAAACGAACAGAGATTGAAAGAGCATGAGCAATAAATCATGAGAGATCCTAATTATAGTAAAAACTAGAAGAGATTCTTTGGTGTTCCCTCTCATCATACTGTGCAACGTTCAGCTTCTTCAGTTTAAAAGTTCGATACATTTATTAAGCGATGATAGAATTATTAAATATCGAAAAAAATATTAACAAAGAGTTAGTTGCATTTAAGCATTAAAAATGCAGAATTATTTAACTAAAGTATTAATTTATTAATTTTTTGTTATAATCTTTGAATTTATTTAGAAAGAAAATATATAACTAACAGGCTCTCTGTTTTTTCTTTACTATTTTATAAATTAATCTTTAAAACGAAAATAAATTAATTGAAGATTAAATAATAAAAGACCACTTTTTTAATTTTTATAATTTGTTATCATCTATACTTTATCTCAAAATAATTGAAAATAATTCAAATTATTCAATGATTAACCATACGGAACTTATTTCTTATAATAAAATGACATTGAAATAGTTTTTAGTAAAAATAGCAGGATATTTTAAAATATAAATATTTTAATTCGGAATGTTTTGATAACCCAAGTTTGCGTCCTTAAAAAAAATTAAAATATTTCAACAAAGAGTATAAATAGATAATTTAAAAAAGCATTTTCTATACTTTTAAAAATAGGCTTTAAAATGATATAAAATATCAAAAAATTTCTAAAAAAAAAATTTAATGCAAATTTGATAATTATAAAATAATAGATTAAATATAGTAATATTGAATTTCTTGGGAATTATGAATAATTTTAAATAAGAATACTTAATTTTTTGAAAAACAATAGTCTGTAAAAAAATGGAGGAGTCTGATATAGATTTATAAGCTATGATAATTAAGAAATAATCTAGGCACTTGATTCTTTATTTTAAATATATTTTTTATCACTTTGTTAACAATACAACATCAGATGAGTCACCAAAGAAATCTGCTAACTAAAAAAGTGGTAAATAATAACCTATAGTGGATATCGGAGATTGTTAAATAACATCAATCACAGCCAATAATAGTGAATAAAAAGTCTCTAAAAAAGCAGCTCAAGTAAAGGAAAGCAGAGAATAACCTCTTATAATAAATGTAACTTACACTTAGTATGAAGTGCTTAAAGATGTGGCTGAAGATTTGAATTTCAACTTAAGTTATGATGAAGAGGAGGATTGGGATATTTACTGGATTGATGGTCCCATTGCTCCAACATTTTTACTAAAGATGTAGACATACTAACGAGCAAGTCACTTTCCAGGGATGTTTGCTCTTGCGAGAAAGAACTTACTTGCTAAGAATTTATAAGCAATGAAGAAAGTATTTCCATAAGATTTCAACTTTTTTCCTAAGACATGGCTTATACCTCAGGATGCCAAAGATTTCAAAAATTAATTTAACAATAAAAAGGCCAAGACGTTCATTATAAAACCTGAAGCCAGTTGTCAAGGTAAAGGAATATTTCTTACTAGAAATTTTGAATGGCTTCAGGCAGGAGAGCATTACGTGGCTTAAAGGTACTTACATAAGCCTTACCTTATTGACAATTTGAAGTTCGATCTTAGAATTTATGTTCTACTCACTGGAATAAATCCACTCAGAGCATTTATTTACAGAGAAGGACTAGCTAGATTTGCGACTGAAGAATATAATTCTCCATTAGGAAGCAATCTCAATAACTTATGCATGCATTTAACTAATTATGCTATCAACAAGGACAGTGATTAATTCGTATTTAATGATGATCCTAACAAAGATAATGTTGGCCACAAGAGAGGCTTGAAACCTATTTTTTAGCACATCGATGATAACAGAAAGCCAGATGGAAAGACAGGAGATAAAGTTTGGCAAGATATCAAAGAAGTTATAGTTAAGACACTAATCACAGGTCAGCCACATATTGCTCATTTATATCGTAGCTCAAAACCTGATGATGTTGAAAATTCAATGTGCTTCTAAGTCCTTGGTTTTGATATTTTCATTGACAATAAGTGTAAGCCATGGTTGATTGAAGTTAATCAAAGCCCTAGTTTTACAACTGATACCCCTCTTGATTTTAATATAAAGAAAGCCTTAATTAGTGATACAGTAGAAATGCTTAACCTTAGTTGGAAAAGAAAGAACAAATATATTGCTGCTAAGAGAGCTGAACAATAAAGGAGAGTGCTTGTTGGTAAAGTAAAAGTTTCACAAGAAGAGAGAGAAGCCATAAGAGAGAAGAAAATGAGAATTAAAGATAAATTTGAAAGTAATCATCTTGGAAACTATGAACCTCTTTACCCTTTAAAAAGAGGAGAAACAGAGTACTAAGATGGATTAATGGAGAGATATGATTAACTGCTACTAAAATCAAAAGAAATATGGGAGGAATCAATTTCAGGAGGTGGCTATGCAAAAAGGAAAGAAACACAATAGTCTTTACCAGAAACTAAAAGTACCTAATCTTCTTCAACAGCAGCTAGCTAAAACAAGCCTACTTCTGCTTAAGGCTTGAGGAAGCCTTAAACTTAAATATAAAGGTCCTCTTAAATAAAGCAACACTAGTCTTAGAAAAGCAGCATTTAAACTTAAAATTCAGCCTAATTTTAGCACATTTAGCCACTCTCAACTAAAGACTCAACTGGCAAATCTTAAACATCTTAGTTGACTATTTAGCACTCGCAGTCCTTTACATAGTAAAATAACTTTTCACTTGGTTAATCAAATAACTCTAGCAGCAGGCATAATCCTCCAGCTCAGCAAGAATCCTCTTTTTTCTTAGGTTATCCCTACATTAGTTGATTTTATTTTTAATCAGAGAGGAAGCAGAAGCTGATTTTATCAGGCTATCTTAGAAACTTAATATCAATACAAATCACATTTAACACTCACCAGTCAAACTTAAATCTCAACCAATAATCTAGAATTCATAACCTCAAATTGACTATAGATATGGATAATCTGTGCAAGTTCCTTCACTTGCTTAAAATATTGTAAAAAATATAATTTTTTCATTTATTAAACTTATTTTATATAAATCATTATAAAACATATTCCTAGGATAATTTATTTATTTTAATACTATGTTTTGTTTATTTTATACTAATAAAATAAATTAAATTCAAACCAATTATGTTATAATCTTTTATATTTATATTTAAATTATTATTATTTTGAACTGATTCATTAATAATCAAGCGAGAAATGCTTCAGTTGACAATAGCAACCACCCTAGTAGAGGCTTCCAGAAGAAATTATCTTAAACCAATTAACTTTTCTCTGGAATCGCGAACCAATCTTAACAACCATTAATCACAAACTAATAGCAGGTCGCCGGGGCTTAGAAAATAAACACTAACTAATTAGCCATACTATATCAAAAATAACAAAAGTAAAACATTCAGAGCTAACATTAACAGTTACAGTAGCAATTAATGAATTAGGGGCAGTAAGCTAGGTCATAAAATTAATAAACAGATATCTTAAGAATAAACTCTATTGATAGACATATGGGATTGAATTAGTTTGGCTAGAATCATCATCATTAAGTTATTGTAAATAACTAAAGCTAGAATCAGTAGAGTATCTATTTATAATTTTAAATTGGTTGCATTTATTATCTATGTGCTTGCATAAAACAATCCTCAAAACTTTCAATAACCATTAAATTTAAACCCAGGCAATTTAAGAGCGACTTAGGGCTAGTAATAAAGAAATAACAGTCAAACTGTGGGGATAGTTGGAGTGAGCATGGGTGCAATGTAGTAAAATAATAAAAACATTTAGATAAAGAATATGAATGGGGCACCGATTGGGAACGATGGACTTGTGCTTAAGGGCATGTCACTTGCCAAGCAGGGAGGTGGGACATTTTAACAGTCATAAGTTTTAACTTAGTAAATTTACAGAATGCCTTATCAAAGATAGTGAAGAGTTTTACCATAAACATTTAATTTGTAAATTAATTTGTATCAATTATATCATAATTTTTATCCATTTAATGTGATACATTTTAATATAACAATTTGAAAGTTGAATTAAAAAGGATTAAAGAAATAAAATTCTCTTTTGAGTTTGTGAAGATATTCATGATATGTCTGCATCTATATCGTAAGGATCCTCTGCATCTATATTTTCAGGGTCCTCTATAATTTCAACTGTTTAATTAGTTCGATTGAAATCTTAGTATAGCATAGGCTGCCTTTGATTTCCCATATTTCCTGTGAATTAGATTCTATTTGAATTAAACTGTGAATCTTGAATTGGTTGGAAATTAACGGACTTCTCTCTTTACTCAGTCTCAATGATTAAGGAAGATTAAAAAGAAAATTTCAAATTTACATTTAGAAATTATATTAAAAATATCTCTAGTTTAATCTGTGTTTAATGCAAAGGATTATAATTATCTTTTCACCATTTCTGTGTTTTCTCAAATGTACTTAACTTTATTAAGCCTTTTTAAAAATGTCAATATAGATATTCATTTTTAAGTTTTTTATTTTAATAAAAAATTATTTATGAATCATTTTTATATTAACTAAAATTAATCTTATTTACTTTAACAATTTTAATTTTTACTTAAATGATTACATCAGACTCCAAACTTGAATAATCAGATTCTCTATCAATATCTATGTCATCTTGTTTTATGAAACTTTCCATTTTCCTTTCTGTATTTCCGATAAGTTTCTCTACTGACCCTTGATAAGTTTATTGTTTCTTATGAGCTGGGATGATCTATTATTAAGGATTCTTTGATGGTTGAATTTGATTTGGTTGAGGAGCAGCTACAAACTACTTTTATTGTGAGTTTAGCTGTTACTTTTAAATTGGCTTTACTTTTTCTGGGGTAATAGAAACTAGTTACTGTGTTTCTTGAAGCAAATTATTTTGAGTTATTGTTGCATTTTTAGAAGGTTTTACATCTGTTGACTCTCTGAGATTTAAAGAGTCATTCAGTGAATCTAATATAGATTTCTCAGGGGAAGGACTTATGTTATTATGAATCTTTACTGGAGTTTTCAATTGGTCTTTTAAGGGAATCTCCTATGGTTTCTTAATTTCAATGGACATATTTTAAATTTAAGATTAGAATTAGAGTTAAGTCTCATTTTTCTCAAGATTTTTCTATTCGTGGACCTAGGATTTTAGCTGTTCTATATAATTTTGGTTTTAATTTTCTAATGGCCTGATAAACCTCTAGTTATTTATTTGAAGCTATTCTTAAATAGATAAGCTCTTTGTTTATGGAGGATATTGTCCTTAATTTGTTAAATATCCTTGCAATTATTGCTTTTCTTAAAATTGCGGAATAACATGATATTGAGGTTTGTTAAGTAATTACTGCTGATTATTGAAGCTTTAACCAGCTAAATTATGATACAATTGTTATTAGAAAGGTATCTTTGAAGTAATATTTTACTCTTACATATATGGCGTTTTATTCATTATGTTTTGACTTTCATACTGCTAATATTACTATGGAAGTGATTACTAGTACTACTAGGAGAAGGGAGTTTAATACTCTGGTTATTATATCATAGAATTTTAAAGCGATTGATGAAGATGGTCTCTATAAGTTCCATCTACATAGTCACTTTGATAGACTCTCTAAAATCTAGACTAAGCAGTACCTGACGGTCTTGTTGTAGATTTGGCCTTCTGCTATTATTAGCTAACTTTGCCTTTTTAATTGGCACTAAGATTTAAATTTTATTAATTGGCACTAAGATTTAAATTTTATCTCTATGTACCAGAATACACACTGCTACGATCAGGACTCTTACCATAGGATCTATTTAAGGAGGTTTATCTCTTTCCTTATTTCATTTATTGTTAATCGTAATTTCTTTAATTGCTATTTACCACTGTTGATCTTTGATTCATAATTTAAGGTTCTTCATTAAAACTTTGGTTTTGAACATTTTTCTAATTTAAAACCAATCCTAATTAGAGTTGTTATTATTTCAATGTCTAATTATTTAGCTGCATTGCTTGATTGATGGATTTGTCTAAAAAAGGGTGGTAGCCTGTAAGAGTGAAGTTTGGATCTTGAAGTTGCTTATATTATCTTAGTATTTACTTTTCATTGTCTGTGAATTATTTAGTGTTTTGAAGCATAATTGGGTATTCCGTCCAGAAATTTGGGTTCATTAACAGTTGTTATAATAAAAATAATATAAGACCAATCTTTAGTGTTATTGAACTCTTAAAACTTTCTGACTAATCTTTTGGTCTAATTGATATACCTGGATAAAACAAGCATCTCTTTTATCACTAACTATCACTTCCCTGCAATTATTGCTTACATTAAACTCTCCAATTTCTTTCATTACTGTAGTTCCTAGAATATCACATACCTTAATTCCTGTGGCTAATTCTATCAAGCTAATTATATTTTTGTGAGATTTAGTCAAAAGATAGAGACCTGATGGATCAATAGATAGATTAGTTGTCTTATCTTCAATTTTAAGTTTAGCACGTATATCTCCTTATTAAATGTTAAAGATATAATAATACCCAGTTGAAGTTAGCACAATTAGATAATCTTTGGACGATTGATTAAAAAATAAAAGAGCATAGATTAATAAACAAAATAATTGATGAATCTAGTAATCAAGGATTTATCCCTCAATTTGATATAGTTGTAATGACTGGAGTTCAATGTGATCTTGATAGATCGCTAATTATTGCAACTCAATCACTTCAGGCCTTGCTGGTCTCAGTAAAATAATTATACCTTAAGATACGAAAATAATTTATTTAAATTATAGCTACATTTGTTAGAAGTTACTTTAATACATATTATCTACTACTTTCACTTTTTACTCTCCTACTTCTTGAATAAATTTTGGAATTTCGTGAATTTTAAGAAGTTTATCTTAATTCTAGACTATTTTGAATATTACATTATTGATATTAGTCTCAACAATAAAAGTTGTGTCATCTATCATTTATAATCCCATGACAGTATTTTTGTAATCATTTTTTAACTTATTAGAGTCAAAAGAATTGTTTAGATCAGTTTCTGTCAAAATAAATTATTTTAGTACTTTGAATTCTCTCATGTCTAGAAAAACAAAGAGTTTCTAGTAGATTACAGCTAAAAAGCTAAGATTGTTTTCAATGTCAAATCCACAGATCGGTCCTTAGTTTTACAGTAAGACTATATTATTTAGGTCGATGATTTTATACTCTTAAAGTTTTTGTGTTTTTTGCTTTATTAAAAATATAAAAGGTATTTGAGATATTTTTAATAAATTAAAGTTGAGTATGCTCATTTTTAGTGTACATTACCAAACAATTCTTAATGGGCAAAACAGCGATAAAGCAATCAGAATTTGCAAGTGGTAAAGGTTTCATAAATTTAAAAGCTTCATTAAGTCCAAGATGAAACTTTAGTACTTACTTAGTGGTTTAATCAAGAAATATGTATGAATGATCCTGATATAAAACCAATAACTAGTCGGAAGAATTGAGCATGATTTTTTGTATAGATTTTTGTTTCTATAAGTGATATTCAACATAAAATGGTTTTAGAAGTTTGGACTAAAAAGGTATCTACTTTATGAAGGTACCGTTCAACACATTGAAAAACACAAGAGCTCCTTTTTAAGTACCGCAGACTAATTAAGTTCTCTGAATAGTGAGACATGTGAACTGACCATCTTACTCATTAGATTTTTATTCATAAAGCAACTGCCCAGTTAAGTTTATGCATTAGATGTCGCCTGATTTGTAAAGAATAATAATTAAGCCATATTCCTCCACAAGCTGTATCTATTTTACTTCTTATGGCAGTCTCACTGATTTATAATGCAATGCTAATAAATTAAATAGATATCAATTTCTTTTTATTCTACTTATCTTTACTGTTTGAGATTCGACAGAGTATTCCAAAGTTTTAAGACATTATTTTTCGCAAACTATGATTCTTAAAAAGCTCTCTTTGGAGTTTTAAATTCTCAATTAATCTTTTTAAATGTCTTTACTAACATGGAGCATCAGTGGAATCTCTTAATTTGAAACATACTATTTCATTATTTAAACATAAGAAACTGCATCGATGTTTCTATTTTGTATTTCATAGGCATGAAGTGAATAGCCACCTTAACTGAGGTTTTTCAATTTATAACTTTAAACAACATATATTTGCTAGATTTAGTTTGGTATCACTTTTGAGTACTACAGAATAATATGAAGTTCCTTTTCTGCTACTAATCTAACCGGATCACAACTCTCTATAATTAAAGGTTCACAAATATCTCTATAAGGCTCTTCATAAGTAATAAATCTAATTGAATTAACACCAGCACTTTGTTAAATTATCATCAAAAAGTTTCCACATGGAGTGAAGCTTAGCTAACTGAACTCTTGGTTTAGAGGAATGATTAATTTATGGCCATTTATATTATAGTTCAAAAGCTCTATAGAATTAGAAGCTTCATATGCTATTAAAGGTTTTGAGGGATGGAGAGATATGCGATGTGTGTTTGAGATTGTTGATTCTTAAAAGGTCAAGGGACAATTGTGAAACATCTTTTGATAAAGTTTTATTTTATTTTAATTTAAAATTCTTTGAAATTCAATTCCTATTAAAAGTATTCTTGCTTTACAATATAGATGTTTAAAAATCTATTAAAAAAAAATATTTCCTTTAAATCAATTTTACTAAAATAATTAGAATGATCAATCTGCTCTATCGAATCTAACTGTGACCTACCTTCCATTAAATTTGGCTTAATCCATTGCTTTTATAGCATTTTCAGCATTTAAACTTGATTCAAATTTTATTAAACCGTAGCCTTTGGAACCTCCTTTCTCATCCCTTGCTATTTATGCATTAAGTACTTTTCCAAAAGCGAGGAACGCATCTCTTAGTTAATCTGCAGTGACAGAATAAGGCAAATTTCCGATGTATATGCTCTTAGATAGTTAACACGATTATTGTCTATCTCTTTCTCTATCTCTACCATCAAATCTATTTTGAGGATTGAACCGTTTTGGATTTGACCTTGATCTACTTCTCTAATTACGATTTAAAGGAATGAAATCCATTGACTTTTAATAGCCATCTCTGCCATCTCTGATATTGTATCTGCCATCTCTGATATTGTATCTGCCATCTTAAGGTAAATTTATTGACTATTAAGCTCTGCTCCTGCTGCCTTGCTCATGATATTCCTTAACATAGACAGTTCTCCCATCTAATTGTGTACTATTTACCTCTCTGATTGCTCTGATTGCATCGTTTTAATTTCTAAACTCCACCACACTAATATAACAAAGTTAGACCATCATAATTGCTCATCACCAAAATATCAAAGGTTCAAGCCAATCAAACTTCAAAAACCATTTCCAAATCAATTAAATGGCGACCATATGTTACAACACAATCAAATATGAATACTTTACCCTGTACCTTTGGAGCGCCCCTTATCATCCTCAAAGATATCTGCTCTCACTACAAATCCACACTTCTTCATGTGATCCTTCAATGATCTCCAATCAGTTGCAAAAGCCAAGTTTGTTACATAAACCTTATAACCTGCTCCTTACTATTCTCTTTCCAATGGCATTCTTTTTGCGATATCTTCATTCATTCTAGACACTTAGTAGTTCTAAGGATATCCAAAATCTACTTAAGAATGATTACTCTTACAATAAACTTTACCTCGTTGCTTAGGTCTACCTGAGAAGTCTCGTCTGCTTTGATAATCAGTAGAAGTAGATCTATTTCTCTTATCATTATCTCTCCTAGATTTATTAACAGAGTAAAAGTTGCCCTCTTAAGACCTATCCCTTCTTTTGCCAGAATGTCTCCTTGAGCTATTTGATCTAATTTTATTAAATTTTCTACCTCTATCTCTACTTCTGTCGTTACTAATGTTTTACCTTCTATTATTATAGTCTCTATGTCTGCTATTAGAATTTTAAAAGTTCATTTTACTGCTTTGTTTATCTCATTGCCCATAGAAATTTTCTCTATTTTTGACTTAGCGTCTATCTTCAATTACCAAATCATCTATTGGTCTGTTATTATAAGTCAAGGTTCAAAAAAAATCAGCCCCTCCCCTTGGTTATGGATTTGATTTTGGAGTCGAAAGGCAAACAAAAGTGTGCAGTAATATAACTGATTATACTATCTGGCATGTTTCAGCCTAAATATTAAATTCCGTACTGTATAAAATAATAATAATAATAAGTCGAAGCTGTTTCTTCTCTTGTATCCATAATGAGTGAGTTTTTAACAAAATGGGATTATGAAAAAGATTTTTTGGTTAAAATTTAATTTAGAAATAATAAGGCGTACTTAATTGTGATGTGATTGATTAATAAATTAAAAATAGTTATTCCAATTATTTAAAGAAATTATATTCCAAGTTAAATTTAAATAAATTATAAAATGAATGCTCCCTTACCAATCGAATATAATTATCTTTGTATTTTAATGTTATATTCAGAAATATATTTTTAATAAATGTTTTTTATAGTATTTATTTTATTATATGACTTGAACAAATTAGAATATGACGATTAAGAAGTTGACCCATCTGACTGGAACTTAACAAGCGTGACAAATCCAAATTTGACTTATAAAATAGACTTTAATGAAGTAATAGATTACTTTGACTATTGCAATCGTTACAAAGTCAAAAGCTCTTCCAAACAGAATTGTCTGGCCTATTTCGTTGAGTTTCAAACTTAATCAGGATAGGTTTAGGAAGATCTCGTGGCTGATTTCTACTTTTTAAGCTATTTAAAACGCAGATTTGGAGAAAAAATACAAGGAATTTCAGATGTATGCATAGAGTAGACTACCTAGTCTCTGCATTTAGTATGTATCAATAACAAATTCTATAAGAATGAGATAACTGGAGAGAATATCGAGTATGATGTCGATCAGTGCCTGGTCAGTAAAGTCAATGAACTCATGGACTAGGGAAAGCTCATATAACTCCTTGTTAAATTAATCAATTTTGTGCAGTAACTTCAGGAAGCTTTCTACTTTGAATACGAATTACAAAACCACAATATTTTCATAATTCAAGAAGCAGATGGCTCTTATAGTTTCAGCTTGATTAATTAGAAATTGCCCTTGCAATATAGAATGGAATATGTGGGGCATTCAAAACCCCAAAACCCCTTAGTGAGGTTTATAAGTGCTTTGATTTGTAGGGTATAGTTGGGGTCTTATTGGGGTTAGTAGAGAAAACCAGTTTTTTATGAATTTAATGAATATTCAATGAGTATTACTGTACTTAATTCAAACAAATTTTATCTGCTTATCTTTGTGATACCTCTTGAATTTAGCAGCCTGTAGTTGTTCTAGTATATCATCCAATGATTATCGTGGATATGCTGGAGCTATAACGATGACCATCTCAACTATCTTCTTAATTTCATTGCATAATTCATCTTGCTTAATATGTTTAGCAGCCAAACTTATTGATTATTTCTCATGTTTTGTTCCAAAGTATACATACTTTCCATATCGCACTCTAAGATAATTGCAGCTACCGCCCAAACATCCCATAATACAGAGCCATTAGTCCATTTCTCTCTTATAGGGAAGTATCCTGGAGTGCCTAAAACCTTAGCTAAAGTCACTATCTCTTGTCTTATTACTCTGTTGAAATCTATGACTACTACTTCTAAAGGGCAGAGATTTAGCATTACATTTTCTGGCTTCAAATCTCTATGAACATACCCTAGATCATGGAGCTCCTTCACACCCTTAGTCATATCTGTGAGTATCTCATTCAAATCATCAGGATATCTATTATGGTAGAGATAATCTCTTAGAGTCATTTCAAACTTCTTGAGTCTCAAAGCAATAAAACCATGACCAAGTATAACTCCGTCGAGCTTAGCTAAGTTCTTGCATTACTTTTCTAAGCCTCTCTCAGTACTATGTATTCATTTGCAAACTCATTTTAATATTGCTCGTTCTTAATGAGATACTTGAATGGATATACCTTGTATGCGAATTCATCAACAACTATAAGTTTTACCTTGTTAGGTACGTCAATATTCAAGTAGTTTTCAATACAGCTGCTTATGTCGACTGCATTTAATGCAGGTATATACATTGCTCTCTCTTATAAGCATGCAATATACATACCATTTGCTGGTTGGTTCATTGACTCAAACCGCTTCTATCTCTTAAGTCTCTCCTACTGCTCTATTTGTGAATCAAGAGAGTTATTTTTTCTTTTAGCAGGTACAAGCTTTTAAGTTTCCTCATCTTTAATCAGGAATTCGCTTAGATGATGCTTTTGCATATGTCTCTTTACTTTAGCTGAGTGCGTATAAGACTTCATGCAGGTAGTGCATTAGTATCTACCATCTACTTTATCATGCTTGAAGTAGATCTTAGCTCTACCAGAGTGTACCTCTTTGATGTGTCTCTTCAAGCTAGACTCAGTTGAGAAGAAATTTTAGCAGTCTTCACATTAAAATGTTTTAATTTTTTCTATTGGTTGCTGTTCCTTATCTTCCTCAACCAATTCAACTTATGTTTAAACTCCCATCTCAGCACTCTACTTCTTGTTTTAAACTTAAATTTTAAAGACCTCAGCTTCAAACTCTAGAGCTCTTAGCTCTACATCCTTTTCAATATAAATTACTTCTGGTTTCTTGGAAGAGCCAAAGTTGAGCAATGATTAACCTGTTCCAAGAGAAACTGCCTTACGATTTAAGTTAGCCGCCATGTTTAAATTCAAATTTAAATTTCTATTATTAATAAGTAAAAACCTCACTGGCTATACTAACTTTGTATAGGAGCTGGCACTGCAACAACAATGGTTGATCTTAGGTGTTAGACATCATATTTATACTTAGTTTATAACTATAAATTTTCTAATTTTATGCTTAATATTTTTATTTTGGTACCAACTGAGAAAAAATTCAGGTTGGTACTGGTACCAATTAGGTTTTGAACCATTTTGAAACTTTTCCATTAAAACCTCATTAGTTAAAAACTAGGTACTAATTAAGTATTGGTACTATTAAATTGGTACCAACTAAATTTAAACGAATTTAGTACCGGTACTAATCAAATTTAAACAAATTTAGTACTAATTTAATGGAACTAAATTGATAAAAATGGAGCTCCATCTCTGAAGTTTGTTACAGCTTCTGCCAGCTTTCTCCACGTATCTTACCAGGTTGACCTCCTGTAAGATGCCCATATTTAATACTTAGATTTTTAACAGTAGGATCCAGAACTCTATATATTAAAATTTGAAATTCAATAACAAGAGAAGGAACAAGGATGGAATCTATAAATACTGCAATGAAGAGGGTTGAAGCTTAAGAAATGATCTCAAGATTTAGAAGCAAGGAAGATCTCTATCGATACCTCACTTAGCATGGTAAGCATGTGAAATATACTCAATCATATGCTATAGTGGGTTTATTCCTTCCAACGATGGAAGGTACCAAAATTTCATTCTTAAAAGCTATACTCTGCGATGAGAAGAAAGCTTCAAAAACAGTGAAATAAAGTTGATAGATATACCAAACTACCCAGAGATTTCAGTCACTAATCTCTACGAGGATGCGATGAAAGATGAAGAGGTGGTAGTTTATCTTCCTACCAAGAAACAACTCTCTAACAAGCTTCCAGAAAGGAGCTTCTTCTTTGGAGTTCTTGGCACTTTAAGAGAGAGTTATCTCAGAGAGATCATTGAAGAAGCTCACAAAAAACGCTACTCTATTTCTCCTGAAGATTAAAAGAAGCAAGGCATACTAATAAGCGAGACCTGGCTCGCTGAGCTTAAGAAGCACCCATTCCTCTCTAGTAAGCTTTGATTCATAACTTTGTAGGGAAACCTGGAACTGGTATATTCCTAATGAAAGAGCATGCGAAGGTTCACAGAGAGAGAAAGTCATAGACTATTTATGAAGTGAGCAAAAGACTTTATAAAGATGTCTAAAAGCTAGAAGAAATGAACATAGATGCAGGAGCTGGCACAAAGAGAAGAAATATGGGTCCAAGCAAGCCTTAAGAAGAGGAGAAGAAAGAGAAGCCAAACCCCTTTATGGGCCAATTTAATATGTGAATATATTCATTCGTTTAAATCTAAAACTTATTTATAAACATTCATTCTTCCTTCTCTCGCACAAACTGTTGTCTTATCTACGCTTACTCTCTTACAGCTGCTTTGAATCAAGTCTACTGAATCGATAGGCAAGTCATGCATAAGATGATACAGCAGCAGCTTCTTGTATCGAGTCTTG
This sequence comes from Oxytricha trifallax, assembly GCA_000711775.1. Lineage (NCBI taxonomy): Eukaryota > Ciliophora > Spirotrichea > Sporadotrichida > Oxytrichidae > Oxytricha > Oxytricha trifallax. The sequence goes on from ARYC01000077.1 coordinate 99,744, forward strand.
ATTTAACTCCAGTAGAATTCTATTCCATTAAATTAAGGACTATAAGGAACGTTATAAACAGGAGTTATATTTAGGTCTTCATAAGCTTTCTTAGACTCCTTAGTCTTATGAACTGAAAGGTTATCAACAAACAGGATGATCTCTTGGTTGCTATACTTCTCTCTGAGCTTATGTAGGAACTCTATATACTACTCTCGCTTAATAGAGCGAGGGTGAATCACATAACTCTCTAAGCCTGAATCTTCACTTATACCAGCTAAAATTGCATGGGTGACTACCTTCACTTTTTAGTCATAAACTTCTATATTATCATACTTCTTATACCATGACTTATTAATAAAAGTGTTGAAAGTAAACACAGCTTCATCTGCATGTATGAACTTGATGTTATTATCAATAGCTCTCTGCATTTAATCATATATATAGTTTAAATTATTACTATAAAATGGCACTGTAAAATCAATCACTCTCTTCACTCTGTTGACAGTCTTGAAAGTAATACCATTTCTTCTATAAATGTTGGCTATAGTCTAAGGAGAGATGCGCATATCAGGAAACTTGCGATGAAACATTACAGCTCGCTAGTCTAGAGGAAAGTGTGCCCAATACTTTAAAGTCTTAGAGTCACAGAGGTAGTCAATATGGTGCTGTGAGAACTTTTATTTTCTAGCAGGATGCTTTCAAGTACCAGAATTAAAATGCTAAACAGCTAACATGCAGTGATACCTAACAGTAGAGGCACTCTTGTGTAAGAGCTTTGCAATAGCTGCATAATTCAATACTGGTTTGACTTAATCTATATTAATACTCGTACCATACCTAAGCTGAAGCAGTAAATCTAAATATTTCTCATCATAAATCGAGCCTAAATTTCGCTAATTTCTATTTCTCATTTTGTAAATAGACCTAATTTCTCTACTAACCCCAATAAGACCCCAACTATACCCTACAAATCAAAGCACTTATAAACCTCACTAAGGGGTTTTGGGGTTTTGATTATTAATAAATCTACGAAGAAGCTGAGTATGAAATGAATGAAAAACTGTTAATTAAGAAAGTTATATTTCTTCTTTTCGCCTTGGCCACTGAAGATGGAGTCGATGAATACAAATAACTAAGGAAAATATTGATTTTATGGGACTAAAAGAAATTTCCACTGCCAAAGAAACCATTGTAGCAAGAATTGCTTACTCTAACTATAAATTTAATAAAAAGCCTAGAATAAAATAAGCCAATACATCTGGGTCAAATTAAGGATTTACTTCAAACTTTAGCATAACCTAATAACTAATAAGCCAGTACTTTAATTTCAATATAATATTTAAATGAATTTTATATTAGTACTGTTAACAATTAAAAATCTAATAATATAAGCGAACTAGCGAAGGGAAAACGCAGAAGTATCCGAGATGAAAAAGCAAAATCAGGATAGCCATTGAATTTTAGTGATGCTGAGTCAAGTCAATTAGCTGAGGAAGATGACGATGGCAATAGTGATGATGATAACTAGGATGACTTTGGATGCGTTCCTGTAAATAACATAGATCACGACACTGTTCATATTAAAGTAATAGACGATGAACCCAAGTTTCATCAAAAGTCTTAACTCTTTATGATGGAAAATGACAGTGACCCAATAAACCCGAATAATGGTTATCAATCAGATGTAATGAAATCTTTACATATGCTTGGTGGGAGCTCTGGAGTGACTGTGAAAACTAATAGATTTATGGACCCAAGTAATGAGGGTTAACAGAGCACAATCATTCATGTGGATCAAATCAGGTTAAATGTTCAATCGAGCAGAGGAGCAGGCGGTTTAAATAGAAAAGGCACACTGCAAACAGATAGGGAGAGAAATGCAAGTGCTGATGACGTGGACGACGAAGAGGAGGAAGAAACTCCACCAAAGTATTTTAAAGGCAGCTAAGTAAAGAATGTTCTCACTTAAACTTCAAGCAGAGGAGATAATTTAAGGCAAAGTGAAAGAGTTGGGATTGTTTCTTCAGATTTTAATGATAAAAAGAACAGTGTAAAGTACAAAAGCTTTGGATGCACTTTCATAGTTCGAAATGCGCACAGTGATAAAATAAATTGTCTGTGCAATTTAGTAAACGGTGCTTTTTTGTCAGGATCATCTGATAAGACTATAAAAGTATGGTATCCTCTTGAATAAAAACCGATTGGAGTACTCGAGGAAGATGAAGAAGTTACTTTAATGCTTCGTCTAGGCAAAACTAAACAAAATGATGTCACATTGCTCTATGTAGCAAAGAACGCTTTAAAATTCCTAAGTATAAAACAATAGAAATCAGTTTAACTTTTTAAATGTGACAAGGAAATTACTGCAATATCAAAAGTAAATTCTAATCCTAGTATAATAGCTCTAGGTCTCTCTAATGGTATAATTAAAGATTTTGATGTTAGAAATAAGCAGTAAATTAGATCAGTTAAGCTGCACTAAGGCAGTCCTGTAAATTCTATAATAAGTTAAGGAAAGTTCCTTATATCTTTATCTGACAACGGAACTATAGTTGTCTACGATTACCCAAATTAGTAGCTATATAGAGAACTTAAACTTTCTGAAGTCGGTATAAGAATGCCAACTTCTCTGCATTTAATAAAAGGAGATAGATTTCTAGCTCTAGCTGAGGAGCAAGGTATAACTATCATTGATATAGAAAATTCATAGATAGCCAATCCAACAGTAGGAAACAAGAATATTTCATAGTTTGTCAAACTAACTTTACCTAATGAATCAGGCTAGAACACCTTTTGTGGGATTTCCTCATCAGGACAGATAAAAATCTTTGCTGAAAGTGCAAGTGAATTTGAAGACGATTTAAAACACATAGAATGCCTTAAATAACTTAATGGACATATAAACTAAGTAACAAACCTTATATAATTAACAAATGGAGCTATGGTGTCTTGCGGTGCTGATAAAAATCTCTGTTTGTGGGAGGAGAAAAAGAGTGCGAGCGCATGTGGTGCTTGCTGCTCTTTATTTTGACTATAGTTATCTTAAAATTCTAAAATTGGTATTTATTTATCAATTATTATAAACTATTCTCTAAAATACTTAATAATGATGCCACAATTTGAATTCCTGATAAAAATTCAATATTTTAAGAAATTAATTAATGTTAAGTTGATTTTCAAAGATTTTAAATAAAGAAAGGCCCAGGGTCATTTTTGACTGTAGCATGAGCTTTCTAGGCCTTGCCATTCTCTAATTTCAAATTATCCTCTTTGTTACAAACATAAAACTCTTCTTGTCCTACTCTACTACTTTTTAATCCCTTTATAAATTATGCATATTTTGGCCATATTTTAGAGTTAACATAAACTTGCCCTACTATTACATTTTCCTTAGAACTGTCATAAACGTAAATTGTATAGGTTCCCTAAATAAAAGCATTTAAATCTCTGCTTATTTATCCCAAAATTTGTTCCCGTTTCTTTTCAAATATCGAACGTACAATGTAGAAACTTATAGGCTTTGAGTTTGGTGGAAGGTCCGGGTTGTCTAAATATTTTCTTTATCTAATTTCTAAGTTATGATTAGGTTAATGCTATATTTATCTGTGCTCAACTCTCTCTTTCATTTATTCGTTATTACTGTTGTTTTAAAAGGAAGAATATGATTCATTTAGCTCATTTTTAAGATGATTTGGATTGTATTTTTCTTCCTCTATGCTTTCAGCTTATCTTTACTTATTGTTAAATTTGCTAGATTAGTTGCATTACTGAATTTCAACCTCATATAAAAATGTAAATAAAAGTTAAATTATAAAATTTATTTTAATTAGAGGTATCAATCTAAGAAATTCTCTCTTTGATTTATCTACTTGCTTATTATTCCAAGTGCATGTAACCTTCTTCTGCAGAACTCTACAATTAATTTTCATCATTAATTCTCATATGTTTATCCATAAATTCTTTCTCAAAACCTTTAGCCATCTACTATCTATTAATTTCTTGTGCTCTGCTTTTACTATGATATACCTTGTGAATAATTTAATCGTTAGTCATTTGAATCATATTTATTGCAGTGTCTATGGTAACCAGCCTAGTTTTATCTGTGGAATATTTCGTTTCCTCAAAATTGACCAGTTTAATCTGTTCCAGCAATAAAAGCATATTGTACACATACTACAGCAATTTTAAAACCTACTGGCATCTTTGATCTTAGGCTTACGCGAAGTTATTCAAAAACTGTTTGATATCACACTCCTCAACCGTAAATTTATTCTGTTAAATGTATCTATGAGAGAGGAACAAGATTTGAGCTTGTTATTTTTACTCAATTGGCAGATGTTCTATGTTTTACATGAGGAATTTCAGCTCATTTTATGATCTGTCATAGCCTACTGATTACCTTTGCTATAGGGGTGGGGCTATGTGATTGAGAGAGACTTATAAGTTGTCTAGCAGGGTGTTCAAGAATTCGTTTTGCATTTATCGGAATATTTATTGATAATAATTATAACAATTTATCAATTTTATAGATTATACATCATTAGTCAAAGATTAGACTAGTAATAGGAAGAATATTTTTAAATTAAGAATTATTAAATCAATTACTTAAGCTATCTTCCAGACTATTTTGATAATGATTTTACTATTCAACCATTTCTTCATCATTAATATCTCCTATTGAATTATTATCATTATAAACATTTGCCTATTGGTGTTTCTTTGTTTTGTTATACTGATTTATTGTTTAATTATTTGCATTATTGCTGCTGTCTTCATTTATCTGAAATTCCATTTCACCAATCAAATCATCCAAATTGTTATTTTAATCTTCACACTATTCTTAATTTTATTCCTCCATCTCATAATCGTAATCACTGTCATTATTATCCCTATCATGACTTTTTGACTATTTTATGTTGTTTTGTTGTTAATTCACATGCTAAATAGGATTGTAATTTTGATTTTAATTTGCGAATATCATTTTGGACATTTTCTTACTGAACTCTTAGGACTTAAGCTTTGCATGTCTTATGACATTTATTGGTAGTCCTGCCATCTTTGCCACATTTAAATCCTAAAAATAAGAAAATAGTATATATTTATGAATAATAAATTTATCTATATTTCCTAATTTGGTCAAGTCAAAGAAAAATATTATGCATTAATAAGAAAAATTGGTATTAATAATTACATAGGGTTTTGATTCATACCAAAGCTTTGTGGACAATCGCCTTCGATAAATTTATAGAGAAATTCGATCCTGTCCTATTCAGTCTCACTTTACTTGCAAGCCATATGATAAGATTTGATTCCCTCCACATCTCTGAATTTGTCCAAGAGCAAATGGTAGTGAGTTGAGAACAAAGACCTGCATTTTATGTAATTTGTGAGATAATTCAACACTGCATGAGCTATAGAGTATCCATCAAAAGTTGAAGTACCTCGACCTAGCTCATCTAAAATAGCTAGAGACTTGAAAGTAGCATTCTTGAGAATAGTGTTGGTCTCTTCCATTTCTACAAAGAAAGTACTCTTGCCTTCTAAAATACGATCAGAAGCGCCTATTCGAGTAAAAATTCTATCTACTGGAGTTAAAATGCAGGATTCTGCAGGAACAAAGCACCCAATTTAAGCCAAAATAACAGCTAAGCATGTTTATCTTAGAAGTGTAGATTTACCGCCCATATTAGGTCCAGTTACAAGGAGTATTCGTGTATTACTTTTGGAATTATTTATTAAAGTATCATTAGGCACGAATTTTTTTTGTTACTTCTCGCTCTTTTGAGCTTGCTTCAAGTCTATGCAAGGATGTCTCATTTGTCTCAATTCAAGATAAGCTTTTTTTCTGTATCTACCTTCATATTTAAGAAACTAAGGCCTACACATAGGCGCTTAATGCTAGCTTGCTATAGCTAAAGAAGTGAGGCAATCCAATTCAGCCATGACCATTACTGCTTAATCCCAGTATGATCTGTTATCATAGAATCTTTGAAATAGTGCATAGACAAAGGGTATTATTGCTTCTTTGAGCTCTTCTTCTAGTTCTTCAAGCTCCTCAATCATTTCTTTAAGTTAAGGAGTCTGGAATCTTTAAAACCCATTTTTATTTGATGTTAACTCAAATTCTTTTGGCTTCTTGTTCCCATCTACCAACTCAAGAGGAACTTCAATTTCATAGCGAAATTTGGAATGAGTGAAGCCTATCCTATCTTTAGTAAAAATTAAATAAAGCTTACTGATCTATTTGTTTTTTGAATCTGCCTTCGTTAATCTTCAAAATCTGTTCTCTGATCTGCTTAAGATAATCATCTAATTGCTACTTCATTTTTGTTACTTTTGCATTTGTATCGTCAAACTGCTTGCTCAAGCCTTCGTGAGGTTCAGGGATAAATTCCTTTTCACTCCCTGAAACCTTTTTCCACACTATCAAATACTCAAACTCTTCAATTAATTTTCCAAGAGAGGGTATTAGGCCGTTAGGGTCTTAATCTGACTTTATAGTGAGAAGTTTGTCTAATCTGTAAGATTTCAAACTAAATCAATTTTTTAGATCAACTAAAGGTTGTAAAAGCCTTGGCATTTCCTTGAAATTTCTCAATAAAAACTTAAATTCAAGGGAATACATAAATTTAACAGTAAAATTACTATTACTAAAATAAAGGCATTTTAATCAATCATAAAAAAATTCATAAAATAATTGACTTAAATAGATCATAAACTTAAGAAATATATTAGCTAATATTTTAGATTTTATTTAGATTTAATTTACGAATTTATCTTTAATTATTTGTATTCTAAATACTAAGAAAAAATAAAAATTATGAAACACATTTATATTTTCATAAAAATATATAAAATAAATATTTGCTTTACTTTCAAATTTAAAACTAATAAATCAATAAACTTTGAGTATTTTTCCCCTCTAAATTCTTTTAACTTTCGAAATTATATATTCTCAAAGATCTGAGGTCTTTGTATCTATCTAACACTATACCTATATATTTAGTTAAGGTACCTGTCTAAATCAGGCATCTTGGAGATATTATCTCTAAATTCATGCAAATATGTAGTATCCTAAATTAAATCTTCTATCGCATCCAATCTATCATTTATCTTATCAATATCCATTAAAGGAGCTAGTAACCACTTTTTCAGTAGTCTATTACCAAAATCAGTTTTTGTATGATTTATGAAGTCGAATAGAGTCGCCTAAGAGGTGTTAGGTTTTTATAGGATGACCTATTGATCTTTCTATAGGTTTGGATTAAATCTTTCAAATTTCTTTTCAATTTAGAGCTAAGTAGTACTTTCTACAGGTATTAGTTCTAATTATTCAATGGCAGCACTATCTAAAATCATGAATTCAGCAGAATATTCCATAGATTTTGGTTCGAAGAGTTGGTATCTAAATAGTTTCAAACATGAGGTAGCTAGTAAATGATTTTCAAGGAACTTTATGGCAATACCAAAAGCTTGAAGTGCCAAAATCTTTGAGTCTTATCTTAACTTTTTTAAAACCTCAAAGTCATCAATACTTTTCTTTTCTTCTTAAATATATTTTTCAAAGGTAGTCACCGTCCTTAGAGCGGTAGGGCATTAATCCTGTCTATACTGATGTAAAATGGGAGACTGTGGAGAAGACTTAATCATCTTCTCAATTTGCTAATTTATTAAACCTTTTTCAGCAATCACTTCGACCGCTCTTATTTAAGCGAGTATAGTTCTTAAAGTATTAAAAGATTCATCATCTTCAAACTGCCCTAGAAAACATTTATTAGTAGACACGTCAAAGTAACACAAGCCAATATTTACATTGTCAATTTTCAAGGCTAATCTATAAACTTTAATATTAATTTTACAATGCTTGAACTTACACATATTTAGAATCATATTGAGCTCGTTCTATATCTGTAAAAGTACCTCTGCTATAAATTTAGCATATATCTCTTGTTACACATTCTTTTTCATATTTCTTATATGGATTTTGATGATAATTCTTGTTAAGCACTTTATTTGGAGCTTGATTCTTATTTTCAAGCATTTACTCAACAACCATTACGGTAAGACCATTTTAAACTAATACCTCCGCGTATTTATCTTTGTTTTTCTCTGGAAAGCCAACGTGCATTCGGTTCTAATTATTCATAAAATTTATGTCTAAGAGTTTGTTACAAATTTCAGCATCATAATCGAATATCTCGTAGAATTTCCCAAGTTTAAAGAAAATAATCTTGTCAAAATTTTCTGACTTTATTTTCCAATACTAAACCATGCATTGAGTGAATTATTTCCATTCGTTATGAGGAATATGCAAAGTAGTTTTATCATAATTAGGGTCAGACGGTCTTCTCATCTTAGCATCTCTTATGTGATCTTTCCTTAAAAATATCGGCAAATCATCTTAAATCACTGTGTGCTTTTGAGCTTAATTTGGCATCTCATCATCAATAGCTTACTTCTGTTTATTTTAGTACTTTTATTTATTGTTATTAGGAAATCCACCAGTAGAAGGTTAATGGCCATTTGATATAGCACTGGGTTTATTTGGGCTAATTTACTATTAAGTGGTTTACTTAGGCCTGAAATTATTTGGTCTTTAATTTCCGAAAGTTTGAGAAGTTAAATTAAATTTTACTACATTCTTAGTCAAAGTAGATTGTTTCTTCTCTGGAGAGTTTGATTATTTTTTGTTTAATTGTAGTTGCTGCTGTTGCTGATTAGTGTTAATTGGCTTTTAGTTTAAATTCAGCTTTTGCTACTAGAATTTATCGTTTCTATGATTTAGGAAGTGGTCTCTTCCTTGCACTTATTGCTACCTTCCATTAGAGTGATCATAAAATAGTAAAATTATAAGATTTAATTAATCATTCTGGTTATCTTCGATTAAACTCTTCAACTATTATATATAGTCACCGTTTTAATCGCTTCTTTATGGAATACTAGAATTCTATAAGCTCCCATCATTCTACTGAGGTGCAGTACTATTTTTAGTATTTTAGCTCATTTTGTTATTATTTTGACTTTTCTGCGACGCTTCAAGCGAATCCTCATAGATTTCCTATTCCTATTCTGCTTATTAAGACAGTACATTTTGCAATTCCGTCTTCTTTTACTGAGGTTTTAAGAAATTTGACATAAAACTCTGATTCTCTAATGACTTTTGTTTCCTCTCTGTTTCTTACTAGTCTTAAATCTGCTTGTAAAATTCATATTTTGTCTTCTGAGAGAATTGAGAATTTGCCATTTAATTCTGCTGGTTTCTGGTGATGTTGAAATTCCCTCCTCCATTAGAATTATTTTACTAGAACTTTGGGTTAAATTAAGTTTAGCAAGGACCAGACTAAGAGGTCTTCCCTGGAAAGTTCATGTTCAATCTTTAGATAAATTTATTGATAAAGTAAGTATTAAATGCTTGTAAGATTAATAATTTTATTTTAATTTTAAACTCTCAATTCAATTCACCATTTAACTTCCTAAGGAAAAATTAATAAAATATATCAGCTCCATAAATGCAATGCCTAGTGTTTGGATTATAACCAGCCTATAGTCTCTATGATCTAATGAAATCCAAAATCTTATGCTCTCCCTCTCCTGGGTTACTGGCATCAGAGAATATGACCTTGATATCTTTCCACAGACTATCAGTTTGCAATCTCTCCATGACATAGTATTGCAGAGCTTTGCTGAGTCTAAACATAAACTCAGTGCCTGGAGTAATGACATTCTGATCAAATTTATCTGAATCACCATCCTCTTCATCTTTCTTCTGCGAGAACTTAATACCTTCCTTTGACCATTTGCCTCTGATTTCCTCCTCACGTTGCTCTCTTTCTTCGGTATCTAATGCACCCCTAAACCTACGAGATCTCTGTTGATTCATTTTCGCTCTAGGTGCCACACCATCAACGGCCATATAAATCAATCTCTGTGGTCTCACTATTTTCATGATTTTATCCGTGTAATCGAAGATATTGTTGAACATTTCTGTCTCAGAAGTTGGCTGTGGCTTGTCTTAGGGGTGAGTACAGGGATGAATAATACCATTCATGTCGAGATAGAGATTATCGAATTCAGGATTATTTTCTCGGACTCGCTTCTCTATTTCCCCATCCAAATCCCCATCTAACAGATTAATCTCATTTGGATCTTTGTTATCATAATAAGAATTTAAAAACATAAGGAAACTACTTTAAAACTTAATATCATCACTGGTCTTTTTGAAGTCATCATATAAATGTTCTAAATCTTCATCAGAAAGTGCATTGATTGCTACTTTTGGGTATCTGACAGATAACCATCTGAAAAATGCTGGTACTCCCATTGCTGCTTGAATATAAGTTCTTTTATAAATTAATTATACAAATATAGTATATAATATACAAACATCAATAGTATTAATCATTATGTCAATATCAAATTCTCAATTAATGAGTAAATATAAGAAATACTCTTCATTAATTTATAATATTATCAAAGTAAATTTAATTTTTAACCTTGGAAATATATATATAAAAAAACTATCTTAAATAAAAATTTATACTTAATGTTTTTTGTATTTAGCTATAATTAAAATATATATGATAAGCAAATTATACATAGAAAATACTAATCGAATAATGAAGTAATTACAGATATCTCAATTATATTTGCGATTATAGAATTACAAATAGTAGTAAAGCGGTTTAAAGAGGATTGGAGATGTTTGCGATAATAACAGGAATATCATCTATTTGGCTCTTCATAATGCCAAATAATTTATTGCTTAAGATATTTTTGTTTGAATATTTTATCAAAAATTCACCTTCAGATCTATTAGTAATTCTTGCTCATTTAAGGCTTTATTTAAAAGTTTGATTTATAAATTTTTTAATTTCCCCTATTCAATTCTAATTTATCAATAATAAGCAATAGTATTAATATATTAATTAAAAATGTAGTCACTTAAGCCAAAAACTCAAGAGTTGTAACAGAGTTAACCAGATTAAAATTTACAAGAATCAATCTCAAGTATTCCTTCGCTAAATGACCTTGAAGATAAAATTATGGAGAACAAAAAGCGCACATACCAAATGTTTCTTGGACAGATTGAAGATAGGATACCTGAAATAGAGGAGATAGTTCGCTTGAAATTTGAAAACAAAATCAAGAAGCACTACACAGACATTGGAAAGACTCCAGGCATCTTGATTGAAGAGAATAAGAGAAGAAAGCTGCTACGAGACTTGGGAGTTGAAGAGAAAATTCAAGAAGTTAAAATGCTATAGCAAGATCAAATCAAATAAGTTGAACCTTAGATTGAAGAGGTAAAAGGCTAAATGCCAGATTTGACAAATGTTAGCTCAAAGGCAATTCAAAGCATTGAGAGGGAAAAGAATGATGTGCTCAATATGATTCCTGCTAAGTATAGAGTCTCAAGCACTGACTAAAAGGCATCTACTTCTACAGCTCTTAGTCTAGTAAATGCTATGCAAAATAATCAGAGTGCAATTGCATTAAGGCAAAGAAAAATTGTTCAACCACAGTGGCATGCACCTTGGAAACTTATGAGAGTCATTAGTGGACACATGGGATGGGTAAGAAGCATAGCAATGGATCCTATGAATAGATTCTTTGTGACAGGATCAAATGATAGAACAATTAAATTCTGGGATTTAGTGGAAGGAAAGCTAAAAATCACACTTACTGGTCATATAAACACAGTAAGAGGACTTGTAGTTTCTGACAGGCATCCTTATTTGTTTTCTTGTGGTGAAGATAAGAAAGTTCTTTGTTGGGATTTGGAGCAGAATAAAGTTGTTAGACACTACCATGGACATTTGAGTGGTGTTTATTCTATCGCTCTTCACCCTGAGCTAGATATCTTAGTTACTGGAGGAAGAGATTCAACTGCAAGAATGTGGGATATGAGAACAAAGGCTTAAATTCATTGTTTAGGCGGTCACGGAAATACAGTTGAGGATATCCTTTGCTAAGCAGATGAACCTTAGATAATTACAGGTTCTCACGATAAAACAGTCAGACTATGGGATATAAGAACTGGATCGTCTCTCAAAACTCTTACTAATCATAAGAAAGGAATTAGAGCACTAGCCATGCATCACGAAGAATATACTTTTGCCTCTGCAGCATCTGATAAAATAAGAATCTGGAAACTTCCAGAGGGAGAGCAACTCAGAACTATTCCTGAGCATAATGCTGTTATTAATGCATTAGCTGTTAATAAGGATAATGTATTGGTCTCAGGAGGAGATAATGGAACTCTGTATTTCTTTGACTGGAAGAGTGGTCACAATTTCCAATAAATTAAGACTTAAGTCTAGCCAGGTTCGTTAAGTTGTGAAGCAGGAATCTATGACATCAAATTTGATAAGAGTTCTCTGAGAATGATTACAGCTGAATGCGATAAAACCATTAAAATTTATAAAGAGGATGAAGAAGCTACTCCAGAGACTCATCCAATTGAGTTTGATCCAAAAGACTTTTGAAACAAAAAATTTAAGATCAATCTTTTATAAACCTGAATTAATTTCTTAAAAAAAACGTTTTTCCATTTTATAATAATCTGTCTATAAATCTAATTGTTCGAATTTTAAAATGTAATTTACTCTATACTTAATATATTTATATGTTTAAATTAGTAATATTGCTATAGATTCGAAATGGGAGTGCCAGCTTAACCTTTTGAGCAATTGATGGGAGTGATGCCTAAGTAATCAGCTCATTGTATCCCACCATGTTACAGACATCTTCTAAGCAGTCCAAAATCGGAGATTATAGATTTCTACCCTATTGATTTCAGATTAGACATTAACGGTGCTCGTTATGCTTGGATGGGAGTCAATCTTTTACCTTTTATTGATAGGTAAAGACTCATTAAAGCCATGAGAAAAGCAGACTAAGATGGCGCTAAGCTAACTCCAATTGAGTAGGATCGTAACAGAACAGGAACTGTTATGCTATTTTTTGCTAGGAATGAAAAGTCAGAGAGTGCTTTGTAACAAACTTTAGATAAAAAGCTTAATGGAAACCTAGAACTTTTCGCTTCGTTCTAAAGGAAAGATTAGATTAGTGGAACTGTGAAAGTCTTAAAGAATGCTCATTAAATTGGTTAGAAAATATCCAGACCACATGTAAAGTTGTAAATGTCAGATATCACTGACAACTAGGTTTATCAAATAAATTACGAGCATCCTACTTATGATTAGCACTTGACTAAGCTTCTTGATGGCTTAAAACATGAGCCAAAAGAAGTAGAAGAATTTGAGATTTATAGTTTGAACAGAAGATTCTTTAATGGAGAAAACGCTGTGAGGATGCTTGAAAGAATCCTTGGTATTGATGCAAGCGTGTCCGCAGTATATAGACCCTAAGGTTATCAAAATAATCAAGGCAACTATAATCAACAAAGGCAAGTCGATTAAGCTTTCAGAGGTTCTGGCAGCAGTCAGTATGCTTATAGTGGATAAGGAGGCTATAATTAAGGTTACAGTGGCAGCAGTGGGCATGGCTATTAATAACAGTAATAAGATCATATGCTTGGCAAGAGAGGGCAAAGAGACTATTCTAATGATGATAGGGGATATCATTAAGATAAAAGGTATGAAGCGAGTGCTCAAGGTGGCCATTATAGCATTTAATATTCATTTAAAACCTTAAATTACGCTGTTATATTCTGGTTAAGGAGGTAACTATGGTCACTAAGGTGGTTACAATAGATAAAATTAACATAATGGGGATCATTTAAATATATTTTTATGATTAAATTTAGCAATATTTCTCATACCTAATCAACACTACCAAGGCAGCTAAGGCTATGGAGGCTATAACTAACATCAAGAACAACAATAGCAGTAACCACCAAATATAAATTACAATTTGGGTTACAATAACAACAATAGAAGAGATTACAATTAGCAATAGAGCCACTCTACTAGTAATCAACACTAAGATTACCAATAATAAAACAGATAGAATCAAAGGGGCCACTAATAAAGTAATAGTAGCTATGACAATAGACAGCAATATGGCAGCAGCAACCAGAACTATCAACAGCACTAATAGTAGTATCAACAACAATACAATCAATGCAGCTAATAGTCATCAGTACTAGCTCAACCTCAGCCGTATCAGCAGCCTTAATAACAACCACCAAATTAACTTATCAATTTGCTCTAATAACTGCAGAATGTGCCTTAATAAAGAAATTAATAGAATTAGGGATAGAATGGTGGTTAACAATAGAACAACGGTTAAGATAGGAATAGCTCTAATTATAATAGATTCCAAGGATTCGGGCAGTGAAAGGGTAACTTAAAGTTAATTAATTGTTTGGTAATATATTAATTAATAACGAATCAATTTTATCATCAATTTATTTTTAATATAGAGCTATTTATTAAATTGAATGAAATGTTAAAATTGAAGTTTAAATAAATTTGGATGTATATTATCATTTAGTTTCACATATTCTAAGAAACACGTCTTCAAGACTACACTATGAAATACCCCAGTCAGTGATTCTAAGTCTGGCTTTATTTTTCTCCATATCTAGGAAAAATTTCTCTGGCATAAATCCATCTGTAGGCACTTAATAAACAAAATTACCGTTGAATTCTCTTATTAATATTGAAGTAGGTATCTGATACTATATGAATTCAGCGACTCTTTACACGACTTCACTTAATTCCAAATTAGTGTCGTCTTGAGAGTTCTTTTTATCCTTATTTTGAGATTTCTTGTTATGCTTGGATTAACGGGATGACTGAATCTGAGATTAAGTATATTCATCTGATTTGTCAATAGACTGTTTTCTTCTGTTCTCTCTTTTCTGTAAATGCTTAATCATTTGAAGGATTTTTCCTCTCTAGCAATTTATAAACAAGTGGTAGCCTCCGCCATAAATTGATTTTAGTCTAATCTAAGGTCCCACACATCTTAGAATACCATCATTTACGATTCCTATTCTATTGCAAAGAACATCAGCTTCTTCCATTGAGTGAGTTGTTAAGATAATGGCTCTTTTACCTTTGGCTTGAGCCAAAATGTCCCATAATTGCCTTCTGTTTTCAGGGTCAAGACCAGTAGAAGGTTCATCTAAATAAATAATCTTAGGCTCAGATACTAAACTTATAGCAACTGACAGTCTTCTTTTCATGCCACCACTTAGTTATTTAACCTTAAGTTTCCTGTATTAATGAAGCAGTACTTCATCCACTGCCTTATTAACTTATTGCATTTCCTTTTCGGGAGGTATACCTTTCATTCTTGCATAAAATAGTAGATGCTCTTCAACCGTCAAATCATTCCATAGTATATCAAACTGCGGACACACTCCAATTTGTAACTAAACTACTTCCAGCTAATCCCTGATATCATAGCCAGCTACCCAAGCATTACCTCTGTTTGGCGGGTATAAGCCAATTAGCATTGATATTAAAGTAGTTTTTCCAGCTCCATTCGGCCCTAATAATCCAAACATTTCCCCTTTCTTTATCCTTAGACAAAAGCTTTTAGTTGCTGGTTTAGGAGGTCTCCCTCCAAAACCAGGGTATACTTTTCTCAAATCTTTAATATCGATCATATATTTATGAAATTAAAAAATTATTAAAATTCAAAAATAAACATAATAGAATTATATTATACTAAATTAAAAAATAAATGACCAAATATTTAAAATTCTATCAATGACATTTTATAAAGCTTCATTTATCTCTAATTTCAAACATTAAGACTTTATATTAGGAAAGAATTAAGATTTAATTTCACTAAATTACTATAAATACCATCGATCAAAATAATTGAAATAGATTATAATCAAAATAATTATTGATTTTAGAAATACTCTGCAAGAACATAATTTAGATTATAATAAAAACTCAAATCTTTTACAATCTAAGTGAACTAATTGAAACAAAAAAAGAATTATCTTTTCAATTCTACGCTAAAGTATAAATGAGTTAGAGAATTTATATAAAATACAAAATAATACTAAAATATTGTAATATGTTGCATAATATCAAACACCTAATAAAAATAGCAGAATTAAATATTTTTTTAATTTTCTCTCCCACATAAATATAATAACTAAAACATAATTAATGACAGTTTATTTATATTTCCCGAATATATTTTCCTTATATAAAGTATTTTATCGATAATAAGAGGATACTTATAGTAATCAGCTTTATCAAGGTTATAGACCATATTTCTTTCAGCCTTTGAATCAGCATCTTCTAAGTTCAAGTCAAAATCATAAACTGGTGTATCGTGTAATTCCCTTTCATGTTCAAGATCCCCTATTTCATCTGTGTCTCTTCTATCAGTTTACTTTTACTTTGTCTATTTACAGAGATAATTCCATTTCTTCGGGACACCGTAAGTCTATGGTACAACCTGATATAGATATAGGGCTAAAAGCAGGTAAACTAAGAACGATAAGTAAAGTACAACCATGCAAGCAGTCATTTCTTTTGGTAATTCAAAGAAGCTAGTAATACAAGTTTCATAGCCACATTTATAACTCATAAAGAAAATCAATCTTGCAAAAGTGAAGTTTGGAATAAAATAGAAGAACCAGTCCATTTGGTTTGGAGGTGAGTAGAAAAACATATTGAAAGAAACAGCTATAGTGGTAAATACAAAAGACATAGTGTATCCTACTATTTAAGCGTTTTACGATTTACTAATAAATACTGACATCAAGAAAGCTAATGAAATTTGAGACAAGCCCCATCCAAGTAAAGTGAAACACATAAGAGGCAAGTTTGTCTCCACAAACATTTAAAGCTTGAAAACTTTAGCCCCAAATATCAAAAATGTAGAGCTAGTAATTAAGTAGAACACAAGGTTAAAGAGGAAGTTCACAGTCCAATAATTAGACATACGCATTCCATTAATTTTCATGATTTCTAAAAGTCTTGTCTCTTTTTCCATGACCATAGCATAAATAAAAACAGGAAGCCCCATACACATACAAAGGGGATAGATAAATATTCCAATTGCACTTACTCCCCTTTATATCTGATTATCAAGATTAGGATTAAAGGGATAGAAATTAATTCCACTTACTACTTAAGTGTCATTAAACATAAACCTCATATAAGCTCTATTAACCATATCAGCAACAGCAAGCAAACTTTCAATTGTGATCATATTGTATTGAGTTGTGTTTGATTCAGGATCTAAGAAACCAATCTTTGTGACGCCATTATTTCTGTGATATTACCAATATCTATAATTGTTGACTTGCACATTATAGTCAAAAGTTTGCTTGCTAGCTTCTCTAATTCTGTAAGCTCCATCAGGTAGCTAGTCTAGCTCTGGAACTTCAAAATTTTTGTCTTTGAAAGATATAGGAGCACTGTTTAGTTTGTTACTAACTCCTAAAATATACTCGTTCATTGAACTGTTACCTAAATATGCTTCTTTTTAAAATTCTTAGAAGTAAGGAGAGGATTTATTTGTTTCTTTACAAGGAGTCGCCATAAAGTTTAACTTTTGGTTTATTGCTAAATTACCTATTATATATAATGATAAAAATTATAAGATCCCAGATGAGTTCGGATTAATCATAGGTGAGCCAGTATTAAAGCCAAAAAATTCCTTATCAGTTTCATTTAAGCCCTGATCAAATTCATACATATACCACTAATCGCAACTTGATACATCAACGTAGCTAGTCAAATGTGACATTGTTTAGTAGTTGACTCCAAACATAATTGGCATGGGCATAAAGTACACTTTATCTGCAAACCCCACGAAATTCATCATACCAATCTCTTTGAATATGACAATAATTAGCAAGCCCATAATAGGAGTGATTAATTAGCAAATATTAGTGCATTTCTATCTCATTTAAAGAGTGAGGTTTTTCCTGAAGAGAGCTCTGCGTTGATAGTGAACTTTATTCTGAAAGTATTGATCTTCATTTTGTATTTCTGATAAAACGCTCTCTTTATCGTCATCTTCGTCGTCATCAAATTCGTATTCATCGCTGTTGCTCAAACCTCTGTCATCTCTGGAATGCTTCAGCTTTTCTTTCTTGTTTGCTTCAATATACTCATTAAGACTTTGCTTGTGTTATCCTGTTGTACTATCACTCCTCTTTGAGTATTGCATTGTCTCTCTCCTGCTGTCATTCAATGAATAATTTATGGCATGACCATCTGCACCGTTTTTATAATGATTGTTATTTGCAAGAGATGAAGTCCTGCTTGATGTGGAGTATTTAAATTCCTCATTTTTATCAATCTCCACATCTTCCTCGTCTGAATTTATTCTTTTGTCAGAGTATTTGTTGTTCTTCTTTTAATTGTCTGAATCACTACTATCGTCTTTAGCTTATAATTAAAATAAAAGGAATGAATTATTTTGTTGAAACTATACTTGACATTGAACAAATATTTATTATTAGCAGGTGCTTTATTCTTTTTGTGTTTATGATCACCGCTTGAACTATCAGAGGAGTCGTCCTAGTCCATTGTGTTATTATTTCTTTTCATTTTAATTACTATTCATTTCCTTAATTATCTAATGCAATACGTATTTATTTAAATACATTTCTCACTTATATGTCTGGGATGATAAGCAATCAGAATTATTGAAGAACTAATGAAATACATATTAAATATCAAGCAAAATAATCAGTTTTTTCTGGGAAATCCTTAGTATTTTCAAGTGAGTGCTATTTAGTTTTTGACGTTTATCTACAATTATATATAATCAACCCTCATTATTCCTATACAAAAATATTAGAATACATCAGTTGTAGAAATGATATATGCGAAATGCTTAAAGTCTGATTAATTAATTTAAGTGATAATGAATCCCGTAGCATAGAAGAATAATTTATAATCAAAGAATATAATTAATCAATATTTTAATAATTACTTACACAATAATTCATCATGGAAAATAATCACTTGCATTCATATTATATAAATTATTAAGACTTTTAAATTTCTAAATTTATTAAAACATTATAAAAAAGTTAACAAAGTTTTTTTTGGTAATCAAAGTGTAGCAGATAAAAATACTTGGAGAGTTAGAATTTATTTATATTTTTGTGATTTAGTGTATGAATAATCAAGGAATTATTTTCCACAAATTAATTATGCAAATTTTCCTTCACAATTTAAGTTAAGGAATTAAGTGATCAGATAATAAAAATGCTTGATTTGTAATTCCTCAATTTAATTATAATATAATAATAAAAACAGGCATCAAGCACTCATCTTAATGAAAATTTTGAGTCTACTCTTTCAATGCAATAAGATTTACCAGTATAAAATCACATTATCAATTAAATAAACAAAAGACTAATTGAATAGATTAGTTTAAAACTAAGAGCTTAGTAAGCCCAGTCACTATTTTTAGATATAGTAAAATGTAAAAACATTTAATCTCCCCCCTATTTATGTTATCATATTATGGAATAGCAGGAAATAATAACATCATGAGAACTAAAATACCCAGTTCTATGAATATGAACACAGATAATTTTAAGAAAACAAAACTTACTCTTCCAAGTCTAATTCTTAAGAAACGATAAACCTATAGTAATTTATAATTAAAATATTGGTATCAAAAATTTCTAGTTAATATAAATTTATAGTTTAGATCAACTTTGATAATGATAAAAAATTCCCAGAAATAAATAATCCACTCTCTAAGAAGCACCTAATTATTAATTCTTAGTTTCAGTAAGTGTCGAATATGCAATAAATATAGAGTGGCATAGCTCAATAACAACAACAGCATCAGTAAAAATAGAACCCCAATTTAAGGATAAACACAGCTAATAATAATAATAATTTGATCACATTGAGGTCTCTAGGGACCCCCGATCAATAAGCTTTAAAGCATATAAGGGTCAAGCCCTTTTAATATTATTGATAAAATAGAAAAAGATAGGAATTTTGATAAATAAATTAAAACTTAATATTTAAAAATTTGGTCATAAGTCCCCAGCTGTTGCAATGAGTAAGAATGAACAAGCTGCTATAAGTGTAGATTAGCAAAGATTTGTACGATTCAACTACTTTTGAAACTTTTAATCAATATTTACGATTTCTAACAACATTTGAGTGTTTAGTAGTGATTTGAAGCTGGATACTCCCAACCTTTGGTGCGAATGCAGGTAGCTGTTGTTGCATTAGTGCGATTAGAGTGCATAATGATGGTTGGAGTGAGAGTTGAGAGTGTAGATTAGACCATTCATTGCTATTAAGCTTCAAGCTTTGTGATTCATGCTTGCTTTAGTTAGAACTGCTATGAGATGACACTAAACGACCATGGTTGGCTATAGTGGCAAAGTTGGTGTCTCGAATGCGCGCAAGCGAGGGAGGTTGTGATGGTTTGGAAGGTTTGAATGATTTAAACTTAAACTTAAAAGTGTAATATGTAATACTTCGTTTTAATCGCTAATCTAATCTATAAAACACTCTTCGTCGCGATTCTTGCTGTCTTTAGCCCCCTCTTGGTAGGTTGTCGATTGTTGCCAACATTTGCATCAAACGAAGCCGTGCTTGATGGTGCTGCACCACTGCTTCACGCTGAAGGCCCAGAGCTTGTTCACGTCGGTCTTGGTCATGGCTTTCAGAATCTGCGAGAGCCGCTTCACGAGGTGGATCCTATAAAGTGTTACGTATATACTATACTTACTTGCTATCAGCCTGCTCCTATCGAAGGTGCCTCTTGATGTAGGAGAACAATGCTCGATGGGGTTAAGCCAGGGTGAATACTCTGCATTGAAAAGGACTGTCACCTTGAACTTCCTAGCAGTCTCCAACACCTCCGAATACTTGTGAATGACTGCGTTGTCCATGAGCAGCACGATCCTCTTCGACGCGAGGTCCTTGTCAGTGCGCAGCTGGCGCAGGGTGTGATAGAGGAAGTTCTCGAACAGCATGGCGTCGAACGCGCCCTCGATGACCTGACTCGAGATCAACCTGTCCTTGGTGATGGCCGCCACGAAACTCATGGATAACTGCTGCCGCTTGGTCGCCTCCTTCGCGATTGAGAGATTCCTTGCCAAGACCCCATACTTGCCTAGGCGTTGGTTGGCTTGTTCGCGCACCGTTGCGATGGGAGTGTATTACTATAGCGATTCGATGCAACAACTGCCAATGTTCGCTATAGCTGCTTGCTTCTAGAGCTTACCTGCTTAACTTGATTCTAAACCTTATATAAGATAGCTTAAATTGGTAGAATTTGCTTACTTTACTATGAATACTCTCTCATTTAGCTGCTGCTCCCACCCCTACTCGATAACTGAAGACGTTTAGGAGTGATTGGAATCCTGCTTCTACTACCTGCAACGCCTGAAACCTCACTGCCCTTACGTTAGGTGGATTGCAACCTGAGGCTGGCCAGGTTCTGAAGCAATGGAGCGAGCGCCGACGACGATTTGAGAGGGGTTTCTGGCTAGCTGCCAGCCTTCTTGGAGGAGCTGCAAATTATGATGGCGTCGAAGCGCTTCTGCAGCGATGCGTGCGAGCACTGCCCTCAGGGGCTTCCAGGATAGGTGACAGCTGAGTATGTCTCTGATTACGACGACTTTTCACAGGAGTAGCAGCAATACTCTCCCATCTCGCACCCAAGATACGCTGTTCCTAAGTGTAAGATTTCCAGCATAACTTTGCAAAGATCGATTTCGAGTTTGGACTCTGGAGAGCGGATGGAAAACTTCCAGGTGCTGTTCCTGTTCTGGAGCTTAGGCTGGTCTAGTCTTGCTTACTAGCGATTGTCGAGGAGAGTGCCTGAGGTGTAAGAGAGCTTCGTTGGTTTAGGATTGGATGGGAAAGTAATGCCCAGCACGGCCGATGCCCACTTCACTGCAGTCTTCTCCTATGGCTTCAGCGCTCTCTGCTTGATCTCTTCGTACTCCTTTGATTGCAGAGACCAAAGTTAAGTATCGATTGCGATGAGAAACTGTGATGAGAGGGACTCTTAGCTGACTATTCGCCAAAACCTATAGAGTTCGACAGCGATTCCATGTACGAAGGGGTTTCGGGGTTTTGAAATAAATTAAAATTAAAATAAAATTGCTATTAGACAATATAGAAGTTATCAGCGAACAGGCGTGAGCGCTGTTGATAGAGGTATAGTGTATGAAAGATTAGATATTTAACATGCAAAATTTTAATTTCACTCTCACGAACTGATTCAAAATCACTCCAGCTCATAGATCCACTCCTCCTTGTTCCCCTTCACGATCAAGTAAGCGATTGCACTCTCGAAGCAATGAGGCTTCATCACGGTTCCCATGTTGAGGGCCTTCCTCAATCTCGCCATTCTAAGCTGCAGGTGTGGTGGAAGCAAGTTCTAGGTCTGAGTCTTGCACTTGGCAGCTTTCTAGGAAACTTGACTCCTTAGGTACTGTATAGTCCCTTTGTGGACTTTAGTTGCTGGGTGAAGCAGGTGGCATATCAAGTTTTCATACCTTTGGCGATCGCTAGCAGTTCTTCGCCCTTGCTGGTCTTGACATGATGCGCTCTAAGGGACTTGTTCTCATTCAACCACTGCTTGAGGTACGTGATGAAGCACTGATGCTGTAATGATGTTGACTTGTAAGGGAAGCTCATAAAATGGTTTACCAACCTCTGGAACACCATTGCCATGTACCAGCCTTGCTCAAACAAGTTCTTTACATTCGAAATCTGCTTTGACGAAGGCTAGTAAGGAAGCTAGCCCTTGCGGGGTCTCTCCTTGAAGGTTCCAGGCTTCCAGCTAATGTGAGTTTTGAAGTGGATGAAGCGGAACTTCGAGCAGCCAAGGTAATCGAAGATATCGGTGTCAATTCGCTCATTCGTTTTCAAGACTTCAAGCGCCTCTGCACAGTGGGGATTGCTCTCGTCAAAGTATACTGTGAAAGCATTGTTGACACTCCTTACCAGCTAGCTGTTGAGGTATGACTCGAAGATGGAGCGCTTGGTCTCTTGCAGCAAGTCAAGGACTTTGGAGTTTACAAACTCTATCGAAGGTATGACTAGGTTATGATATCTTACTTTAGGACTACTCTTTGATTCTGCTATTTAATAAGTAAAGCATGGCTTGCTTGTAAACCAAGGATTTCAGCTGGTAAATT
>ARYC01000079.1:0-40862 GCA_000711775.1 Oxytricha trifallax
ATACTTAAATTATTAAATATCAAAAACATGACTGTTAAAACATCTAATATTTTTTTCATATTTCAATTATTCTCAATTTACCTTTTTTTTATGTATTTTATTAATAATAATCTATAAAAAGAATAAGCTTCAAGAAAATAACTAAAAGATAAATAAATGTATAATTTGCAATTAGAGAATAAAAGCTTATAATAATCTAGTTTTTCATACTTAAATAAGTAAAAATTATAATTAATAAAATGAATAGATTGTTTTATAAATGACAGCAAAACTTATTTTTCAAGATATTTGTACATAATTAAAAGAGAGAGATTCTAAATAAAATAAACAAACATTAGACAGAAGATAAATAATCAAAATATATTTGAGAAATTAAAGATATTCTTATATATATCAATAAGAATTTTTATCATGTGTTATACATTGATTTAGCAACAGTAATTTAATTATATAATTTATCATTTTAATTACGTTTAGTTAAGTTCTTGAAAGTCATTAAAGAACAAATTAATTATGCATTGTGGAATGATTATATAAAATTAAAACGGTAATTATTTTTGATAGTGTAAATTCAACTGATTGCTCAAGGAATAAAATTCTATTGGCTAAACTTTTGTGAATAAGATATAAATAAAATACATACAATTTTAAATTGGTTTTAGAAAATTGCTTATAGCAAAATTAAGTTAAATTTCAAGTCTGGTGTTGACGTGATCTATTTAAATTAAAATTACAATAACCTAAATTTGATTATTGAATAGTTATATATTTTAATTTAATTTTACCCCATAAAATTTATTTATTCACTAATAAATATTTAGTCTTACTATTATTGCTTTTTAAATTACATAAATGTAAATATAAAAAAAGTTTCAATAAAATAATTTTTAAATCCTTTTAACGGTGACATAAATAATATAAAGAAAAAAAGTTGTATGAACTAATAACAGTAAATATATAAATATTGAATCAGTTGAATGCAGAAAAAGCTCTTTGCAATTAAGATTGAATTAGAGATTTATATTTTTCAAACTATTAGACATCTTAAAAAGAAAATGAATTTTAATACTCTTCTTAAGAGTATAAATTTTGATTGAACAATGAAATTGTATAAATTAAATTCAAATTTAAGAAAAATACAAAATTAAATTATTTATTTTGATTTAAAACTTTAATAATAAATAAATAGTAAATACAATTTTATAATGCTAGATTTATTATTTAGTTTTAATGCAACTTAATTTCAAACAACCTATTATTATTAATTCAAATAGCATAAATAATTAAAATGTATTAATATCAAGTCTTCTATTGGAGCCTTACCGATTTTTTACAATTCAAGATAAGAACATTTAAAATTACTAATTTAAGGTTGCATGTATAATTACAGAGAATAATTACTAAATGTAAACAGCAGCTCTAACCAGTAATACAGTTATGATAATTCGAATTTTAAGATATTTTCTTTGCAACTGATATTTACTATCTTATTACCAATATTGCCTATAAATTTCTAGAGAGCATCTGTTGGGATTGAACTTGATCGTTGTGGTGTGACAATCTAATGCAGTGCTAACACTACTCATACTTTTACGGTTACTCTAAACAATGGTGGAACTCTCATTTTTAATTAGACTTTGATGCATCGAGTATTAGAATCTTGGATATAAACAAGGCTCAATTAAATTAAAGCTATTATTTGAATCACAAATATTTAAAAGTACTGCTTTGTAGAAATTTATGTGAATCTTTGGTTGCACAGAATGAATCGGCATATAATCTTACTAACTCACAACAACCTACGATATAGTGGTTAAATTAATTGAGATATTTTTAATAACCAAATAATGATATTGGATAAGACTCAAGAATCTTTATCAAGAATGGGGAGGGCTTCAGGAAAACAACATATACTAAGATTAATTAAGACTATCTTAAAAAACGCAAAGGCTATGGAATTCAGGTTTGAGAAATTTTAAAAGCAATCACAATCCAAAAAACATTTTCTTCTGAATTAAAGTACAACTCATCGAAAAAAAGAAATGTGCAACGCGCTTGAGTAAATTTTAAAGGTGTTACATAGATAATTATGATGCTTGAATATTAAATCTCCTTGATTGGTTCTCTGTGTCAGGACTCAATCTTTCTGATATCACCCATGCAGATTGACTTGAAACTTGTAATAAGCCTATTTTGCACAATTCTCAACTTATAAGCTTGCAAAACTCATTTTAAGATGAGCCAAAAATAGGAAGATAATCACCAGAGTACTAAATGGTAGATTTCTCGACTGTAATACAAGCCAGAGGAATTGTCGAAAATAAGTTTAGTCATTTACGAAAAAATCTAACTTTACGAACAAAATTGAGAATTTTAAAGCTCTAACATTAACTTCAACATCTTAAAATGCCTTGCTAGATCCAATAGATCAATTTTCCTGATATAAACTACTGGAATAAAACATCAAAATAAATGATAAAACCCAATAAACTAACTTGAAACTTTCCCCAACTCATAAATAGTTAGACAACTACACACTATCGAGGATTCCTAATCAATAAAAATCTAATCTTTCTATGAGAAAAGTAAGGATGGGGATGTTGTGAAAAAATCCATTTTTTATAGCTTAAGAAGACAATAGGAGGAACGATCTTTATTTTAAATAGAAAACTTTCAAACTTGAATCCATTAAATTATGTTTGTACACACAATCTTTAAGTTGTAGCAAAAGGATTACTTAACACTATAAGGTATATACCTGTTTAATGATAATCAATTTTATTTATAAAACATTTTCAATGGCTTTGAAGAGGTATACCTTTGACTATTTTAATGAGCAACGATTAAAATAAAATGCAATTTTGAAACAATGCAAAAAATACTCTCTTGCTTGCCTTCATAAATTATATAGAATTCATAGGGAATAATTAATAAAGTGAAACAAATTATAAAATAATTAATAAATTCGGGTAAAATCCAATTATAAAACAAATTTTAGACAAGTATTTTTGGGTAAACTTTGGAATGCTTTACTATGAGCTTTCAAAATTCCGATAATAAACCTTTACAAATTAAGATCAAAATTCAAAAGTTTCAACTACTATCTCATAAAAATAATTAATGAAGATACATTCATGGAATACAAGGAATTGTAATATCAAATTTGGAATTATGTAAATTTATTAAATAATTTTTTACTTCAAACAACTCATATTCACTAAAAATAAAATTAGATTATTGCTTATTTTAATTTAATTAGAATTATTGATAAAAGAGAAACAATTAGTAAAAACAAAAAATTAGAAATAAATTTACAGTGCCTGAAATTAAATAATAAAATTTTATTTATATTTGTGCAAAAGAAATTAATAAGGGACATTTTTTCGATTTGAAATGACTTTTTTGAAATAATTATCGTAAACATTTAGTCGAAGGTAATATGTTATTCTGTTTAAATTTTAGAAAATAAGCCAGCGCAATTTCGAATATTAAAACTTTAAATAAATGAAATTTCTTGAAATTTATCAAATATAATAATTAATTGATGTGAAAATAGAACTTTTACAATCAATTAATTTGAAATGAAATACTTACTTTAAGGTTTTTCAATGATAAATTGTAATGGATTCAGGGAGGTTCTGCTTCCAACAATTATTTACTCTTATATATTTAAATTTCAATCTTAAGTTATATAAATACATTACGTTGAATAATCACTTTAAACAATTTTTAAATTTTAATCATATATGATCGATAATTCTCTATACAATGAATAAATTCTAAATGAAAAAAATCGTCCAATTTTCCTCAAAAGTGAAAGGTATAAAAAAAGGAGCAAGACCACTCATAAAGAGGACATTAAACAAAAACTAAAAGTAGAAAAAAAAGAACAAAGTTGAAGATAATAAATTATTATTAAAAGAGCATCTGAACATTTAAGTTTAAACTTGGACCCTTGATTTTCATATGATTAGTTATTATCTTTTATCTAATTAATCATTTAACGATAAAGAGAAACCCTATGACAATGTTTTAAATATCTAAATAAAGTCTTTAAATATTCATTAATATGAAATAAAGTACATTTGAATTATATTTAATTAAATAAATCAGTTATATTAAATTATTAATTAATAATTATCTTTGTTATAATTAATAATGTTAGTTAATGATATAAAACAGGCTTAGTTAACAATTTTTTCCTCAATTATCAGAGTTACAAATTCTTCTCCTTTTTTTAAAAAAAATAAATTTTGAATAAAACCCCAATAATATTATTATAGATAAAATAGGTTGTCATAGAAATATAAATAATTACGAAACTAGAATCAGTGTTGATATTGATTTAAAAAGTAAAAAAATTCTCAAAGTGATTAATACATAATAAGCAAATAATTTTAATTATTAAAATTAATCAAAAACTTTAAAATTCCATTAAATTATAAGATTTGGTTTTCCTCCATAACACAATTTTCATTGCTAATTCTTTTAAGTGTAAGTTTAAGTTTATCTCTAATTTTTTATCCTCTATTGCGTCTACTTCTCTATTTGTGTGACAGAAATAGTTTTTATTCAATACGTTTTCTTTAGTTAAATTCTCTTAAACTAAAAACTATTACTCTCAAATCTAAAAGAAAATCGTAGTAAAAATATCTCTCTCTCTAAACTAATTATTGAAATTCTCAAAATGATATATTTAAAGTCAAAATAGGATAGTAAAATACAAGATATATACTTTGTTCAGATTGGAAAAGTAATAATTTTAATCAATTAAGGAAGAGTTCGAATTTCTTATGGGACACGTATTTTTTTTAGAATTAGTTTGAAATTAAACAATATGATAAATCTAGTGCAATAATGTTTAATTCAATAATGTTTAATTATAAATTTAACAATTTCCTTAATACTATTAATTTTATGCTTTTACTTATTTAGTATAATATATTAAGTTTCTATTTTAACTCGATTATTCACGATCTTATCAATGTTTTTAGTTTATAATGTTCCTATGCTGAAAACGGAGCTTCTATCTTTCTATTTAAATTTCTCTAATTAATCATTTGATCAAAATATTTATTATCTTAACAAAAGTTTAAGGAATATTAGATATATTATAAAAAGTTAATGCGATTTAATTAATATATTTTTACATCTTTCTAACTTTTAATATTTGTTATTTATTTAATTTATCATTTTTGACTATTTAATTAGATAATTTAAATAAAATTTATATAATTTTAATGCAGTTGAAATGTAAATTTAGTTATAAAGTATTGTTATAATAGAATTTATCGAGAAAAAAATGAACAATAAACGTACAACAATAAATTTATAAACACCCACAATTAAGAAATTTTCGCTGGTCAAATTAGCGAAAATAATCGGAATTCTAACAATCATGTTAAACATTTAAATTTCTTAATCATAAATTATTTTAAAAGTTTTAAAAAAATTAAATTTATTAATGAGCAATTAAACAGTTCTAACAAATAAAAAATACGAAAAATATGAAAGAATCTTCAAAAAATTTAATTTATTGCATAATATAATGTATGCTAATATTTTATGAATAAAATACAATTAAGTTGAATATTAAATCTTAAATTTATTATGAAATTTGAATTAAAAATTATTGTCATCAGCTTCATTATCATCTTTATTTGCATCCAACAGTTTTAACTTCTTTGTCTTAATATAATTCTATTTAACAATTTACTTCATCTTTCTGTAATGAAAGATTGGCGTTTGTATTAAAATTTTATTTTTCTGATTAGAATCTTCATATTTATCATCTGACTTACTATTTCTATGATTCTCATTCACATAAAAGATAAATAATTCTGCAAATTTTTCTTTATTTGTATACGATAAAGTCCCCATAATATAGTTGAGAATACAAATAAGGATTTAAAATTAACAGATCAAGTTGATTGCAAAAAATTTAATATATTTTAATAAATATATTGATCGATGATTATTAGTAAATCAGAGATTGAAATTTATTTCAGCAATATAAAAAATATGAGTATGATCATTACATTTAAAAACTAAAACAATCTATATAAATTAAAGTTAAAAAATTTTAGATTTCTAAAGATTAACCGAAGGACAACAAAGGCTCTACAGTCTACCACTAGTAAATAGTATTTATATTATTTTCTTCATTTGCTTTTTTTTCTCACCATTCTCAATAAAATCATGTAATTCTATACCTCAAGATGCAAATTGCTATTAACATTAAGAGATGTAAATAGAAAATTTTAATAATTTTCCATACAACTACTCATTTTAGTGATCTTTATAAAAGTCATTATGAATTTATTTTTGTTTACTCATGTATTAATTCAGTTAACTATAATATTTTTCCTCCCAAAAATTAAAAGTGATTAATTTCATTTATCATTGTAATTGTGGATCTATTAAGGAATTTTTGGAAAAAGAAATGAAAAAATGAAGCCTAATAAAGTAATATATTGAATTTTCTTCGAAATGTTTGAAACAGCAATATTATTAAACATCTGGTTCTTGTAGGGTAATATAACTTGATACTAAATTAATTTATTTTGAACATGCTTAAACTTTACTCCATTTTATTACAAACTAATTTTTTGATGTAGGCATTATTGCTTCTATCCTTTACCTATTTCATTCATATATTTGTATATAATATAAAAGTTTGATTTTACTCTACTTGCAAGAAATAGAAATTTTATTATATAATTAATCAAGTAAATAACTTCATTTTCAGTACAAAATAGCTATAATTATAAGTGCATCTTTTCATATCTGTGTTTTTAATTACACAAAATTTTGAAGTTTCTATTCATTTTAATGAAATGATTTCATAAGATTAATTTTTTTTAAACTTCACGAATTGTAAATTATTGACTATATAATTAGATTACCAAAACATAAGCATAAGAGGAAATTTTAAATTTTAATTCGGTTGCTGTTGAGAACTGATTTGATTTCAGATTTCACTATATTTTTAATTCTATAGATTTAAAAAAAGTGTGATATAAAGAATCTTAATAAAAGAGTAAATTTATTTGTGATAAGTAAGTTGTAAAATTAAATTCAAATTCAAATTAAATTTAGTAATTTAATTATTAAGATTATAGTTAAAAGTTTAAAGAGGAAAAATATCCTCGTTCTCTCGTGCGTGATAGCCGTGGCGTAAACAGTCTTGAAAGGCGACACCATCTCAGACTTCGGAAATTCCCTAGCTAACTACACTGCTGGTACCTGCACCTCACTCATCGATAACAATAACAACGATAGAAATACCTACTTGGTTGCCTGCACTGAGGCTTCAGCTTACATTACCAAGGTGTTCACCTTAACTGAATACACTGACTCTAAATTCAACCCAGCTGAGTTCTTGTCCATGCTAGGAGACTTCAACACTAAATTCAATGCACAAATGAATCAATTCAGACTCGTAATGTTAATGCCTCGACAAGAGAGATTCAGTCAAGTTGCAAAGTTCACCATTACTATGGATATATGGAACTACACAATTTGAGCGAAAACTCTGAAGCAGCAGCAGAATTCTTAAGTTGTCTAGACGTATTCTCTATAGGAAAGCTACTCTGGCTACAGAGATTTCCTCTAACATAATAACAGATTTGTTCACCCAGAGCTCGACAAGAACACTGAAGAAATTATCGCAGATATATTTGGTGTGGAAGTCTTCAGAACAACTATTGCAGAAAATTCCCTTGTAGGTTCTTATTTCAGTGCTCACCAATAGAGGAGGTCCAATACATCACATGTGCAATGTTGGTGAGATTGATAAATTCTCTACTTTGCTATAAATTCTACTTTGCGTAGATACCGTAAACAGAGGTAGTGATGTAGTTGGTAGTAAATTAGTCGCAAATGATTGGAGTGCTTTTTGTGCCTTCAATACTACCGCAACTGAGCTTTAAGTTATTGATGCTGTATTTAAATTAACACAAGCAGGAAAGAGTATTTTCAGCTCAGAATATAAGGGAACTCTAATCGATCAACTATCATGATAATTAACCATATGAAGTGTATATGTATAATTAAGGTATTCAATAAGATGATAATGAATTAAGTGAATTTAATTTTACAACTTACTTATTATCAAAAAAATTACTCTTTTATTAATAATTGAAAGTAACTGATTTTATAATTGTTTATGTCGATAGATTTCAAATAATTTTAATTAAAATAAAATAAAGTTAATATCATCTTTTGATAAATTTCTTAATTTATTTTTTACATTTATCAATATTATTTTGAATATGCGAATTATAGAAATAATATTTAAATAAATCATAGCTAAACATTGAATTTGATAAGATTATAATATTAAATATTCAAAATGAGTAATGGATTTCTTGGCAAAAAAGTGGGGAGAAAGTAAGAAAAATTTGCTGCTTTTGCCTTACTTTTTGAATTGTTGGAATGTGTGATTATTAACTTTGTTGTTTGTATTTATTTATAATTTTATTAATCCTCTACCTATGTAAATACTATATAAACTCTTGTCTCTTAGATTATTTAAAAAATCAGTAGATTTTATTAATTCTGATTGTCAATTATTTTAATATATATTTATTACATATTATAGAATAACTATATAAAAGCTTAAATAATCAGGATTCCAGATCGGTAAAAGATCTAGAACAGTAAAATCTGTAAATCAATTATCATTTTAAATAAAAGTAAGTAATTTTTGTTAAAAATTAATACTACAAAGAACTTAAGTATATTTATAACATATTATAAATAAATATATAAATTCAAAACTTATATGTACTAAAATTAATCCAAACAAATAATATTTCTTCTATGCATAAACTTTTTTTTATATTAGTGAAAAATAAAAAAATGTATGATTATATTTAGATTCATGATTATTCACAGTATACAATTATCATCTTTAAATATATTAGAAATAAGTATTTCAACAACTCACTTATTTATTTAAAATTTGATAATTATTCTAATAGAAATACTAATTGCTTCTAGATTTTAAGAATTTCTAGGTGCTTTCAAGTAATTCTCTTAATATTGTGATAAATGATTTAAAATTTGATATCTTATGAACGTTATTTTAGACAAATGATAAATACAATAAGATTTAAAAAATTAATTTAAAGATATTGAAAAATAATTTGATATTCTCTACTGAAAACATTAATATTTAAATATGGCTCGGATTAGATTAATTAAAATAGTAAAATTCTTAATAATCAATTTTAATTTTAAATATTGTACAAATATAGGATTTTAGACAATAAAGTTTATTTGCTGACTTTAATTTGTTAAAACTTTGATATGCTGTAAATATTTTAATTAATCTATTCGCTCAAGTATTCAAATGAAGTTAGTGATTATATTGGAATAAGTTTCTTCAATTTAATTGGCAAAACTGTTTTTGATAATTTAATATTCTGCATCTTCAATCCATTTTATTTTTAGATGGTAAAAGGTATATTGGGTTTAAGAGTTGTAGTAATTGGTACAATATTAAGGATAATGAACCAATATATAGATACCTAATTGTGATTATCATAAAAAGAGGATATGGATTTCTTGATCTTTTACAATCATTTCATTCTCCAATCTACTTTAATCTTCACATAATTCTATAAGTAAATAATGAAACTGTTCTTTTAAGTACGTTTTATGTGATATCGGTGCCTTAGTTATGGTAAATTTTCTTTGTATTTTGGGTACTGTATGAATATTATATTTAAATTAAGAGTTATGTGATAAAAGAGTAAAATCATTACTATATGGTAAATTGTATTAGTTAAATTAAAATTCAATGCTTTATCTTACAATAAAAATCAATATAGTTTAATAGTTTTTAAAAAAGATTTGTCATTATAGGAATCGAACCCTCTGACATTGGAATACAAATCTTTAATTTTACCATTTAGAGTGGGATTTTATATTGCTGTTTATAAAGTCTAATTTTACTTTTATATATGCTATCCATCTTTAGAAAATTCAAAAATACATTCTAGTCACAATCTCTGAAAAAATCATCAAAACTATAAAAGAAAAGCTTTTTGCTTAAATAGAAATACAATAGAGAATTCTTCAAACTTTCAGATGAAAACCTATAAATGAAAAATGAATTTTAAACACTCAGGATGCACGACCTTAGCAATTTCATACAAAAATTATGTTGTTAATTATCAAAATAAAAAGTGCGATAGGAAAAGAAGGCAAGAAAATACAAAAAACAGAGAATGTGTAAATATATTATTACCACTATTAGCAATTAATTTTATTATAATTCACTTCTTTAAAAAATGGTAAATATTGAAATTCTTTGTATTCAAATTGAATTATTGCTAATTTATATTTTATTACCCCGATCTCTTTTATAAATACTCATGGGGTTTTATATTTTATTTTTTGAATAAATTCCTTCCTTAGTATTCACGAATAAGACTTTATGAAGCCAATACTTAACTTGGAGTCTCTGATGAAACGTTATCTAGAATATTATGTTGTTTTAATTAGAGCTAAATATTTTTTATTTAGTTGATTGTATTTAGTTAGCAAGAAAATTGTGTACAATCTAATTTGTTTGCCATTTGATTAATTTAGTTTCATGATTAATAATAATATTTTAAATTAATAAAAATATTAAATGATGAATATATTAAATAGTTGAATTTAAATAATTGATTTTAATTTTTTTTCTTTATTTATTTGATTCGCAAACATATATTCAAAGCTTGTGAATATTAATAGATTTTCTTTGTTAAATTTAATGATTATTATTAAGTATTCATTTGCATTTTTAAATTTAAGTTTCATTTTCTTATAAGATCTTGACCAAAAAATATAAAATAATATAAAAAAAGAAACTTTATTATTACAAACAAATACTTAATAGCTCAATTCATATACATTTTTTTTCCATAAAAATTTGCGGTATATTTCGTTTATTAGAAATTTAGAATTGAACTATGAATTGTATTCATTTTTATTACACAAAGATATATTATATCTCAATTTTCATATAACTTTATAAATGTTTTTAAATAAATAAATCAATTATTTATAAAATCAAGATTTTATTTAATACTTTATACTTTTGTTAATATTCTTTTGTTTTAAAGATAAATGTTATTTACTTTGACTTCTTGAAAGTTTTTAATATACATTCTTAAACAAATCATTATATCCTTTAGTTTAGCATTCTATATTAAGCAAATATAATTTTAAAACAAAATTGTTATTTTTAAATTTTTTATTTTTAATTAATTATTTACAGTTTTAGTAAATATAGATCTTTTTTAATTAAATAAAATATAAATTCCATAAATAAAAAAATATATAAAGTTTAATTTTAAACTCATAAATATAAATTATTTCCTAAAGTCTTAATTTAATTTTAATTGTTTATTTCTACTGGTAGTATTTTTTTAATTATATAAATAAATCGGAGAAAAAATTATATATACAAGTATTAAATAAAATTATTTATTTGTGCTAGGTTTTAATATTCTTAATTTATAATTTGGAAATTTTAGTGAATTAATAATTCAATTGAAATTAATCAGAATACTTAGTATACAATTAAAAAATGGAAATGTCTATCTAATATAGAGTTTCATCTTCTTGATCTTCATCGTCATAATCGTTCTAATTTTTTTCAAAGTCTTGTAAAGTCCCCACTCTTATTAATTTTGCGAAGCTTCTTTCCAGATGGGACCGCTAAAAATAGAAATTAAAGATATTCTTTTTGTAACCTATATTTAAAGTGAGTGCTGTACCTCCACCTGCGTTTGATCTAAACGAATACTTTTTAAAAATACAACCTTTTTATTTAAATAATTGATTTCCTACTATAAATCATAATTGTTGACCAAATCTATAATTTCTTTTTATGATTAATAGAATCTAAATAATTCATTTGATCAATATATTAACTAAATAAAGTACTTTCTTTAATAACTATTATTAATTCTAATATTTTAAAAAATGATTTTTAAATGACTTATTAAGTTGATAATTTAAGCCAATCAGTTAAATTCCAAACTGTTTATTGATTGTTTTATATTTAGAGTTTTAAAGAAGTAAAATTAATTATTTATTATTATAAAAGTTAACTTGATAAAAAATTTTGCATGTTTATAATATAATGCTATATTTAATATTGCTAGAAAATAAAACTTTTAATATTTATATCCACTCGTAACACTTTGAATTTTGGGAAAATTCACAAATATTTAAATTCAAAATAATGAATAATTTAACTATGATTTTTAAATTAACTTATCTTGTGTACATTTAACTCAGCTGTCTATAACTTCTCATGAGTTCATCAAATCTTGCTAATAACTTTAATTGTCCTTTGTGTAGAAAGTCTAACGATAGCAAAGATGCGTTAAAAAACACAAGTTGTTACATCACAAAAAATTCTATGGACCATCCTTGAAGAAACGAGAGAACTAAAATCTAAATGCTTATATTCAAGAATTAGAGCAACTTGGAGTACTCCCGGATAAGATATTAATGAACAAAAATGCTGAAATATAAGAGCGGATCACAAAATTGTAAATTTGAAAATTCAGCTTTAAAAATGGAACTAGCAAAATTGGAGAAGAAAAAATAAGCTGAAACAAAAAATTAAAAAAGAATGAGATTAATAAATAGTAACTTCGCATCTTACAAATAAGACCTATTAAATTAAAATTATATTATTTATTTTAATTCAGAATAAAGTTGGCAGATGTGGTAATCACAGATTTTACTTTTCCAGATTCTAAGATTGATTTACCTAAGAAGTTTTGAGCATGCAAAATTTATGACTTTGGAGATTGAAAAAATTTACCAAACTCGATTTTTATTCTTCTGGATTACTAATAAAAAGTTACAGTTTGGTTCAGAATACTTTAAAAACACGTACTTATTTAGATATGATTATTTGGGAGAAATTTGAATAAAATGGAAAATTTTTAGGAGAGCCAGGTTACTAAATCTATCATTAGTTTGAAATATGCTTGGTAGACAAAGAAGGATAAAGCCATTAAGATTTGTTATACATTCTTACCCAATTATTAACTAAGCAAGCAGCAAGCAGAAAGGCAAAAGAAAACCAGATCAATTATACCACCATATTGTAAAATCAGTCCTTCCTGGTGCTAGAATAATTGAATTGTTTGCAAGGATTCATAACATCACTGAAAGAATTATATCAGCAGTCCTTCAAATTAATGATAAAAATAAAAATATTGAGTTACGGAAAAATTTTTTGATTCTTAATTAACTTAATTTAATTTCAAACTTTAAATTTAAATAACTATTTAAGTAATTTAAATGATTTATATTGTTTTTAAAAAATCGAAAAAAATGAAAGTAGCGTTTGTATAATTCAATTTAAATCTCTAAAATCAGTAGGAGTAAAATGATTATATGCTTTTAAGTTATTATTATTTGGTTTTAATTAGTCTTGTTTAAATTTACAATCAATGCAATGAGAAGGATATAATCGAATTTAAATTAAATCTAATATCAAAATCTATGTTGTAAAATTTCGGTGTCACTGGTTGGCATTTTTACTTTATTAGGGGTTTTAATTTATGTTTGATTGATAGGGAAGGGTCTAAAATTGGATATCATTTAAAACTTATAGTTCAAAAAAAATAATTCATACTTACTTATACTTTTTAAAGCTTAGGTATTGAAGTGAAAATTGTAAGAGCATGCTAAATAACTCCAAAAACCAAATCATTGTTAAGTGAAACTAAATTTTTGCATAGATTATAATGAATCTATCCATCTTATCTGATTTTTATTTAATCTTATTACTTTTATAATGAAGGAATAAAATTTCTCAACAGGTAGGATTACGAAATGATTCGGCCCCAGATAATAAGTTTATTTGAAGCAACCTAAACATTTTTAAATGAATTGACTGCTTTTATATGTGGCATTATATCCAATAAATTAGGTATTTATTCTCCAATTCTTATCATTTCTGTCAAGAATATCTATAAAATCCAAAGTAAAGTTGTAAAAGGTTTTTACTATTATTAAATCCTTTAGTTATTTGAAAATGGACCTTTTTATTATTTGAGATTTCAGCAATTCCATTAACTTGATACAGTCTTTGGGAAAGATCTGAATAAAACTTTATCCCTTTTTGATTCCAGCTTTACTTCATGTCATTATATAAATTAATACTGATTTCATATAAGTTTATAATGTTTTTAGATTAGCT
The DNA here is from genome assembly GCA_000711775.1 of Oxytricha trifallax. Taxonomy (NCBI): domain Eukaryota; phylum Ciliophora; class Spirotrichea; order Sporadotrichida; family Oxytrichidae; genus Oxytricha; species Oxytricha trifallax. The sequence goes on from ARYC01000079.1 coordinate 14,225, forward strand.
CGATTGTTTATTGTATACTTAAGCTTTAAATGCCGCCAAAATATATTTCTTACAGTTTGTTCTATAATTAACTTTATAGATTTTGCTCATTTTTAGTAACTTTTCCATTATTTTGATAATGTATGATTTGACACCCTTAATCCAAGCTCTTAATGAAGCTTAATGTTTATTTATCTTAACGATTGCAATTGTGATTCTTCTTAAATGTTTTCTAAAAAAATATATCTCACTAGTTATTAAAAACAATATCTCTTAATTGTTATAAGTCTTTAATTTCTTTGTTTAAGATTAATAATGTAGGGCATTACCAGTTAAGTACGTGATTTCTAAAAAATCTTTATCAGTGAATTTTTCGATCAATTTTAATTGTTGTATAATTCATTTATTTGTTTGATAAACAATAATTTTTTTCATTCTTCTTTCGCTCTGATTTTTAAAAGTTTGTAACAAGAAGAATTTTTTGATTGACGATGTTAAATTTTAAGATTTTTTTTGTTCTCCAATAATATCAGCTAAATATAATCAATTCTACAATTTGCTGTTTCATTTATACTTATATCATCCGCATCTTTGCTGCAATTCTTCAGTTGATGTTACAAATGCTTTTTAAGGCTTATTAATACCACCCATTTAATTCATCCTAGCTTAAATTGTTTTAATACTCTTCAAGAATCTGTATTTATGTTACAAGTTTTATGGGGTCATTTACTATGTTCCTGTAAATTACTCCTTTAATACTATCACTATTATTTCTTCTTCCTCCAGTCGTGTTTCATGTATTCACCTTTAATTTCAAATAATCTTACCTAAAATTATAAATATGTATCATAGGTGTAGCTTTATCTAACCATTAATCATTTTCCATCTTTAAATCTTATTATTTGGCTTCATATGTTTAATTATCGTCAGATTCTTGATGATCATTGTAAATAAGCAAGCATATAAAAATGTTGAAACATCTTCTTATTTGTACTCTTACTCCTTTTCTTAAATTTTCTATTTTTTTCTAGAGTTAAACTTGCTAAGAACTAAGTTATATCTCTAAAAAGAAATCACTTGTAGCAGAAGTTATTACTGCACACTATTTTTTTATGCAGAAAAAATCAATTTATCTATCTTTATTACAAAACTACTATATTTTTAGTTTAAACTGTGGCTTTTATTTTATCAAATTGTTGATCAGTGCTTTCAAGAAATCGATATTCACTAATTCAGAAGACAAATAGAAGTAAAAGAAGCTCTACAATTTTTTTAACGTAAAAATGTCGTGCTTATTTGCAAAACTAACTTGCACAAAAAATGTCTAAATCTTTAGAAGTGTCATTGGTTGGAATAGAGAGGTAAGAAGCTATAAATAACAGCCTTTTAGTATTTGAAACGATGCGATGTTATTGTTGCTGTCGTGTTTTAAATAGAGGGTTTAACCTCCGATAATTTTCTAGAGTGTGGATTAACTAAACCTTCACTTTTAAATAACCTGGCAGACTATTGTGTCTGACTCCATTTTGAATAAGAATGGATAGTCGAAGTTTTATTGTCTTTGGATTAAGAAGGCATAAATGCAATCGTTTAAGAAACTAATATCAAGGATGATAGAGACTTGATCAATCAAACATTTTTATTGTTCATATCAAACCATAATTTATTCCAGAACTAAACAACTCTATTGGTTACAGTTAAAGCATAACTGGTAGATCTGCCGATCTAATGAATTAGTTAGCTAAAAAAATAGAGACATTAAATAAAGGAGGAAATGAAAGATAGTAATACCTAGCCAATACAATCATAACAAAAATATTTGGGAAGTAATGAAAGAATGAGGCAATAATTCTCAGGAATAAGAGAGCAATTGATGACTTGTAAACTATAAACAACTAGTCCTTTAATTTAAAAATAATGGGATCTTGGACGACTACGGGCTTTTACAATTAATGGGACCTATTTAATAGGATAATAACTTTAAAATAAAAAGGTTTTTTATTTTATGCGTTAATTTTTTGGATAAATTTAAAACTAAAAAATATCAAACAATATATCACGTTAAAACCAAATAATAATTTTAATCATTAAATTTAATTTATAAACAAATTTCTTTTGTTTTATCCTTAAATCTTAATTATAAAAACTATTAAATCCTAGTTAGAATGTTTAAATAGGCAATGAAAATATAATAGGATCTTACTTTTATAACAGCAAACTTATTAAAGTAATTTGATTGAAGATTTTAATAAATCCATATTTGTGAGATAACATTTTATATAAATGATTCTGTATCTTAATACCCACCAAAAACTCATAACTATAACTATAATTTGTTAATAAACTTAGTTAATATATAATCTTTTTTTAAACTATAGATTGGTGTATTATTTAAGTAGATTTTTATTCTATATTTTAATTTTCACACAATCTCATATAACTAAAATTCCAGAAATAAGTCCTAATAAAGTAGTTAATTATAAAATTTAATATTTTAAGATATTTATTAATAGTAGCTTAACTCCATTCATGAATTTTATGATACCAATTTTGGGTTACTATATTGAGTGAATTAAAGTACTATAACAGGAGATTTTTTATTCAAATAAATGAGCAAGTTATCAGCAAGATTTATAGTAAATACTTAGAAGAAATAACAGGTTATTGTTGATAAATCAGAGACCTCTAATTATTTCAAAATTTTATTATGAATCTCAACCTGAAAAATTAAAAAAAGAAGAAACAAAAAAAATAATGCTTGACTATTTGAAGAAGAAAAACATTTTAGGGAAATAAACAAAAAACATTATTATAAAAGAGTTGTTCAAGAAGTTTGGAGTATCTCCTGTTGACCATCATTAATTTTGGCTCGTCTGCACTCTGAATAATTGAGAAATAAAACCATTGCAAGCACAATTTTTTAGCTTAAAATAAAATTTCATCTAAAACAAAAAAAGAATCTTAATGTGAAAAAGATTGAAGTAAATATTAAAGGTAAGTAAAACAAAAACTCACAATGTAATATTCAGAGTCATCTGGATAATAACAATAAGTAAATAATAATCTGAACTATTATTTGAGTCCCTAAGTTAGAACTAAAAACTGACTGAAGTAGAAGTTTCTCAAACCCAATCAGATGACGTTCCTAATTTGGATAGGGTTGAATAGTTAATAGCAAAAAATTATAAGCAAATGATAATTAATGCTATGCTAGTTATGTACTATTAATAGATAGTTAAATTTCCTGAGTTCTATGAAACTAAAATACACGAGAAATATAATCAAATATTCCATATATTTCTGAGAGAATTGAAGAACTAAAAATAATCTTAAAGATATCGAGGACAATTAAATCTCAATAAGTTAGGGAACTTCTAAGAAATCCAAAAATCTTAAGATATTAATTAATGACATTAAAAAGGCAGCACCTATAATCTTATTTGCATTTCTTGCTACTCAAGTAAAAATTCATATGAGTAAAGTTTAATGAAAAACACACAAGTCGATGAAGCTGTAGTAACTTATAAAAACTTCAAGAGAGACAATTAAAATTTCAAAAATAAATTGCAGCAACTCAAGAGAATCAAAATTAATAGATAATCAAATCAGATAAAAGCTTTGAAACTTAATTTGATTAAGTTAACAAGAGTATCAGAGATTCCTAGACTTTTGAGAATGAAAATTTAAAATTATAAATAATAAATTAAATTAGTAAATGCGAGAGTAACTTTTTTAGAATAACGAATTAAGAATTAAAAATGTGAAAATTTATCAATACCAAACCCACAATTATATTTAAGAATGAATTTTGGAAATATCTTAACAAACACAATTCCAAGATTGAGCACTGATTTGGACATACAAGTTTTGCAAAGAGCATAAAGATACGATCAAAAGGAACAATTAAGTAAGATATTTTTTCTTTATTATTGAAGGTTAGTATTTTGTATTTTATAAAATCACAAAGAAAATACAATCATTTCATGAGTAATTGATTTCATGTTAAATGAATTAACTTCCCTTCTTTATTACTTTTATATAATAATTTAATTACTCACTTTAATATTCATTTGTTCTAACCAAGATACCCCTTCCCATTCTCCCTTCCCCATTTCTCTCCCCACCTCCAAAAAATATACTCTATTTAAAAGTATAATATAGATCTTGCTTATATTTTGAACCATGTCGAGTTTAGATGGCTAGAAAATGCATGATTTCAGTGATTATTCGTCGAATGAGCGTCTAAAAAGAGCAGTGATCTCTACCAGTATATTTAAATTTTTTAAAATATTTTATTACTATATATTTTTCATGTAAAATTATAAATAACAATATATTGATGCCTATAAAAATTTTAATTAATAAAGTAATAATAATAATATTAGTATTTTCTAACCATAAATGTGAAGAATAGAGTAGATTCAGACCTCGAGGATTAATAATTTAATATTGAATAGAATAAATTTATGGGTGGGGAGGCATTAAAAAAACGATAAAAATATTGATTATTTTATCGTCTCACTTATAAATTGTAATCCAAAGTTTTTCTTCCTTAAGTCATCAGTTGGTGATAATATTGTGAATCGCTTAAGAAAAGTAATTTAAATGTCTAGTGTATCAAAATAAATTCTAAATAAACATTAATACTAATTATAATTATTATTCACTTATATTTTTACTATAAATACGAGGCACTTTCAACTAAATATAGCATTATGATTTTAAATTAAACTTTCCTAAAATTTTGCTTTCTATCTAAGTAATATGCGATTCCTGAATATTTAACCCAGAATTTTGTACCTTTACTACTAAAAATTCTCAAAAAATTAAATGAGGGAGGAATTTCTAAAAAGGTTTTTTAAATTGATTTCTTTTATCTTCTCGTATTTCAGTGCATATACCAATTTTTCGTCCTTGTCACTAGCTTTTAATAAATGTGATGAATAATAATTCATAATAGAATAGCAAGATAACTTTTATCAAATATATTTACCTCTCTTTCTAAATTCTTTATTAAATATGTTTAATAAAATAAAGACTTTTGAAACATTATCAACAACAAAATGTTGGATTTAATTAATAAATTTTTTATTTTCCCTCAATTTTGAATGTAATTCTACGATACAATATGTAGTAAGATGGATATGATTATTAAATTTGCAGCATAAGTAAAAATTAAAAAGTAATATAAACCAAAGAAATCTACATATTCATCTCAAACTTAGTATTAATCATTATCAAATGGGAATAAGTAATGACTTTTAAGAAATGATTTTAGATAGATTTCCTTCATTACTATACTCCAGCTAGAAATCTTGGTAAATTATTAGAAAATTATAATTTAAATATATTGAGCTTTCAATAAATTAAATATTATTGTATTATTATTATTATTTGAGATTGTAATTTCCCACTTTTAAATTTAGTTTTATATTTAGAGGGTAAGTCTTTTTAAAGTCATTTTCATTTATAAAGAGTTTCATTCTAGACCTTATCAAATATTGTGTAATATTATAGAAAAGTTTTATTTTTTAAATTGGCTAATTCTCTTCAAATCACATAGTAAGTTAGATACTGAGACTTCTGAACCAGATTTTGACTTAAGTTTGAGTAACACCGGTGTCGTTTCCAGAGTTCATACCTCTTTGAATATATTAAGAAATGCTTATTACTACAAGAATTTCAAATCACTCATTCGTATATATTAAATAAATTTATTTTATAAATAAAATATTGGAAATATAAAAGTAAATATAGTTATTTTTAAAATATTCAGTATTTAATTAAAGTTCAAGATAAGCTTATTATAAAATTAACTTATATTTTTTAAAAAAATTTAATTTAAATTAATTATAAAATTTAGTTTTTGTACCATGTAAACTTCAATGATTTGTGAAAATTTAAAAATTTGCTTTACAAATAAATAGTTAAAATATTATTTGGCAAATGTTCAATTTATTATGCTGTTTAAAGGAACCTAAATTTTAGTTATTTCCTCTTTTTTTAATTAACATCATAATTAATATAGGATAAATTTTTCAATAAATAGTTTCATACCTGTCTTAATTTCACTTAATCCAAATGTAAAGTTGTTATATAAAAAGTAAGATATAACAAAAAGTTTATTAATTAAAGAATTTTAAATAATTTTCAGATTGGAGGCCATTTAACTAAGTTTTCATAGTATCATCAACTTCAATGTATAAAAGTGAATATTGCATTTGATGTAATAAAAATTTTATATTCCATTTGTGTTTATGAAAATTATTGTATTTTTCAACTTTTCTATATTGATATTAACTAAAATAAATAAAAAATATTTTAATCGGGTATTATATTTTATTTAAACTGATATGATATTGTTTTTGATAAGTATTTAATTGTTTTTTGAATTAATCTACTATAAAGTAAATGAATTTAAATATTTTAAATTAAAAATCAATTATTTCTTTTGTTTTAAATTAACAAATACTCCAATAAAAGATGAATACTAAAAATACCTGAAATTATTAAAATTATTACAATTTCAAATATTGATAAAATACGAAACAAAAGGATATTTAAAAAGAGAAAAATATAAATATAAATACCTGCCAAAAATAATAAATCTAAATTTAAATAACTTATTGAATTATAAAAATGGAGATAATAAAAAATCAAATGAAAATATCTTAAAGTTATTTATCTGAGTGATTTGAATTGTTTATCTTATTTTTTATTATTCTAATTTCTCTGATTAATTTATTATCGAGCCAAGAATTGATCATAAGTTGCATTTCAAAAAGAAAATGTAGGGTTATGACTATTAAAAAAAAATTTAAAAATTCAAGTCTTTATAGCTTTCGCACATAAATACTAAAATAACAATCACATATAATACTAAAATTCAAGATGTAGTATTCAATGAAGATGAAGAATTGAGAAGGTTATGAAAGATATGTTTGAAATTTAATTTAGTTTTAAAACAAAAAATGTACAAGAAACAAATAAAAATAGAAAGATTTTGAAAGTTAATGATTAAAATAAAATCCATTTTTATCTTTTAATCTTAAAATTTTTAATGTTACTCTATTATCTTGATTATTACTAATTTTAATTTTGAAAAATTCATGATTGATAATACTTTCTTAGCCTTCTTAATTTTCTTGATTGTTTAAAGACTCCTCTATTCTCATCCTAGACTCCGCTTAACTTACTTCTATCATTTTATTTAACCATAAAAAGGAGTGTAATAATTAAACTAAACCATCTATATTGAAACTTTGAAAAATATTTCAAGTTACTTTTAAAATTACTATCATTTAAATCAAATATTATAATTTAAATTAATATAAAGTAAAGATTATTCGGATTATAAACAAATAAATATTGATAAAAATGATAAAGAAAATATTATATTTACCATCATACAAAAAAAGGCATATACATTAATTTATTAAAAATTAAATTTAATTTAATATGAAAAAGAAAATAAATAAAGGTATTAAAAGACTGATTGTCAATTTGTAAAATGTTTCTATTCGATTTCCACTTTAATATCAAATTTATATATACATACTTCTAAAAACATTTCTCTTTCTATGAAAAACATTCATTTGGAATTAAAATTATTTCATAGGTTTTTTATAGATTCTAATGTTCTAAATGAGACATCTTTAATATATTAGTTCTGGAAGTACAGCAATCCTAATTAAAAAACTGCTATTTTAATTTAAAATTTTCGAGCACAAGTACATCTAAAATATTTATAAAACATTATTTAAATCTAAGTTAATAAATTGTAAACTTATTGAGAGAAATTAAAGTAAAGGTGTAAAACTATGATAGTGGTTTTTCGTTTTCCACCTAAAACTAATTATCCATTTTAAATTATATTTAATAACTTAGAATTTTATTGCGTTCGTTTATAATTTCAATTAAATATGTTATTCTCAAACTGAAGATCTTGATAATTAAATATTAGCTAATTAAATTCTTACATAGGTTAGTTATTATAAACAATTAAATATAATAAGAGATATTTTTAAAAAATAGACCAAAAGTTAGAAATTCTTATAATATTTGAGATCAATCACAATCCTTAGTCTAATTTAGAAGTTTACTACAAGCTAGTATAAGTTTATAAGAATCAGAAAACAGCAAAATATTTACTTTAAAAATATATCGAAATTTTTAAAGCCAATTGCATTTAAAGTTATTGCCAAAATAAATCTAAGATAATTTAATATACCCTTTATTTTATTAATTTGTAAGATATGGATATCTAGATTTAAAAAGGATTGTTTAATTTCTACGAAATAGCTAAACATTCGATATATAGATGAAGGTTGCTGCAATTTTTTAAATGATAATAAATTTATTTGTGAGTAGAAAAGTTTATTGGTAAAATATTTATATGAATCAATTAAAACATATATTTAGAATTCATAAAGATTAAATTATAAAGGGCAAAGAATAAGTAAGAAAGGTTGGATTGCACTAAGAAAAATTGATAAGAAAGATTTAACAAATATGAATAAAAATAAGAATAATAAAAGTTATACTAAAGCTAAAACATGCAGATAAATTAAATAATTAATAAATGATTTTTATGTTGGGGTAAAATCATAATTTTAAATATTTATGAATTCATTAAAAACCTTATTTTTTTATTCTACAAATTTATTCAAATTTGTATTATTTTTTGAAGTTGAAACTAGTCTTCTTGTGAAACATTATATTTCTAAAATTGTTGACAATCAAGGACTTAATTTTCTAGGCATTTAAAATGTTATACTTAGATATTTAATTTCAGGAATAATTGCGAAAGTTAAACTATATAAAATATAATTAATTATTACCTACCAATAAAATCTTGAAGAAATGAAATTTTGTTTAATTAATGTTAATCAAATTTTTAACAAGAAAATCGTTTAATAAACCTAAAACAATTTAACTATGTAATAAATAATTTCAAGATTAATGGATAATTAAATAAAGTAAAGATTAATTAAATTTGTAAGTTTTATTTACAAATCGTTAATGAAAGCACTTATATAATTAATTAAAGTAAAATTTAAACTAATAAAAATAAATATATTAATTTAATATTTATAGTAGTATTAATTAATTATTCTCAAAGAGGTCTTTATTAAAAGCATAAATTTTCTTTGTCTTCAACAAAAATGAATCAATATTACTCTTTAATTCATATAAAAAATCTAGTTTTCAATTAATTTACTAAAAAGTATAGTATGCCTGCTTTTACAGAACGAGAAAATTTCTTAAGATAACTTGATAATATTTCTTACAATAAAAAGCAAGTAAAACAAGCCTAAATTGTAAAAAAAAAATAATATGAAAAATCATTATGTTTACTGAGTATAGAAGTTATTAAAAAAAAACATGCGTAAGAAAGCAATAAATAAAAACATTGAAGTTGACACATTAAAGAATTGAATCACGAAATTGAATATATATTAACATAAAGAATATGCTCTGAGTGTACGGAACTTTTGCTTTTTAAGTTTTAATTACCTAATTTTTTATTATTTCTCTATCTCTTTTATAATTAAAATATTTTAATAATTTTTAACAGGTTAGTGTTTTTTTATATACTTAATCGCAATTTTTTTAATAAGTAAATTAAAACATTACCTCATTAAAAATTCATTCATATTTATCATGATATAATTAAGCTTCAAAGTTTATTGAAGTAACAATAAATGATTAAATTAAAGAAAACTATATAATATCTAATTCTAGAAATAAAAGATATAATAATTATTTAATTTCTATTGTAAAGTTTAGTATCATACAATACTATATTAACTTTGTTACTTTTGTGTTTCAAAACCATTTAAGTAAAAAACATAAAAATCTGATTGAGTAGGTATATTATGGATTAACCCTATTTTATATAAAATTCTTGAAATTCTATCTATAATCTGTAAAATATTCATGATTCTTAATTAATTTTACTATATTTGTTTCATTTCTAGGAATAAATGAAATTAAATATTATAGTTGAGCAAGAAGTTAATTTGGGAACTTACATCTTTCCTTGATAAAATAGAATAATTCGGAAGGTATGTATATATATTGTATTTATTATGATATATAATATAAAACTTATTTATGGTTGATATTAATTTATGTGAAAATTTATTCCCTTACTAAAAAATAAAATTAAAAAAATTATAAGTTTATAATTTTTGATTATAAAATTAATGAATAAATTATATATATTAGAAAGTAAATTGGCAAATTAAAGGCGGGAAAAATGGAGTCAGGAAAGTAGCCAACCAATGAGCGAGGAATATTACCAGTCTACAACGAAGATCAAGGGAAAACATAGAAAAGAATTTCTCAACAGACATTGGAAAAATACTTTGAAAATTCAAAACCAAACTACTAAAATTAGACATTCCATTACCTAAATTTTTAGTTAGAATATAACAGTTTCAAAATAAACAAAATTTTGGTCAGAACTGACAATAGTCAACAGCTCGAGTTTTATTAACCAGAAAGAGAAGCTGAAGGATGGGTTAGAGGGAATGAAAGATTTGCTGAGAAATATATGTCATAGAGGAGGGAGTAGATTATCAGCAATAAAAGGTATCTAAAAGCAAAAACAATGAATTCAAATTTTGCCTTTAAAATGCAAGAGTTTTAAACTCTAAACTAAAGCAAGATTAACTGATGAAAGAAATAGAAGGCAAAAATCGTGACTATGTTGGAATAGAGGAAACTAGACTTCAGAGATTGATACGAATCAATAGTAAAGACATTGCATAAAAGCAACTTGCTAGACACGGAGGAGTACTAATGCTAAATAGTGGATAATATGAAATACAAACTATAAAAACTTTAAAGTAATTTGTAACTTGGACGATACTGAATGTGGGAGAATTCTCACTACAGGTGATAACGACTTACATCCCCCAATACTGGAAAGAAAAAGTTAAATAACTATAAAATTGGTTAATATACATGATAAAATCTCTAAAACAGAAGTGTCAGAAACAGAGAATCATAGTCATGGGTGATTTTAACTTTCACAGAAAGAAACTCGGGAAAATATTAAATAAAGAAAGTCTAAAAGAATCCATTCCAGAGGGAGTGGAAACTCATTCAAGTGGAAACCAGCTAAACCAGATATCTCGTATGTAATAACTTTAAGCTTGGAGACAAGTTAATTGAGGCAAATTGACCACAAATTAATCTAAGTCAAACTTAAAATCAAAAATAATGATGATGACTATAGGTTGCCTGATAAGGAGAGAACAATAAAAATATCAGACATGAGATAACAATGTTGGAAGACATTCTTAGAGGAAGGGAGAGAGTTAACATTAAAAGACTTAGACACGTATTAAAGTAAACTAAATGGAAATAAACCAAATAGTGCATTTCAAGACACAAAGGAAAAATGGAAAGAGGCAATAATAAACTTAGAATAATGCGTGGATAGGAATGATCTAAAAGAATTCATCTTCATTGTGTAATGACAAACAAAATGTCAAATGCAAGCACAACCAATCAAGGGAATTACAATTAATTAAGGAAAAACTAGAACCATGAGAAGAAACAAAAAGAAAGATAGTAGAGTACTACTCCTAACTGTATAGAGATAACAGATAATGCAAGTACAAAGAAATAAGTAAATAGATGCGATAATGAATTATGAGTAGTAGAAGGGCAAATTTTGTGAAGAATAGGAAGTAGAAAGAAGTATTAGAGAATGTAACTTCAATGAGCTGAAGGCCCAGACAGATTCGATAGAAAAATGTTAATGAAATAAAAAAAAATAACAAAAATAGTGAGCAGAAAAATAGCAGAGTGGCTAAATTAGGGATAAATACCAGATTATATCTAGGTGGGAAGACTGATATTACTATGCAAAGACCAGAATGATCTTTATCCGGAGGTAAACAACACAAGACCAATAATAATAAATTCTCACTTGAGCAAAATAGTGAAGAAAGTTATAATATTAATTTATAATAATTGATATATATTTAATGAATAAATAGAATAGAAAGAAAACTTTGAAAATAAAATGCAATACTCATTCGTCTAGCTAAGATAGAACCTCAGAGTACAGCAAGAAACTTCCTTCTAGAACCATAATTTTTATATTTATTTTAGGACATGATTATGATGGGTGTAGCAAGACATTTCCTAAATATAGGCTTACATAAAGAACAGAAAAGCAGCTAATGAGAGAGGAGTAAATTATTTAGTTTAGAAGGCGAATACTAAGCTAATTGAATGCGCGAAAATTTATAGCCTTAAACTTTAAAGATTTAGACATGACATTTGAAGAGCTACTCACTCAACTCTTTGCCTCTATAAAACATCTGAGTATAAATCACTTTAGTCAAGCTTACAACATTTAAGCGGTTTAAAGCTTAAGCATAATAATAATGGATACTATTTGATAGTATTTTTTAACCTATAGGTAGTTAAATTTTACTTCAAAACTAAAATTAAGATCTCGACAATGATCATCTCTGAGCCATCAGCTTTTGCATTTGTTGTCATATAACTAATAATAATAACAAAAGCAAACTTAAATATTTAAAAATAAAACCCCATAGTCTAGCTGTTAGCTCTGAAATAACGAAGAAAAGCCCCTGCATATTGTCAAAAAAATCTTAAATTAGTAATAATCAGATACTGCAGTTATCCAAGAGGCTCATTGTAAAATCTATTAAATTTTTTTATAAAACTTTTAGAATATATTACAATAGAAAAAGAGTTGGCATACTTTTTAATCAGAGATGCAAATCTACACCTTAGTAAAAATAAGGTAAGTTTATTTATGACAATTATTGTTCTCCATTTTACAAGGAGTAAATGAATAATTATTTACATTGAAAGTTATATGAATTCAGTAGGATTATAAATATTGATATTTATTAAAAACTTACTTAATATTTCTTAATTTAGAATTTTTCAGCAGACTAGGCTTATTTTTATTTAATATAATTAAAAATATTAAATTTAGGCGCAATGTATATTAGTCCAAGAATATTTTTTAGTATAAGAAGGTTTCTTATAATTTTATCAAAATTTAAATTCTAATCAGTTTACAAATTCATTAGCCTTAATTAAATTTGAATATATCTTATGAACTATGGTTCGAATCAAAATATTACATCAGAATATAAATAAGTTTTCATTTAAATATAATAAATTTATTTAAAGAAAACAATATAACAAGTTGAGATGTCCATAAATATGATAAAACAATGTTCTATTTCAGTAGGGGCACAATAATAGCTTGCTTAATAATAAAAAAATATTAAAAAAGAAAGATAATTTTATTAAAACTACATATGCTACCTTGATTAAATGATATGTATAAAATCAAGAAGATTTTCAATGATTTTTAAAAGCGAAGTATTCTCATAAAATGTGAAGTGGGGAGATTTAGCTCATCGTTCAATAATTAAAATATTGGGTTTGGTATAGAATTACTTAATCAATTTATTTAGACTAATAAGCTGTGGGATTCCCTAATTAATACCAAGAATAATAATATTTTACATGATAGAAAATTTTTCAATAGGGTAATCAAGCTATTACCGACTATACATAAAGAAAATAACAATGAGATGTCAAAGGATATTAAATGGGACTCTTAGAAAATGATGAAGAAAGATTTATATCAATCTGAATCACCACGCCTACAAAATTATGCTAAGAAATAATCATTCTCGAAAAAGGGCATTCTTAGTTTGGGAGTAATATTTAACCTTCCATTGGTTAAAAAATTCTCTCGAAGATTATCCTTCATAATGATGCTTCACATTAAAGCAGCTTAGATGTTGCTAGCTTTACTAAAGTACAGTAAAACTCAGAAGGTTTAAGAGAAGGTAATAGTGGTTCATTAGTTCTTCAAATTCTATATTCATAGGCCTGGAGTTTCGTGGTTATCGATGTCCGCGAATTCAATTTGCAAAGTGATCGCATAATAAACTTTATAGGTAATTACTCTCTTAAAGCTTATAATATACTACATTATAAGACTTTATCATTGTGAAATTTCTTGCGATCTCCATAAGTATCATACTTCTTTGAATATTCTGTAAAATTCCTTGTTCTCGGAGGAAACAACTTGACATACTCCGAGGTTCTAAATAAGCAAGACTATTTTTGAAAGCACTCCATTTTTAATGTTTCCATTGTAATATATTCATTCATTAATTATTTATCACTTATAATAAATTATGAATAAGTAAGATTGTGAAGAAAAAAGTGAGCTTTTAAAAACGGGAAATTTTTGTTAAAATGGCTTTAAAGAAAGCAAAAGTAGACATGTGAATTTAATATGTTTGCTTGAACACATAAATAATCCAGAAGGAAGAGTAAACAGAGAGAAGCTAATATTTTGATGGATCTTTAAAAGGCATATGAATCAGTCTAGAAAGACAAATTACAACAAATTTTGAGGAAAAGAATAGTGATCTCGAAAGACAAAGAAATAGTTAGGCTAATTGAAACATTATACAAAGGCAACAAAATTAAGTATGAAGTTGAGTAGATAATCACGTAATAAGGATTAGCTAAGGGAGTTATATTATCACCCATGCTATTTAATATCTCTTTGCAAGATGTCCTATATTCATAATAAGAGCTGAAGTCGCTAATTAAACAAGGCAAAATGATAGCATTAGCAGATGATATATTGATTAATGTTAAAGACCAACAATAATTCAAAAGAGTAGTAGAGTGTTTCAGAGATTGAGAAATCACATAACCTGAAACTAAACACAAAAAAGACAGGATTTGTAAGTGATACAAAAGGATTTGAGAGAGAGTTCTAGATAGAAGGAAAAAAAATATCCAGGAACAAAATATCTGGGATTTAATATTTGTCTGAACACACAAAACCTTCTAAGAAAACGTCGAATGACATTAAAAAAAGAAGGAATTTGACTAAAGACTAACAAAGTCGAGCTATAGCACGGTGAGTGACGCGATTATGATGGCTTAAATTAGGTTTCTATACCTCATTAGTAGCAGCATAATTCGTAAAATTGAAGAGATAGAAAAATGGAACTGCAATTAAGGAGAATAGCATTAAAAACGCCAAGATGCATTCCGAATAAAATACTAAGGAATGTAACTCAAATGAAGAAAACTAACAGTAGTGAAATAATAAGAGATTTAGTTCAGAAAAACTTTAAGAGAATCAATCTGAACATTGAATAATTCTTAAGGGCAAAAAGATTAAAAGATGAATAAAACATAAATGTAGTGAATAACAGAAAAGAAAGAAAATATTCTTAACAAAGAACTAAATGAACACGATGATGGTAATAACTCAAATGAAGACAAGTGTGAATTATTGCATGAGCCAATACTGCAGTGTGTACAAGGTCTTGGTAGACGCAAATCATATTAGGAGATGTAATATGTTGAACCAGGCAGGAGACCCAACAAAGATTCTCAAATATATTAAAGGAGAATAGACTATTTGACTTAAAAAGTCATAAATAAATAGAAGTCATAACTAATATGATATGTTTAGATCAGAGGATAAGATAATTAAAAGTCAACCTATTAAGAAACTATTTAGAATGACTTACATCAAGATATAAGGAGCTGATTTTGATGAAAAAAACATTGAATATGATTTGATGAGCATATGAATATCTAAATAAGAGAATACCAATAAATATATAATGAGAGAGAATCAGAAAGTTATTATTTATTAATAAATTAAATAGAAAATCAATTGGCAATCAAAGTAACAAATTAATTATGGATCGATCAAAATTCAGTAGACATCGTAGTGACTGGAACATGATAAATGGAGAGAAAGATAGATGAGGCAACTGGATCAGTATATCAAGAAGAAAAAGTTTTGGGAGAAGGTACAAGAAGTACGATTTGAGCATAGAGAGAGAAGTAAAGATCATGAGGTACTTGGACTTAGAGATGAAAAGAGCAGAGAGGTCCCCCTAAACAAGCAGATGGGTTTTAAGAGCAAGTTGAAGATTGGAAAATCAAATCCAAGCAAGAAGATGCATGAGCCCAACACTCAAAGGGTTGAATTTGACAAGCACGAGGATGGATTAGCATGTATACAAGGAGATCAGATGAAATTCAAGAAAATTATCTACTTGACAGAGGTGATGTGCCAAGGTTTTGATAAGATCATCAATGCTAAAAAAGGGTGGACACCGAAGGTGACAAGAATGACAACTATTGTCTGCTGTCCAAGTACAAGAAAAAAGCTTGAGAAAGTACTTTTAAGGAAGCATGATGAGAGTTAGGCACCAAAAAGAAGAGGAAATAGAGAAGAAGATCTTTCTTCGAAATGCTAGGCTCATCACCCATAAAGAGATATACCAAGAGTGGAACATCTCACTTCGACTTAATACCGGGAAACCACAAATCAGAAGAAATAATGAAGATAATCATCAGACAAATCTAGGAGGTGTAAATCAGTGAGTAAAAGGAAAAGTCCTTGACATTGCCAAAAGTGATACTGAATGACAACGGGATGCATAGGTTGGAAAAGAGCATCGGGGAATCTATAGGAAATTAGAGAACGGTAAGTACTGGAGAGAAACCGAAAACATTGCAGTAGTGATAATACTGAAAAATTGCCAAAGCAATGCTAAACATTGCAAGAACTGGGTAGTACTAAAAGTCCAGAGAAAATCAGGAACTATAGAAATCTATGATTCAAAAAGAGACGTAGGAAGCTATGCAGTATTGCAGAAACATATAGCCCAGTTTAGTGAACTTGCATCTGAGATAGTTGGAAATGTTTTCAAAGTCAACAAACTTGCGAGCATGATAGAAACGAATCAAGCAAGAGACCCAGAAGATTGCGTAGTTCTGGCTACCGTTGATTATAAACTACTTGGAATTAGAATATTAAGGATAACCAGTATTTCAGATTTTTGCCAAAGACTGGGTTAACATGTAAAGATACTATCATGTTTAATCTGGAGATTGGATTTGCTAAAATGGAGATTGGCAGATCTGGGAAAGCCATAAATAAGATGAGGTGATTAGAGAAATTGAGAGGAAGAGTGAGCTATTCTGGTAGGAGCTGACGTTGAAATGGGAACAAGCTCTTTCTACTACGACTGAGAGATTGAGACGAATTAATCAAAAGGGAAATTCGAAGAGGACAACTAGAATTAGAAATCATTAATTGTGAAGGGAAGTTCAGCGATATTATTGAGGGAGAATCAGTAGTAGAAGAATATCTATTCCCGAATCAAGCCAAGCCAAACGCAGAGAGGAGTGGGATAAAGGAACCAAGCTAGGAAACTTAATATGAACAAATGAAAGATGAAACTAAAGATGTACCAATCAGAATTAACAACGAAAAGGAGAGAGAAAGAAGTCAAAGGTTGATCAAAGAAGTGGATTTAAATGAAATGAAGGCAGGAAACTTCAATGAGATTGATTAATGAATCTGGTTTATTCGAGTTATTGTACTTTTTAGTAATTATTCACGGTATTTATTTTGCATTTTAATTACCTAATGTATATTACGACTATATTTCATTAAAAAACTATAATAAATTTTGATAAATATTTATTGCTTATTTATATAAAGAAAATTAATTAAAAAATTATAAGTTAATATGTAATTCTTTATAATTATTTTTTTATGAGTTATTTAAGTCTAAACAAAAACTTCAAAAATATTTAATATTACACCAAATATTTTTTTAGAATCTAATATAAATGTTTAATAACTTATTAACATTTTGTCCATTTTAAATATTTAAAATTCAACAAAATTTAAATATTTTATATGACATCAATTAACTTCTTCAAAATTATAAAAATAAATATTGCTTTTATTTTCAACTTTTCTCATTTTCCCTCAGTTGTATTAGAGATTAAATAACTTACATAAATAATCGGCGACGATGACTCAGATTTCATTAAAGTGATTAATCTTTTGTTAAATTAAGATTTTCTGTTGCTACATAGTAACCTATAAACCTTTTTTTATTAAATAGAAATACTTCATTTTCAGCTACATTTTTGGATCTCATTCTCCACTTTCTAGACAAGATTAATTCTTAAATTCACTATAAAAATTTAATAAGTCTGGATTTAATTATATTTTTTTATTATTGATTGATAAATATCCTCGTAATACCCGATTTTTGTAAACCCATAATTATATTTACTATAATGAATAAGTATAATATAAATGTTATTTATTCATTTTTTATTCAGTAGATTGTTTGCTATTCTCAAAGTAATGTATCTGGAAATAGATTGATTATAAAATTTTTTAAAATAAAAAGAATATTGATAATCCTTTATAAAAATAAGGGATAATCTCAAAATAATGCACTTAACACCATCATTAACTATTAATTTAGGAAAAAATATTTTCATTATAATAAAATTACAAAATTTTACATATTTATATTAAATGAAAAATGCAACTCTAGATAGTAAATCTTAAAATTAATATTAATTAGCTTCTCTAATACTTTGAATGATTTAAAAACTAATCAATAGATATTTTAGTTTGATATTTTTAAAAACGCTTGAAGAGTTTCAGATATTTTGATTGATTTAGTTTTGATTTAAATTATTTAAGAATATAGCGAATTACGATTTATATTATGAGAAAAATTTAAAACACTAGAAAAGATTTTAAAAGTAATATAGAAGTAATATTAAGATATTCTGATTCTATAATTAATTTGTCTTTAAAATCAATTAATTTTTTTTCCTTAATGAAAATTATTAGATGCATCGATTTATATTATTATTATCACATTTTTTAGCAGAAAATTATTATTATTTATTTAAATAAATCAATTTCAGTTTAAATTGTGACTAATAACATCGTTTATCCTAGCATTTTCTACATATTTAAACTATCACATTTTATATTGGAATTCTTTAAAGGTTTTGAAAAATTTTATTTTATTTAAAAAATATAATTTTATTAATTAGATATAGTTCAAACGAACTAATTATAATTTAATGATAACTAAAATGGTTCTACTAATAAAATAAATCTAACTAGTTACAATTAGAAAAGTTTAATTTTGATTATTTTATTAGATAATTATTATTCAATAAAAATTATCTTTATATTTTTTAATTTAATTGAAAAGAAACGTTTTATAATTTATTTTAACATAGTAAACATTTAGGTATTATTTTATTTTCTTTCTTTCAATTAATAAGGATATAACCTTTACAATTTTAAATAAAATAATACTCTTAAATTTCTAATTATTCTGAATTTGATATTAATATTATTAATAAAAAGTTATGTTATTTGAAACTAAATGAAGGGTTGAAATTTTAAATGATATATATAGTCCTATTTAATTTATTAAAAGAATAAAATCATTAGGGATAAGGAGGTTGTTATAAATATATTTAAAATCAAATAAATACTTTAAAATCCTTTATAGTAAAGGTGTCTATATTATCAATTATAGTTGATCATAAATAAATTTTTATTATCATAATAAGCTCATAATTAAAGATTAGAAGTAGTGCAACATTATTTAATGATTAATTAAATCCTATAAATAATTTTATGCATTTTAAATTATAATTAAAAACTTACATCAATGGAGATGCTGATGGCTATAATTTCTCGAATCAGAATGTTGCATTGTGGCTAGAGGTTCATAATGTATTTCTCGTGTATCCTACTCCTCATCGTGTACAAATATGGTTCTAAATATAGTTCAGAATTAGGGAGATAGTAACTGGATTCAAAATGTTGCTATTTAATCATTGTTACGACCCATCTATCATAGATATTGTAAAAAACTTCTTTATGCCAGAAAAGACATATCAAGATGCAGTTTTAGTGACACCCTTTCTCTGTGAATGTCTAGGATGCCTGGCAGTCTTTAATGTGCTGATATAGTTCATCTAATATGAATCTATTTGTCTTAGATTCATTGAGCTTTGATGAAGTAACTAGCTATTATTTAATAATGGAAAAGAGATGCACATAAGTTTCTATAGAAATAAAGTCTAATATTTACATGCTACCTATGCAAAATCCAGCTTCAAACCAACTATACATTAGAGTTGATCAAATTGTGGTGAAAAAGCTACAGGGAAGTTCAAAAGTATAGGGATAAGAATGCTAATGATGAGGATGGCTTTGAGTCTCGAATCTATCTTTTGTACCTAAGGAAGCAGTAGAAGATCCTAAGAAAATACTATACAATTTTTCAAAATCTGGTTTTCTTAGAAGAGTTTACTAAAGAATTATCTCTAAATCTCAAAGAATTTCTTTGTAGGATTAGAGTATGATAGCACATGCTCTAAAGTAACGCATATTTCAACAGAAGATAAATTCATTTGATTTAAATCGAAGAGATCAAGACATTTGTAATAGGGTCATAGCAAATCCCAATAGGTGGGCTATGAAATAAAGATTCTCGCTTATCTCACCTCAAAAGACAGATGTCTAAGTCGGAGATTCCATTTCCCTTCGTTTTGCACGGAGAATTGAGTGGTGCTCTGTAAATTTCCCTTTCAAAAAGGTTTCTGTCAATTCGTTTGAAAAAACTATTTACGAAATAAGAGTATAAAAATGGCAAATAGGAGATATTCTCCTTTGATTATCATGAACAAGATGCAATTGAGACCAGTGTATGAGGCTAGATGAAGAATATAATTAATGGAAGACAAATCAAAATGGTAAAGTTCAAACATGGAGAACAATAAAATTCAAAGAGTGGTTGAGGACACAAAAGAAAATCTCGTATGTAATAATATCGCTACTTCAGGATTTCCTTACCTCTCTTTAAAATATCAGGAATTCGAACTTAAATACTTGAGAGTGTCAAAGATAAGATTTTAAGTCAGTGAGAATTTAGAACTTGCACAAACTAAAAATGCTTTGCCGGTCCTCATTGCCTGTAGAATGATTGAGATAGAACTGTGATATACAAATTTAATTCTATGATCAAAGAAGTAGGTATGAATCAAGACAAATGACATACATGCCTTGAATTGGTAAAACTGATAAATAATTAAAAGTTTTTATACTTGTGCAAAAAGTAATTTAAGAAAAGTATAATATTATCAAATTATTGTCTTTTCTATTCTGCAGTAAATAATTTCTGCATGTATTTTATTTTTCATTCACTCTTTTTTTAAATTCTTTTAAATAATAAGTTATAGCCTAATCCTTTATTTTATGAAGTTAATTGAGACTTTTAATTTCAACATTTTATTTTATAATATGTTTTTTCATTCTTAAATTGCTTTATCGAATAAAATCTGATTTAAAATTTTTTTAATGAATTTCTAAATTTATATTTTCAAAAATTATAAAGATTTTAATTTTAGTATTAAAAAGATTTAGATGCTTTGTTTTATTTTTACCCATTCAATTAATTTATAATAGTACATTAAGATTAAAATTTGAGTAATATATATTTAACTGTTTTTATTTAGTAATTCTATAGATAGGTTTGATTTGATAAAATTATAAATTCTATTTTATAATTGCTTTTAAATCCTTTTATTAGTTTAAATGAAAATAAATTAAACAATAATTAAATTAAATTAAAAAGAAAGATATTAGTAGATTATAATGAAAATTCTAAAAATAAAAGTAATCTAAATATGTTAATAATCTAGTTTACTTCATTAGTTAATATCTATAGTCTTTGCTGATTTTAATTTCTATTATGCATTAATCTTAGCATTATTCTAATATTTCGTCCAAACTCGAGATTTTGAATTATGTTAGTTGTTGTACTTTTTCATGTATCAACATTTAATCTAACTTAGATAGATTAGTTAGGATTAGCTCAAGATTGAGATATACTTGAATAAGATTATCATAGTCGAATTCAAAAATATGCTTAAGTTTGTTTTTTTCTTAATTAATAAATGGGATTTAAGCATTCATCATAAGTTTTTATACTTTTTTTTTTCTATTCAGTAGAATTTATGAATTTAACAAATTTAGAAATTAATGTTCATTAGTGTTATTACATAATTTATTAGATAAATATTAATAAATTTTATTTAAATTATTTTACTAATTTTTATGATAAATCGTATAATGATGATCTCTAAAAATCTAGTGATTCAACATATTATGATTTAAGTCTAAACAACATTGAGGGTAAAGTTTAGGAGATCTTCATAAATGAATTACCTTAAAAATAGAAAATTGATAATGAAATGATTTAACAGGTAAGGAGGATGGCATTGTAAAAAAAGTGTTGAAAGACCATAAATACAAATATCAGCAAAGCTCTCATAAACTCCTTGTGAACAAATTAGTTTGGCATATCAGCTATATTCCTAATGCTTTTTATAAAACATTATTTTTTATATTCGACTAATTGAATGCTCTTAAAAACAAATTTTCACTTTTAAACATTAGCCTATCTTTTCTTCCTACACTATTTGCAAGTCTAGTTGATAAATATTTTAAAAAAATTAATTGCACTCCCCTAAATTTAATTGACTGATTAACATAACTTTTTTGTTGTTGTATGAATCATTTCATTATGAGATATTTAAAAGATTTATTTTTTATTCTTACTTATTTTGACTCTATATATGATTTTACTCTTAAAATAAGAGATGTTTTATGTTAATGTGAGTTTAAACATTATTTTTTAGAATATTTATTACTTTTATATTAACAAATTAACCAAATAGTATTGGCATCAAATTTTTAATGTTGAAATATAGGTTACCTATTTTAATTAAGATTATAAGCATGTTTGAATTTATAATTTTTAAAAAGAAATACTTTTATCGTTAATAATCTTTCCAATTTTTAAATTAATAAAATAGGTAACAATATAAATAATTACTTTAAGAGTTATTTTTGATTTATAGTTACGTCAAACAACAAAAATGATTTACTTTTTCATGTTAACGGAAAGTAACTATCATAAAATTAAGATAATAGATTTTATTTGGAGAATTAAAATAGAAGATTTAATATAGTTGAGTAGTTTTTGTTTGGAGATAGAAGCATTTATACAATTATAAAGAGATATTATAATTTTATAAGATTTGAGATATAATTACTTATTAAGATGGTTATTTATAATTATTAAAAAAATAATAAAGTAAGCTATTAAGAATAAAATAAAGTGTTAATAAATTAATTTTCGTTAGGAAAGCTTGCTGAGATATAAATATTTTTTCTCACTAAGCTCCCTCTTTCATGTATAAAGAAACGGTCTTACTGATTCTTGGCAGTACTACTAAATAGAATGTATAATTGCTTTTAAAATTAAATTAAGAACTAAATAACTCATGAAAGATAATTATTTGAACCCAATCTTGATATGATGATTTATTTAATTTTGTTTAGTTATCCTTAAATTTCTTAACTTCATTGTTCAATAATTGCTTGTAATACGCAAAACTATAACCTCTATCTGCTATTATTATTTGAATAAACATCAATGATGAAGATATAGTTATTAGTTGTAGATATAATTTCCTTATAGTTTACAACTTTTATGCGAGGAAGTTGTAGCTAATTTGTCAACAGAATCTGTAAAAATTTAAAGCCAATTGTTTACGTTTCCGACTATTTTTAGTTAGTTGTTATTGAAATCATATTATTTAAAATGTTACAATTTTTTAGTTAATGTAAAAAAAGAATTTAGATTTCCTAAATTTGTTATATTCAAAAGATTTTGATTATCTTAGCACTAATTTAGAGTTTTAGAGTTTCTACATATTAAAATGAATCAACTAACATCATCTTTTCTTGAATAAACTCTTAATTTCGAAATTTAAAATTAGTTGCTCTTTTCACATTCATCACAAAGGGAACCATCTAGATCTCTTTAAAATCCAGGAACTTTTAAAGTATCTTCAATGCAAACGAAGTAAGGTGTAAATCTGAAGGTATTAGTTATCAAAATTCTCTTTCTTATTAACAGGATAATCAAAAGATAATTGAGCACACTCAATTATACTAAAGATTAATTTTTTTTAACAGTTTTCTTCAGACTAAGATAGAAATGCAATGCTTCATTTTAATCTTCTTCTAATAATTTAATTAATTAGATGAGGAAAGTCTTTGATTATTCATATTAGATAAATCAGATTATCTATGAGTTTAAGCTGCCTGCTTAAATTTTTATAGTTATTCCTTAATCAATTAATCCTTTACTAAATTATCAATAAAGTGTAGTCTTTATTATAAAAATTACTAAATGCTCTAGGAAAATACAGTTTCTAAATATTTTTATCTAATGCATCATCATTTATAAGACTTGCATTTAAAGTCTTATTCTTTTAACTTTGCAATAAACATTTCTGGTTTTTACCCAACTTTATGCCTTCATATTGCAATTCTGATATTGAAGCAGCAATAATAACTTTGAAAATGGATTTACAAGTGTAAAATGTTAAAAATGCGAAAAATAAATGAATATTATAAGAAATAATCATACAGCACTACTTACTTTACCAACTATCCAAATTTCTATATAATTCTTGGAAAATAATGCAAACAGTGAAAATATATCAATATAATTTTATTAAACAAATCTCTTCCATTTAAGCTCTGTTGACTTTAAAATCTGCTTTAAAACATAATGGAATCCATTATAATCTTGCAACAATATCAATCACCAACTATACTTAGTTGCATCTAGGATAAACTATAAATTAGTTAATTATAAGTAACTCTATAATATTGTATCAAAGTATAATCTATTTATTGAATATATTAAAATTTTTTATTTTAAGGAAGTAGAGGAAGTGACTTTTATTATTATGAACGTCTTAACGGATTAGAAATTTATGAATCTAAATAGAATATATACCATTTTATTAAATTACTTACAAATAAATTTAGTTTTAAAAACTTATTTACTTAACGAGATTTATAAATTATACTAAAATATGTTTTAATATTAAAACAAAACATCATTTAAGTCTAGTTGAAATTTTATTATAGTGATAAAGATTAATAGAAAATTTAATTTTAAAAATTCAATAGATCTATCAAGCAAGAAATATTTAAGCTTTTAAAGTAAATTATAAATGATGAGTGAGTTACAAATTTAAAGGTTGAAAATTAAAACTTCAAATCAAAAATAATAATTTTAGATTTAAGATGTTAATTATGATAAGCTAATTTCTTGTAAAATAAATGAAATTAAATGTTAAATAAAAATTTTGAGTATTATTATCTAAAAAGCAATTAAGATTAGAAAAATTATAGAAGGGCTTTAATGAATTTTAGATATTCTAAATTAAGATATCTGTATGAATTATTTATGAATAAGCCCAAGATATTTTGATTCACTTCATTTGTCTTGTATCTGTAAATTGATGCTTTAATTTCTCAAAATATTGTAAACATGGCCTCCTCGAACCTCCAAAGGCTTATAAGCCCATTCTTAATCAGGCTTATAGCCTTCATTTATGGCTCATTTATGTAATTTAATTAAAATTTTTAGCATTAATTAAATTTTATAATTTTAACAATAATAGTAATAAAGTTAATGAAAATTAAATTTCTATTAAGATATTTTATTTAATAGTAGTCAATATTATAGTAATATTAATTAATTAAATCACTATTTTTATTAAATTAATTAAGATTATCAAATAATTGGAACTTAAGAAGAAAGATTATAAGGCCTAATTAAGAATGGCTTATAAGCCATTTGAGGCTCGAACAGGGCGATATTGCATCGTCCTGAGCTGATTTATGATCGAAACTGAAGATATATTTATAACGATGGAAGTCACAAATATCTATGAGAGATTCATTAACAAATCCTCAGGATAATGTAAATTCAATCAGCAGTGATGATTCAAATGCTCATATATTTAAATCTGTTAATTGCTCGATTGACCATTATAAAAATTATTGGTTACATTTTAAATTTCACTTACTTTTCAAATATTTTAGCTTATTTTAATGTTTCTTAAATAATTAAAGTTTATAATTTAAATTTTATTTTACAATTATATACCTAAGCATCAAATCAAATAAATATTTTATAAACATAATGCCTTCAATTAAATTGAATATACTAAACTCTTAAGAAATATAATTAATAATTATATTCATTATACTTAATAAGATTATTGATCAAATTTCTCAATGATTTAATAAACATAATATTAATAGTGAAAATTATGAAGCTATATAATTTTTATAAAAATTTACTAGTTATAAATTTTAAAAAAGAAGATTAAAACAATTTAAAATTAACTGAGATTTTTTATTTTCAAAAAGAACTTTAAAATGAAAATGTATGATTTAACGGGTATCAATTTGTGTTTAATATTTAAAAAATTATTCAAATTAATAAGGAAAAATGAAAAATGAAGCGATCTATAATTATAATTTAAAAACTTTGAATAAACAAAATAAATAATTATAATTTTATAATAATAGTATTTTATTGAATAAACAAATTTCTAAAATATAAAATTAATTTACAAATATAAATTAAAAATTAAAAATTAAAAATTAAAAACTTTTATCAATTATAAATTTTTGAAATTTAATTTTAATTAAAAATTTAAAATAAAAGATTATAAAATAATTTGAGTATGGAAAGTTCATTGATTGAAATTTCACTCATTAAAAAATTTTAATTTTAAGTAATTTAACAATTCGGATGCAACTCAATGCGTGCTACAATTCTAGTATATAAATGTTACAAATAGATAAAAT
>ARYC01000080.1:0-255448 GCA_000711775.1 Oxytricha trifallax
TTTTTCAAAAATTTGTCCAGGGCCGAACCTTTCCCCGGCAAAATACAACTTCCATTTTATAATTCCTAAAAACACCCGAATATAAGGATTCTGGTCATTTAGACCTCGCTGAACACGAATATAAAATCAGAATTGATTTATCTTCAAAACGCGCAAAGATATAAGCAAAATAAGCAATTTGCAGCAATTTCCTTATATAACCCTTGGCCCTTCATTTTTGGGTTTTTGAGGACCTCAAAAGATGGTCACGGAAATTCATGAGATGACCTGGAATTAAGAAAATCCACTAAACTTGGGCTCCTGAGCAAGAGTGTGACGCTGGAACACCGTCATTTTCAAAAGTTATAGGGGTGTCATTTTGTCCATTTTTGGCTTTTTCAAAAATTCGTCCAGGACCGAACCTTTCCCCGGCAAAACACAACTTCCAATTTATACTTCCTAAAAACACCGAATATAAGGATTCTGGTCATTTAGACCACGCTGAACACGAATATAAAATCAGAATTGATTTATCTTCAAAACGCGCAAAGATATAAGCAAAATAAGCAATTTTCAGCAATTTCCTTATATAACCCTTTGCCCTTCATTTTTGGGTTTTTGAGGACCTGAAAAGATGGTCACGGAAATTCATGAGATGACCTGGAATTAAGATAATCCACTAAACTTGGGCTCCTGAGCAAGAGTGTGACGCTGGAACACCGTCATTTTCAAAAGTTATAGGGGTGTCATTTTGTCCATTTTTGGCTTTTTCAAAAATTCGTCCAGGGCCAACCTTTCCCCGGCAAAACACAACTTCCAATTTATAATTCCTAAAAACACCGAATATAATGATTCTGGTCATTTAGACCACGCTGAACACGAATATAAAATCAGAATTGATTTATCTTCAAAACGCGCAAAGATATAAGCAAAATAAGCAATTTTCAGCAATTTCCTTATATAACCCTTAGCCCTTCTTTTTGGGTTTTTGAGGACCTCAAAAGATGGTCACGGAAATTCACGAGATGACCTGGAATTAAGCAAATCCACTAAATTTGGACTCCTGAGCAAGACTTACTTTAGATGGATGTATGCTTATTCAGTTCCTATAGTCAGTTGTCATAGATTTTTTCATTCCGTGCTTCTTTTTTTTCAGTAGATATTTAATTTCTATTCTTGTTTCATTCTTTAATTTCTTCATTTAAGTTCTCAGGTTTAGAGCTCCAAGCTTTCTAATTTAGTAGTTTCCATCTGACAACTCATGTTTTAGTTTTGATTGAATGTAGAGAGCCTTCTCTGGATCACTCATAGCATCATCACAGAGGTTCTTTGCTGATTTTTTAAGATAGTTAGACATCTCGATCATTCTCATTTCATTAGACTTAAAAGCTTCTTTCTCTTCACTTATCAATTACTTTAAGAATGATATTTTTATTCCTTCTTGTGCATGCTAGAACAATCCAATTATGGTTATTAAGTTAGTTATAAGATAAAACTTACCTGCTATACCAAGTATCTATTAAGATCTCCTTTAATCTAGATTTTCCTATTAAATCTCGAGATTTAATTCTATTCATTGCATCATTCATAGATTCCATATTGATTCCAGTTTCTATATATGTTTATGAAATTCAATATTATGGATATCCATTCTGAAATTACTAAAATTTTACTAAAAATTTGGGACATCCACTTAAACGTCAACCAGAATCAGATAAATATATAAAGATTGAGGAACTTTCTCCAAGTTTCAAAGTTTGACTTCCATTTTTATCAAAATTTCTCCTAATTTGCTCCTAATAATAATTAATTTAATTAGGTGGTGCTCCTAAATTATTTAAAACTTAATTATGAGGTTTAATTAAAGTTCAAAACCGTATTTGGTGGTGCATTAAAAAAATTAAATTTTAAAAATAACCTTCCTTAATTTACGAGATCAGATTTAGGATCACCATATAATCACAAAACACATTTAGGTGCATTTTAATGATTAAAATTGATGAATTAGCATATATATTATTTCAAAAACTTATGTCTTTCACTCTGTTCCTATTAAACCTCTCTACATCTTTGAGGATATGCTTTTGCTTGTGTATAAAGGTAGAATTTAAGCAGCATATATAACTATTAAAAGTATTTATAAAATGAGCGGCAACTTACTTAGAAAAGCGGAATTGCTTGGCATAAGCCAGCAAAAACTTTCCTTTATGAATCAAATAAAAATTAAGACTTTTGATGCCTCTACCTAGTACAAACCTGATATTCTCTAACCTTAGGTTTCAGACTTTGAATAGCAATTCAGTTGTTAAATAGAAATGCAAAGCACAAATAAAAATGGTTTAAGAGGAGGAAGAGAAAAAAGAAGTTAAGGCATTGCATTAATGTGAAGAGTGTGAGAAGAACTTCACTTATAAATATGCTCTTAAGCGTCATATTTTATAGTAGTATTCTAACAAGCCCAAGCTCTATCTTAAGCATGATAAGATAGATGGAAAATATTTCTGACCTTATTGTAATTAGGCATATAATCATTCAAGGGATTAAAAAGTTCACCTATAAAACCATCATGGAAAGAAGCTTGAAATCATAGATCCTGAGACTGGTGAGATCTTCCTTCAAAAAAGAAAGCCTAGAGACCATTTAGAAACTTTAGAAATAAGAGTTAACAAAGCAAATAAGCTTATTAAAGCAGTGAGAAATCTCCCTGCCTCTGAAACAGTAAAAATAACACTTAAGATTTAAGTACTAAAACTTCCAATATTGAATATAATTTAAGTCATAACAGAGAAGCAGTTTGCATATAAAATATATCCTTTCAACTACTTCAAATGCGATGAAAAGTATCAAATGGAATTCGTAAATGAATACCAAACACTTACTAAGTCAAGAGATAGACAGATAATATTTATAATAAAGCTAGATGCTATTCTGCTTGCTCAAGATCATGTAGCTTTTCGTCTCCCTTTAAACTAAATGACTTTAAGAGACTACATTTAAGATTAAAGGATACCAAAGTAGTTAACTCTTATTCTTACAAATGTTTGCAAAGGCATTGAAGAGCTGCACACTTTAGGGTATGTTCATAGAGACTTGAAGCCTGAGAATATTATGCTTGACTTTTCACCTCTCATAGTAGTAATAATTGATTTCAATAGATCATAGAGAGTTGAAGCTTCGGGACTTGGCAACGTTTATGGTATTCCTGAATACTTTCCAGAAAGGGAGGACTGGAGAGATGGTGATATTAAATGTGATGTATGGGCTCTAGCAGCAATTATTGCTGAATGAGATATGGCAAGAAATGATTACTATAGCTGGAAGAGAGAGAAAGATTCAAAGCAGAGAATAAAGCATTATCTAGACTAGAATAAGATAAAAGGTAAAATGAAAGATATGGCTTAGTAGATAATCATAAAGCCTAACCATAGAGCGGACCATACAATATATTAAATTGTATGTTGGATAGGAGAAATAAAGTTTAGAAAGTTGCCTCATGATGCCAAAGTACTGTTTGAGTGAATAGTAAAAATAAAACACCTCTAATAAACACTAATTTACATTTTATTTAAACCCTATTAAAACCCTAATAAAACATGCACTAATAGTCTACTTTTAATAATCAAAAATTCAATCAAACTACTGAAAGGGTTTTGGGGCTTTGATTGATGAGTAAGTATGTTAGACATCGAATTTTGTGTTCAAAATATTGGTAGTTATAGTTTGCCATTTTTTTATGATAGTGAGCTCATATAATTAAAAATTTTATTTGATTATTTATACTTTCACATTAAAGTTAAGTTTATTTTTCCCTGGATGTTATAAACTTGTTTTCCATTTACAACGATTAGCTTATTTGAAATTCTCTTTTGAATTAGCTCTTTTTCGTTTAAATTGGCCGAATTTAATTTTCACTATAGTAATCATTATATAAGCCAAGCTAAGATAATTAAGTAACAATAGAAAGAATTCAACATCTTTTTAGTAAGATAAAATTCAAAGAACTGCTACATGACTCTACGCTTGCGTTTTTGTGAATTATTTTTAAAATCGCATCTTATAGTCACTTAAATTTCTAAAATTCAATTTATAAACTCTTACATAAGCCCTATTAAAACCCTTATAAATTATGCGTTAATTACAGCCTTTTATCAATAAAATTTTAATTAAGCTACTAAAGGGTTTAGAGGTTTTTATTAAATTTGGCTCCTGATCAAGAGTTAATTATTTATTTAAGTATTTTAAGTCTTCTATTATTTTTATGAATCCTCTATTCCTTTTTTATCGTACAATAATAAACTATTTAGTTTTTTAATTAAAATATCTTTTCCCTTTCTAGAAAATTAAAAATTAAGTGTTTTATTATTTTATTATTGATATAAAAATGTAAAATATACAAAACAAAGGTTTACAAACTTAGTTAGAAAGGGGGTGTTATTTAACACTGCTCACACATGTTCCTATTGCTAACACATTTTAACTTTTCTCTTTTTTTATCATGAAGTCTGGCAAGACAAAACCTTATATTGAAACTAAAAATTGGCCTCCATATAGGCATTATAAATAAATTTTTACTTTTTATAGTTAAATTTAGCTAGATTTTATTTTAATTTTTTCTCTATGACTCAACAATAGCCTTTCTCAAATTATTTTGCTGTAAAGCATTTATAATTATCAATGGCTAAACCAATATTAGAAATAAAAATTTGAGATACTTTATAAATTGTTATAAGTAATTTTTTAATAGCAATATAATTCTACTATATAATAGTCTTATTACTTAACTCGAAAAATTTTATTTACGGAGTCTACTTTTAAAAATAAATGAAATATCATAATTTGTTATTATAAATATTTCTTAAAATTACAATAAAATTTAGCTAAGATTAACTATAAAAATTAAATTTTATTTTATAATGCCTAAATGTAGGACTATTTGTAGTTTCAAGATAAGGTTTTGTCTTGCCAGACTTCATGATAAAAATAGAAAAAAATTAAAATGTGTTAGCAATTGGGACATGTTCGAGCAAAGGTTTAATAACACCCGTTAGAAAGGTTGTTTAACAAATAGCATGAAAAACAGAAATAAGTAGATTAATTTTTACTAAAAAGAAAACAGGATATTGAGAGTTCAAGAAAAGAACTTGATGAGAAGCATAGAGAAGCTGTTAACTAATTGCTATAAAAACATGAAGACAAACGTCTGATTGTTGAGAATAAGTTTGAAATGATTTAGGGTAAAGAAAGCGGAAGAACTTTACCTTTGAGTGAGAGATATCAATTATATTTTCATTGTATTTGGGTTATTATTTAAATTGAAAAAAAAACTCTATTCTTCAAGTTCTATAAAAATAAAATTCAATCTATGAGTTAGATTAATCTTACTGAGAAGCTTAGAATGACCAAGGAAGTTGCAGAGATTCGTAGAGATGAAAAACTTAAACAAATAAAATCAAAACTTTAGCACAAAGAAGAGTTATTTAATAGACAATAGAAACAGTAGCAAGTAAAAATTATGATAAACTAGGAGCAATTTTCTATGAAAGTTAAGAATAAAGAAATCAACAAGGAACGCCAAAGAAGAAAGGAAGAGTATTAAAAAGAGCTGTACTAATTAAAACTAATTGAAGACGATGAAAAATATAAGAAGCTTAAGGAACTGAAGTAGAAAGAAATTGATAAGCGAGTTAAGGAGCAAGTTAAAAATGAAACAGAGAAGCATATGTTGTAAGAAGTTATAGAAGACATGTTCATAAAGAATCAGTTCGATATCAATACTTTGGAAGAGAAATCAAAGTAAATTGAAACAAATTAATCAGTAATTTCAACTTATCTCAAAATGAAAGGTAGAAAACGTCGAACTTAATCACAGTAAAAGATCACTATAAGTAAAGAAGCGCTTAATTGGATTCATAATGAGCCCAGACATTCAATAAGTTTTATCAAGTTTTCTGGTGATGAAATAGTCTGGTTCCCTAAAGTTTGCAGAGGCTGTGATAAAGTGTTCAACAAAGAAAAAATCTTCTTGTGCATATTTTGCGACCCTACTTGTGCTTATTGTGAAAAATGCGGGAGACCATAGAGGCAAGGCGAAGAGGCTCACTCCCATCCGCTTATGAGTTTGCTTCCTGATTTTGACAAGTATCAGGAGATACTGTTAACACCATAGAATTGCTAGGTTGGGGATATTGATAAAAATGTTGAGTGGAATACAGCATGCTATTCTTGTCATAAACAAGTTAAGAAAATAAGATAATATTTTTGATTAAGAAACATCTTATCATTTAATCTGTAATATAATTTGTAGTTCATTTATATATTTAGGAAGTTAAGGTACTTTCAATTTTCTGTTTCTTAATATTCTAAATATATAGCATGGTCCAATGTTTTTGAGTATGCAATGTCTCAATAACATTTTTATATGTCATGAATGTGAGTTTAGAAGGCCAATTCATACTCTGCCTCATGGTTTAAGTGATGCAATATTTATGAAACTCGAAAATGACGGGCACCTTATTGTTAATTGAATTAGTCAAGTTTATGTTTAAATATCAATTTAATATTAAGGGGAACATATTCTTTGAATGATTATTCTAAAAAGGTTAAGAATGAGTCTCGAATAAGTCACATTCAAAATGTAAGAACCCTCAATATGCTTATAAACTCTTAATTATAACATAATTATAATTTTAACTTTAACTTTGAAACAAACAATGGCATTCAGAGGTATGAGATTTTGCAGGGAGTGTGACAACATGCTCCAGCCTAAAGAGAAACAGGATGGTGACGGTTCAACAGGAGGATATTTGATCTATGATTGCCGTACCTGCGGGTACTCGGAGAGAGCCAAGCCTGGCGATGAGGCAGACAACTGTGTGTACAGAAGTGAGCAGACAAAGATGAGTGACAAGTTTCTAGTCGATGTCGAATGCATCAAAGATCCTTGTCTATCCAGAAGAATCGGTAGACCTTGCAAGAGATGTGGCTGCACCCTGGCTGTGACATTCACAAACCCTAGCAAAGAGAGAATGAACCTGATCTTCGTGTGCACTCAATGTACTTTGTACTGGAGAAAGGATGAACTCGATGAGAATGATGTAGCTTCATCAGGCAGCGATTCAGATTGAACAAGATGAGGTGTCATCAACAAAATATTGCAGAGACTGAATTAGTTTATAAGCTTAATGTAGATATAACAACAAGAGATCACTTATATTGTATAGAAACTTAATTAACCAATAAGAATGTTTTGTATTTGAAGTATTAGAGAGGTAACCTTTTGATAAAATTTATGATTTTTTCTTAAACTTTTTTTATTTTGACTTATGATGTTTAAATAATTTTGCACCCTATTTTAAGTATTTTGATATAAATTAAATTTGATTTTCTAACAAGTTAATAAACAAATCAGTCGAAGCTCTCCATTAACAAACTTATTGCCTTTTATGGTCTAGTCTTACCGACTAAAAGATATTTTAAGAATACTTTTCAAGGTGTCTGAATATGAGATACTTTTCTAAAAGAATAGAGTCTCATTAATAATCATCTCATTAGATGATACCTGACATCAAGCTTCTTAAGAGATCTTCGCTTTTAGGTAGTGAACAGGAGTTAAGTGGACTACAGAAAATGCTTAAAATTTAAATTGATAACTTACTTGTAATAAATAGATGGGAATTGAGGAATGCAAATGTATCTATTAAATTAAATTTTCCTTGCTGCTAATTTAATATCAGAGTTGCCTTAATAATTTGATAAATTATGGTTGACAAATTTCTCAGTCAAGCTATTTTGATGAGAATTCAGAGTTAGTGGGAGTTACAGTTGAGAATCAGAAATGCTGGCATAGCTTTCACTTTCCTCGTTGCATGAAATCGGTTCATTTTTATCGACGGAAGTCATTTGAGAAGAGGGTGAAAGAGAAATTTAAGAAAAGCTTGTGCCTTCATTTAAATCATTAGATGCCAAGTTAGTATTTGATTAAGGAGTCATTGAGGAGATGTGGGAACTGGCGGTAGTTTACAAACTTAGTTCTCTTCTTACGTTTCCTTAGTTTTTTTCGATTAACCTGAGAAGCCCCTTTTTGTCTCTCTTCTTTAAGTGGAAAAGAATTTGCTACTCAACAGACAAAGGGGTGGAAGGGGGCTTTAACTTGTATTACTCAGATTTTGAGCTCTCAAGCTGTTAAGATGCCGCGAAGTGACCCTATCTTTGAATCTGTTTCTTGAGCTTAGAGTTGAATCGGTTTTTTATGGCGTTGTCGGTACGACCTGGTAGGTATTTTGCGATTTCACACCATCTATTTCCCATGTCAAGGTGCATTTAGAGGATGATTCTATCTTCCTCTTAAGACCACTTTTCCTTTTTGATAGATGGGTCTAGGTGGTTGTGCCATCTCTCACGACACTGCTTACCTATTCTCCCTGGTAAGGCAGCTGCAACGGTGCTCCAGTTACGAGGACCCTAGGTCTCAACCATTTAACGAAGAATTTCATCTTCTTCCCTGGTCCATGGACCTTTTGACACGAAGCAAGTATCTTTAAGCTCTAACCAACGGTTAAAACATTAGATTATCTAAGAAAGATAAAATAATTAAATAGTTGAAAATTTGATAGATTTCTGAGCGATCTCTCATAAACTTGCTTATCTTATTCCATTTTTAGTCGCCAAACTTCTCAACATATTTTAACAGCTTTGCGTCCTATAGTAAAAGATAAATTGAAAAAAGTTTCCTTACATCAAATGGGGTCCATTCTACCTTTTTCTTTTAAGATGCAAATATTTTATGCAATAGGGTAGTTGTACCTTGTAATTGCCGCTTATTCTAGGGGTCTTCAGGAATCAAATTCACAAACATTTTAATTAAAAGGTATGTTAGAGATTTTTATAACTAATTGATTTTGCTGCTTCCTGAATGAAATCGGAGCAACAGCATTTTCTTTGCCTTCAGCTTGTCTATGAGACGCCTCCTGTTTAATCTATAGGTTAGGCTCGTTCTTTAGTACTTGCAATAAAAGAGATGCGGATGATAGACTGCTGAATCTTGATAGAGGTGTGTTTTCACGTTACATTTAATCAAATATTGGGGTGGGAAGTTTAATTTACTATTTTATGATAAATTTTAGGGAAGTTTCTTGCACTAAAAGAAATATTTTTCTTAAAATAAATTAATTTATATAACATCTATTAACCAACTTCCGGACTAGTTTCATTTTTATAATTATAATTAATTTATGAATCAATTAGTCAATCCTCTATTAGCATGGATTATAAGCACTATCTAGTTTTTTGTGAATAACAGTTCATCTAAGAACTCTTAGGCATTAGGCTGGAATTTATCCACAATATATATTTCTTAAGTATTTAAGATGAATCAAGCTATCTCAATTCTATTAGTTGTTATTTAATTCCAGGTACTACTCTTTCCTCCCCTTTTTCAATGAATATAAGTTCCGTGATAGTATGAAAGTAGTAACCATCCAACCATCTGTTATTATTATACTGATCTTTAAAACATCTTATCCAATTATATTTCTTAATACTCTTTCATTTTTGATATTAGCACTAAATTACTATTTTCTTGAACTACTTAAATGATGTAACAATATCCTCTTAATATTTAATGAATCATAAAAATATTAAATTTTAGATTTTAAGTAAAATTTATTGAACTTTACATAAATAAAAAAGAGTGCAGGAAACTTCGCCCACCCCCCCCATATATTTTATAACCCATTTTAACTGAAAATTATTAGATTGACTTTGTTTATACTAATATAAAAATACTTTGATTGTGTTATTAGTTAACATTCGGTTTGTAGATATTAAATATATACGGTTATG
Source organism: Oxytricha trifallax (assembly GCA_000711775.1). Taxonomy (NCBI): domain Eukaryota; phylum Ciliophora; class Spirotrichea; order Sporadotrichida; family Oxytrichidae; genus Oxytricha; species Oxytricha trifallax. The sequence goes on from ARYC01000080.1 coordinate 9,820, forward strand.
TGCTTAAAAATAAATTTTAATTTCTTACGGTTAACTTATTATTAATTTGTTCGCAAACTTTGTGAGCCTTAATCTACTAACTTATTATCAGTCACTCACTTTGTATTTATAAGATATTATTTTACTGATTTTATAATCATAATCTTGAACCTTTATCTTTTTAATTGTTAAAATTTAACATTTTCAGGGAATAATTTTTGCGTATAAAAATGAAGAAATATGAGGGTAGTAAGTTTTAGGTTGAGAGAGAAGATTAATTGATTAAGGAAGGTAACCAATCAATAGCCCGCACATGGGACAGCTGCAGATTTTTCAGAGCCATTACTTATGGAAGAAGATTAAGAACTCTAACTGTGCATGTTATTCCCTAGCATCTAGTCAACATCATTTTAGGTTTAATATTAAATTAGAAGTTACACTAAGTTTAATCCTTGAAACTTTTGGATAAATTAATCATATTTATATAAAAAATATAATCATTGTTGAACACAAGATTAATATAGGGGTATGTCAGCAAGTTCAATCTTCTCCTTAGCTCTTCAATCCACTCGAGTCCATAGTTTGGCCTGATTTTCTTCTTCTGAGGATTGCCACTATTCTTATTAAAGATAGGAGCAGAGTTGTTAATTAGTTCAAGCGTTTTCCTGAACTGTTCAATAGAATGCTCTTCTTAATACTCTTCATCTTCTTCTGAGCTATTTTGCTGTTGAATTTAGCTCAGATTCATTTCACCTTTTTGAGATGCTTGAGATTACCCTTAGTTGCCTTATGAATTCCGTTTTTGTTAAGTAGAAGTCTAAGCTGATCGCTGTTAATTACTGGTCTGCATGTCATTCTACTTATCCTACTTAGGTGGAGTCTTTCTGTCATTGTTCTGTTAATTTGAAAAATCAGAAGCATTCTGTTGTTAAGATTGATAAACAACACTGTTTTCATCCTATTCTCCAGTTGGTGACTGAGTCTGGCCACCTTTTTTCTTTGCTTTCTTTTTATTTTTCTTGGGTGCTTGTACCTGACTTTGAGTTGCTGGAGCAATGTTACTAGGTTAAGTATTACCACCGGACTTTCTGTTGCTCTAATCAACCCCACTGATGTAGTTAACTAGATCGTCCAAATCCATTTACTGCAATTTCTAAGTGATTTCATTTTGCACTGGGTTTTGTGGATTTTGCTAAACTTAAGAATTTGCCATGGCATTTTTTTTGTTTCTCTTTCTATTTCTTCTTCGTTAGTTATCGTTCAAGCAATCTTAAGTGAACTATTGAGTAGGGTTTTGTTATTGCTATTGCTACTATTGAGGTCTTTGCTACTGCTGTGGCTAAGAATATTAAGTTTACTGGTTTTGGTTTTAGTTCTACTGTTGCTACTACTAGGGCTATTGTTGATTTTGCTATTGCTACTGCTTCTTGTTCTCTAATAATAAATGAGTAAACATAAGAAATAATTAGGATGATGCTTACTTTGAGACTGTAGCTATAGAACTTCCTTAGTGTTCAAACTGATATTCCTAGCTTGCAAGTTAAAATCAAAAGTACTCTTATAGTTCTTTCTGAACTTTTCATATTAATCATCTTGCATGTTAAGACCAGTTTTAATTTCTCTAATTTTATCTAGATACAAAGATAATTGATCAGATCCCTATTTTCTCTGAAGTGCCTCATGGCCCTTTAAAAACAAATAAATTAAGTTAAAAAGAAATAGTCTATTTAAATTTAGCATAAATTATTTAGAGCCCTCATTGATAATTTCTCTGATGATAGGGTTAGATATAACTTTCTTATTATATAATTAGTAATGAACCTTCCTGAAGATGGTTACAGCTGTGGGTGGATTGAAATTTAAGTATGTCAAAATTTGAAGCCACATGTCTTCCAACAAGTCAGTATTAAATACTATTAAAATTAATAAATATTAACACCTTTACCTCTCTTCATTTTTATTTGATAGCAATATTAAGCTTAAAGAGCTCAAAATACTCTCCGATAGCAGAGAGTACCTCATCATATCTCGCCTTTTCATCTTGGTACTTTGTCACATGAATACAGAAGGGTTTCTGTGAGTTGGTACCTTAAGAATCTGTTTGAGTTTGCTAAGAAGGTGTGGTTTACTACTACTAGTTTGAAGATTAATTTTCGGAATTTTAAACAGCGTCCTTTAGAACAGTCTCAATCAATTTGTAGTCTTTGGCATCCTTGGTAAGCTTGTCTCTCACTTGATCGATAATCTCTGATATCTTTCTCTTAAACAAGTCCATCAACTGCATGGGATTCAAGCCAAAGTATTTCAATTACCAAGACAGCTAAAAAGGCATTGTAATTCAAGATTAAAGACAAACTTACATTATCAATGATGATCTTGTATTCCTTGACAAATTCCTGAGGACTTTTGCCATTATACAGATGAATCAGCATGTTTGTAAGTTGCTGCTCGAGCTCATCCTTTTTCTTAGCTCTTATCTTATTCTGCTTTTCCTGCTCTAAAAGTATTTATAACTTCAAGATTGGACTTACAAGTCATTTATTGCTGCTATTGCTGTACATTATTTGGCTCTGTGAAGTTGTTGTTTTGAGCACTCTACGGATGATACTGCTATTATTGTTGTTGCTACTAATTCTACTGCTAATTTTGTTGGTATTAAACCTAATTCTGTTACTGCTGCTGTTGTTGTTAGTATTATTGCTGCTACTACTAAATCTAATTACCATCAACAGATGGTTGCTGCTATGGATTTTACTTCATGTTTTGCTAATTCTGTTGGAAATGTTGCTAAAAGTGCTGTTGATAATGCTACTGGAAATGCTGCTGATAGTGCTACTGCATCTACTGTGGATTAGCTTATTGGCCATTGTTGTTTGGATTGTTTTGATAAAAAGCTGCAGCTGCAACCTGACTCATCATCATCATTTCCTGCTGCATGTGCTAGTCCATGAACATCTAATGGTCTTCACACAGCTCTGAAACACTGGTTGTCTGGCTCTAGTTGCAATGTAGGGAGTTGGCGTCACCATTTGCACTGAAGGAGAGGGTATCAGAGCCATCATATTCAACATAGTTGGCGCCAACACTCATGTCACCGTCGTCATCAGATTCATCCATATCTTCCTCCTCATCACACTCGTCTTCCTCTTCGTCTTCATCCAAGTCGTCCTCGTCATCCTCGTCTCCTTCTTCAAGTCCATTTACCCATTAATATTTATAAGTCATTATTATTAAACTTATGACATGATCTATTGGGTCCCTCTATGTATTGGTCCTCTTCCTCATCATCAGTATTCTCTTGGTAATTATTTTGTAACAAACTGTCATCCAAATTGGCATTGGCATTCTTGTCATATCCCTGATGATTTTGATGTTATTACTGATGCACAATTTCCCCATTCTTAATCCTGAAATTGGGCTCCACTTAATTAACATCTGCGTTCTCATCGTACACTTGATCTGTATGCTGGGGATGCAGCTCTTCCTTTAATTCCTCATCAGACAAGTACTATTGCTGTTTAATGGTGCCTGTCTTTTTGTTGTGGGGATTATTTTCATTATTAAAATTATTGTGTGGATATTACTGCTGCTGCTATTACTGATTATTAGCACCCTGCACATACTTAATTAAATAATTTTCATTTAAATATACTGCTAGGATTTTTGTTGTTGGTTATGCTAATTATTTTTATTATAACCATTTTAATTGTCTGAGCTGTTCTGTTTGACTGAGTTGTTATTTTGATGCTGCTTCTAAGAAGTTTAGCAATAAATGAATTCACTTAAATATTTGTATATAGGGTATATTAATTTGTTAAGTTTGAGAGTAAATGGGTTGATTTTGTTGTGAAATTGGTTGATTGGTTCCCTCGTTCTCTTGCTTTTAGTGCTACTGTCAATTTTATCTCTGTGACTCAATAAACTCATGATCTATAGAACATGTTTAATCTACATTCTATTGGTTACCTTGATATGATTAGACCTGAGCAGCTGCTGTGGTATTTCTATTAACTACTTGTTCCTGCTGTTGCTGCTGAATAATAATAGTAATAATATATAATAACAATTGTGCTGAGTTTGAGCATGGGCTTATTACTTTTGAGTCTTGTATTATTCCTTATTAACTCTGTTCTTGCCTTTCATTATTATTGATTGTTTAAATTAAAAATACAATTTATTATATCTTCCCCATATCTTCACTCTTTTTTGCAATTAAACTTTGAATTTCCATCATGATTCCATGTTAATTATTACTAACAAAATGTTTTAGTTAATAAATAAGGAACTTATTCGATTACGAAAATTTATATTTTTTATCCAAAGCTTATTGAGAAAATTTATTCATGAATTATTGAAGTAAAATTATCCTTAAATTATAAGGTAGTTAAATATTTTCTGATAAACATTCAAAATAAATATTGATAATTCATTATACTTTGTAATATTTTATTTTGATCATTTTTACTTATTATTATTTATTTTTAGAAATTACCCAAACTCTTTTTCATATTTTAATTATAATTTTTATTTTATATTATATATACATAACTAATTTGATGAATACATGCGAATAAACTCTAAAAATATAAAAAACTTACTTATTAAAAAATGCAATAGTTTTAATAAATAATAATTTGAATTATAATAATCAAAAAGTTTAAAAGTTAACATTTATTTATCAAGTTAATGATTTCTAGGAAAATTCTCGGATAATATATTAGGCAGAAAACACCAAGGTTTGCCGCTTAAATCGCCTTTAATTCACATAGAATTCATTAGTTTTATGTGCAAAAAGTTCAATACATGCATGTGAATGCTAAAGAAACTTAAGATCAGAAAATTATAATTAAATATTTCTAGTTTTCTATATGATACACTTTATTATAAATTTAGTGAAAATACTTTAGAATATTTTATTAAATTAGATTTAAGGTTAAGAATTAAAAATATTTTTACTTGTTTTAATTTAGCATCAAAACTATAAATAGTCTGGTGGTAGACTTATAAAATTTTATTTAGTTAAGCTATAAAGGTTCTTATATAAAAACTGCGTGTAACAAATTACTCTTTAGATTTTATATATTTCCCAATAATATCAATGATAATGAAATTAATGAATTAATTTAAGTATAGTTAAAGAATAAATAAGAGAAAATAATTGTTAAATTTATGTTTTTTTCTCGATAACTTGACTATTTTACATTAGTTAAAAAAATACCACTTTTTAAATTTATTTTTTTAATTAAAATTCAAAGGAATCCATCACATTAATCATGTTAAAAGATGCCATTTCACAAAGAGGGAGATAAGTTATTCACAATTGAGCCCTTAAGCTACGAGAACTTCGATGAGACAGCCAGAATATTGACTAAGGTTTTTGTAGAAAGAGAGGTCATAGTTAAAATATTGGAGACTACATTCGATGAATTTCATGTTTTTGTGTAAGCAGGGAAAGATCAATGGATACAGTAGAACCTTAAATAAAATTTTCATTAAATTGATTTTATATAGAAATTATAAAAGTAAAATAAACTGGTATATTATTTGAGCAATAATTAACTAGTATAAATTTGAACCTAAGCTGGGTTGTTAAAAATCAAGAAGATTAAGTGGTTGGCCTAATGATTAATGAAGACAAAAACATTGATAAATATGTATATATATTATGATCTATAAATTAGTATATATTGAGGCTATGGATTCACTTCCACCAAAGGTAGATAAAATATTTGAAGTTTTTGAAAAAGGACACCATCTGGTTGATCAATCGCAATAATTTATAATTTTTTTCTAAATATATTTATAAACAATGTTTTTTTTATACTATTTATAAGTCTGATATGAAATATATAGCGGTAGGAAATCAATACAAATGTAATAGTGAAATTTCAACACTGCAATGTTTTCTTAATAGAAAATTAGAAGTTCTTTAATGTTCTTTTTGTTTATGATTGCTATGAGTGAATAAAAGAATTGTAAACCATTTTAAAATTTAGTGATTATAATATTATTTAAATCGCTAATTATTCAAGAAAATAATGGAGTCGTTGGAACTTAACTTCATCTGCTATTGAAGAATAACTTATATATTTATGAAGTATGATTTGACACTTAAAACAATTTAAAAACAAAGCAATATAAATAAATAAGTGTATTTCATAATTTTGAAATTTGATGCAATCTGATATATTTAAAATTTAAAATTTAAATTATCTTTATTATTAATTGCATAATAATGCTTGCAGTTGAAGATAAGTACAAAGGAATGAATTTTGGAGAGAAAATTATGTAATATAGTATATAAAATGCGATTGACAAAGGTTTTAATTATAAAATTATAAATATTATATAATTGGTTACTAAGAAGCGTTTGCAGAATAAAAACACAAAAATATATTAACAATAAATATTATCGTAAGGCATAGATAATAATAATTCAATTCTTTTAGCAATGTAAGATAATTTCTTCGAATTTTTATAAATTGCATGTATAAACAAATTTTTCATGTTTATTATAACCGATACAAAATTTCATAGAATTTGTTTGTATTTTTTATATTAATGAAATAAAACATGATAACAAATTATTTTATACTGATAACTTCTTATTTAGGAAGAATTTGTAAATTAATTAAATTAATAAAATTATCTACAAGGGTTTCTGGTGTAAATGTTCATCATCAGGTTCAGCCTATCTATTGGAAAATAAATTCGGATTCACAACTGCTTCAAAATTATCTTATAAAGCATTGCTTGAAGAATTAAATTCCAGCTAGAAAACTATAGATTTTGCAACAATGATGGTATATAATTATAAATTTTTTATTAAATAATTTTAATTATTATTTATCTACAAATAAATAAATTATAATAATTATTATTATTAATGTTCAGAGGAAAAGAACCAGCACTCACAATATAATATTTAAGGCTTAAGAAATGAGAATAAACTATTTATCATACAATAAAGTATTTTTAATGAGAGATATGATAAATTGAAAGATTATTGTAATAAATTGTTTTTTAATTTTGTAATATCTCAATGTAATTGAATTAAAAATTCAATTGAATAATATGGAAATTGATTTAAAATTAACTAAATTTTAAGGTCAAAAAATTAGTTAAATGTGCAAATTTTAATTAATTTTTTATTTATTTTTATCATAATATAAAATTATTTTATAATATTATTACAAACATAAAGAACAATTAATGTCGCATTACAAATTACTAAATTGCTTATAAAATTTCTTGTGATAAAAAAAGATTTATCTCTGTTGAATTTACTAAAGTTTATAATTTTAAACTTTTGTTCATTAGCATTTTATAATAAATTAAGTTATTTTTTGAAACTTTACTGACCTTGGTTTTATATAATTTTTATAAATTTATAATTATAACTAAAAAATGACTATAAATTAATTCTACGACACTGTTTTTTTTATTTTTGTTGACAAATAAAGCATTACTAAAATAATAATATTTTTAATAAATTATTAATAAGGATTTTAAATTATCCTAAAAATTTTATTTTTTTAATGAAATTATTATTTTTCTTATAAGAAAAAGAGATAATATATAAAAAATTTGAATGAAAAATAACAAAATTTGGGGGAGGAAGTTTCCTGCACCGGTTTATGATAAAAAAAAAATTTTAGGGAAGTTTCCTGCACTCTTTTAAATTTTTTAAATTTTTATTTTTTTAATTAAATTAATTTTTATAAAAACTATCAACAAACTTCAGTACTAATTTCAATATTTAAGTATACTTTAATTTTTTAATCAATAGTCAATATCTCTCTTCAGATTCCAACAACTCTGACATTTTTCATCTAATATTTATAGGTTCTGTTATAGTAATTCCAAATATTTTATCCAATTTTTATTGAAATTCTGATTGAATTTTTCTTGTTCTTACCATGCCTTTATAATGTTAGACTATATTTTCTTTAACTACTTCAATGATGAGCGATATGCTCTTAATATTTAATGGGTAAAAAAATATTAATTTTGTTAATTTATGTCAAAAGGAAACTTCCTCGAGTGCAGGAAACTTCCCCCCCCAAAATTTGTATATTATTTCAAGTTTATTAGAACATTTTAATTTATTTTTGAATTTGATCCTTTTTTATAATTTAATATAAATACATATACATCATCATATCCAAATTATTCATTAACTATTCTTTTATTAAAAAGCTTTTGAAAATAATATTAAACTTTATAGAAAATCTTAATGGAAAGCCAAGATTTTAAAGTTGGATATCTTAACGAAGAAAATTTTGATGAGGTTTGTGAGCTTATGACTAAGATCTTCACAGACTATATTGTATAAACAGTATTATAGCTTTATAATTGGTGAGAATACTTGGATTTGTAACAATAATTTTTTAAAATTTAAAGAATAACGCACTGTCCTTTATCTGCAAAATTAAGTACGATGACTACAGAGCTTACTTCTAGGCTCATAGGCAGTCATGGCTCTTGCAGAATCTAAGCCCAGTTGTTACAAACGTAGATGGTAAAGTAATCGGCGTCTGCATCTTGGAAGATTTTAACATGACTTTGATGGATCCAAATGTCAAATTGCCTGAAGGAATTTTGAAGTAATCAAATTATTATCACTCAATGTTTGTTAAATGTGAGGTAAGACCTGCTGAACCTAAACTATAATTGGAGATAAATTAATTAAACTCATTTCTATATAATTTATAATTAATTTCATAGTATTTTAAACTTGAGACTGCGATTGGTGAAACTTTACATGGTGCTTTTTGCGCTGTAGATCTCGCTTACATGAGACAGGGTATCGCTGAATTATTAGCTGTGAAAACACTAGAGATAGCTAAGTCACATGGATTTAATATTATTCTCCCCTACTATACATAATTTTTAAAAGTACTGCTATTAAATCTATATTCATAATCTCGATTTAAAGAGATCATAGCGATTGCTGACTCCCCAGGCTCATAGTATATCAGTGTGAAAAAGTCTGGTTATTCTGTTATTCATGAAGAAAATTTGCTGGACTTCTTGAATTCCAGAGAAGTCACAGATGATTAAGTTGCTAATAGTTTTGAAAAGGAGGCTATTGCGTAAAATGTATAAAAGATATTCAGAAGCTAAGAGCCTACTATTCAGATAGTTAGGAAACTGATCGAATGAAATTAAATCATATAAAAAACTAGAATAAAAACTTAATAGAATTATTTATTTAATGATTTTAACGCCTGAATTTTCAAAATTTATTGAATACTCTTATTAAATACCCATTGGTAAAGATATTTTTAAATAATTTAAATACTTAAATTTAATTATTTGTCAATTTTAAAAATAAAATTTCCATATATTTGTAATCACTAATATATTAATTTAATTTAACTAAATTGCAAAATTTGTATATTATTTGTGTATAATTTTTAAACAAAAATTATGGAAAATATATTATAAACAAATATTCATCATGATTATTGATTTTAAAACATTACAAAGTATTAAAATTTATCTCAATTTATAGATCTAAATTTTTTTAAATAAATTAAAAATATTCTAAGTGAACGATTATTTTTTATTATAAATATATATGTTGAATTAATTAGAAATTGTCTGCAATTTTGAAGAAAAAAAAATATTTAAACTACATTTGATTTTTCAGATATTTATTTCGATAATTACCATATTATATATTAAATCCAAAAAGATAAAAATGTTAGCAAAAGACACAAGTCCCTCGATTTCACAATCTAAGCAAAATCTTCATTAATATGGGGATTCACAGTTTACATTTGAGCGCTTAAGCAATGATAATTTTGATGAGGCAGCCTTTCTTTTATCAAAAATATTTTCAGAAAGAGAGGTAATTGATATTATAGTCGAACTGCCTTTTGAAGAGCAATTGTCATTTGTTCAAACAGGCAAAGATTCTTGGATTTCCCAGAATCTAATAATTTTATTATTAGGTATTACTATAAAAATAATATGTGGGGGATGATATGTTATAAAAAATAAATAAACACCTTAAAAAAAGAGTAATTATTAATAATTAAATAAAATTTAAATCTAAGTTGGGTTATTAAAGATCAAGATAATAAAGTAGTGGGTATTATGTTAAATGAAGATAAGAACATAATTATAAATTAAAATTTTATATAGAACATAGTGGCTATAGATTCACAATAGTCCAATATCATTTTAATTCATTTCATGTGTTTTAATTTTGATAGGTTTATATTTAATTTCACATAATAATAATGAAAATGAAATCTAGAATTTCTAGTGAAATTTATAATAAAAAATTACAATAAATTTTGAACATAAGAAGAATAAGATATTCAATTATAGAAATAAATCTTTCTTCTACCAATTTAAATTTCTCTATTTTTCCATTTTTTACATATAATAATTAAAATTTAATCATATAACCTAACCCCAAATTAATAAATCTAAAAATATTTTGAAATAAAACTTTAACCTAAAACAATTCTTCAATAAAAATCATATTTTTATAATGATTTTATTTAGGGGTTAGATTCCCCTCCTTCACCTAAAGTTATCAAAATATATGATGTTATGTAACAAGCATATAATCTTGTTGACAACTCGCATAAAAATGATATATATAAATTAATTAATTGTATATCACAAATATATTGATATTATGAATAATATAATTACAAGAATTTATTAAACTATTATTATATATTAAATAGTTAGATTATATTAATACAAATTTATAGTAAGTAAATAACTCAGGTAAGGTGATTAATTAATATGGAACTAATTAATTATTTATTAGTAGAAATGGAGTTTGTAAGCAAGTTAAGCATGACGATCATGTTGAAGATTTACCACTTTTTGACTTGGAGCAGTTCTTGGAGTTCATACGATGAGTTCAACAGAATCGATATTAAAGTAAGTACCTACTCATTCTACTGTGTATAGGGGACCAATGACTGAAGAGCCTGATCAGTGACCAGACATGCATATGTAGTGATCCAAGCTAGAGGCAAGAGATCCTTCGCCGGTGACAACGATTGGCGGGTGGTGGGGTTCGAACCAGGCTCCTCCAGCAACATGGCGTGGTGGCCACACCCTCGCTGCCTGGTCACTGATCTAAAAATTGATATTATATATTCATTCATTTAAAACTAATTAATCCAATTTAATTTTTTTTCAATTAAATAATATAACGAATTAATTTTATAAAATTTTATCGTTTAATTATAAGTGAATTATTTTTATCGCAAATTATAGAAGAAAACAAAGGCGTAATTGGAGCTTAATTTCACTTGCTATTATTAAAATATATTTAATTATTTATTAGTTATTTTTCTTATTTTGTTAAATTTGTTGAAGAATGTTTCATAAAAATGCTTTTAATTAAATATAATTTTAAGTAACATGTTTAGAAATTTTATTCATAAATTTTCTAAAATCTACTCTATAACAAATAAAACTTAGTTTGACTTTTATAAAATATATCATTTTCTGATACAATTAAAAAATTATATATTTTACAAGAGATCTAACTCTATATTATATTATAAATAAATAATTACGAAAATATTTTAATAAGCAATAATGGTGGCAGTAGATGATAAATGCAAAGGAATGAAGTTATGTGAGAAATTAATTGAAATTAGCATTTAAGATGCAGCAGAAAAAGGTTTCAATATTTATAATTAAATATAATTTAATAATTGGTTTTTAAGAAATCTTTTCAGAATTAAAACTGCAAACTCTAACATAATTAAAACGTAATAAAATTGTTTATTTATTTGATTGAAAATTTTATAAAACAATTTACATTATGATTGTAAATTAGGCAGAGAGGATTTTAATAGCGTTTGATAAAATTATCATGATTATACCAGTACATTTAATTCAAATGTAGTTGACTGGGAGAGAATTGAGTTGGTCCTAAAGTTGTCTGTTATCAAATATGAGTCAAATATACAATTCTACTAATAATATAATATTTTTTAAATAAATAGGAAAGGAAGTTGAAACAATTATAGTATATAAAAAGTTCAACTATCGAGGCAAAAGGTAGATTAGATTATAATAATTAAAGATAACCTTTTTCAAAAATTATTTACATAAATCTGATAAAATTCAGAGAGATTGTAGATTGCCTAATTTTTAGATTATACTTCCTTATCAATTCATTCTGTTTTTTATTACTAATAGCTTAAGTCAAAAGTATTTATAATTATTATTTTTAAAACAGCTATATAAATATAATGAATAACTGAAATAGCAAAACAATACTCTAATTTATTTAAAATAGAGATTATTAATGTACATCCCCAGGTTCAGCATATGTCATGGAGAAAAAACTTGGGTTTAAACCAATCTCAGTTTTGCCTTATGAAGCTTTATTTAAAGAATTGAATTCATCACAGGAAATAAGAGATTTTGCAACAATGATGTTAAAATATATATTAAAAAATTAATGTTATAAAATTATACAAAAAATTATTATAAATTTAAAACTTTCGTATTATTGCTGTTGCAAATAATTTAAGATTAAGTTAATAAAAATTTAAATTGTTGTATTTTTAATAAGATAGGAAGTTATATCATTTGTTTTAAGATCAAATAAACTATAATATAGGGAATTAAAAAAACTTTTCTAATAATAATATAATTCTTTTCATTGCTAGTATTTTAGAGCGATGGAAATTATCATGAAAAAAGTAATATTAATTTATTTTAATTCCTTAATAAAAGTGTCTAAGATCTTCATGCTAATAAATTAAAAAATTGAAATAAATGTTTTAATTTAAAAAAATTTTACAATTATAGTAATTCTTATGTTCAGAGAAGAATAACCAGCTCTTAAAATTTAATATTTAAGACTCTCACCATAAGAGAAGAAAGTAATTGATAACATTTGAAGTAAACTCAATTTAAGTAATTGAATAGATATGTTTGTTTTATTCTAAGATTCATACATATATATATATATATATATATATATATTATTGATTACTATTTAATACTCAACATAATTGAATTAATGAATACACAATCTATTAATAATAAATAAAATATATTCAGTTGCGTTAATTTATTTAAAAATATTTTTTGAAGACATATGATGCTTATTAGTTCAAACTTTTTTAACAGGTTATTACTTAATATTGAGTATTTCTAATTATTATTAGATTTTAAGTCAATATTTATAAAATTTCAACTTTATGTTGAAATTAAAAAAAAATTTTCTATCTAAATAATTTTTCAATTAGAATTAGCGTATTTAATTAAGTCCATAAAAAATTTCTCAATTAATTTGTAAATATAATTAAATATAAATTTAGAATATTATTGCAAATTAATTCAATTCTAAAATTGTCCTCTTAGTTATTATTTTTTTTAAATATATATAAAAAAACACTTTATATAATAATAAAATAATATAATTTTTTGTTATTTGATTTCATTGAGTAGCCTGCGATTTTTCTCTCTTTCCTCTTCTATAATTTAATTAATCTTTACCACTCCTCCTTGATTTACATTCAAACCGCTGTTGCTATTATTTATTTTATTAAATAGCATATCTATAATTCTACATGGTATGGAATCCATTCTCAAAATTATATCTATCAAAGGAATATTTCAGGTTTAAAACATTTATAAAAAGAATGCAAACTTATTTAAAAGAGAGGTATTTGAGGTTTTATTTAAATAAAAAAAATTTCAGATATAGATACCAAAATCCTGATTTGATAAGATCGATGCAATAAATTCCATTAATAATACTTGAAATAACAAGAGGAGTACTAATATTAAAAATGTATATAAAACTTTTCATGTAACTACTTCTCAATACTCGACGATTTACAATAACAGATAAGCATATAGGATAATTAATAAAGACTAATTCCAATTTAAAACTAACTATTATTTATTCCAATTTTAAATTATTAATAGGTACAAGTATAAATAAAATAACTATAATTTCATTATTGATTAATTTTAAAAATTAAAATTTTACCTCAAAATTAATGTAAATAATTAATACCCTAAAATTATTAAGTATTATTGAGCATTGTTTATGATAAATTACTCTACATTGTTTTACTAAAATCAGATAAAGATTGTTATGACGATTGAGTATTGCTTGTCAGTTTTAATTAGTGTGGCTGCAATTAGAACTGTGTTATTTACTATTATTATTATTGGAGGTGATTTTGCTTTTAATACTGTTGGTTCTCTAATGATATTTATTACATTAACTTGCAATTCAGAATTTTATAATTAAAAAAAAATAAGAATTTTATAAAACAAGTTCTCAAAAGTATTGTGATATTAAGGTTTTTACCCTGAAATGCCTTAAATTCCACTTATATTAGCTTAAGACACGTTTATATTATTGCTCAAATTTTGTATTTAGCTGATATTCCCAATATTTTCTTCTAGTCTCTCAAATTTATCATGTTTTTATAAGTTTTAGCTGTTTTACTATGAAATATGGTAATTTTCCTGTTACTATTCCATAAGTATTCTTTCTTATTTCTCAATTAATTCACGCATTTTATTATCTTTTTATTATTCACGAATTTGCTGTTCAAGTTGTAAAATGTGCTTTTCTAATTAAAGAATTTATTCGTCTCTATTGGCTTGAGATAGATAGGCATTTTTCAGTTCATTTTGATACACTTCAAATTAATGAAAATCAAAATAAATCATATATGAAAATGGTTTTGAATTGCAAATCTTACCCCCATTAATCTATTCTATTTTTAACTTAAAATCAAGATTAAAAGCTTTATTTTTTTAAAAATAATTAATCCCTGACTTGTTTTTGTAGTTCTTTCATCTAATAACTCAAACCCATATTATCTTTACTCTGTGTTTTAATCTCCTCATTAAGCTATCTTATTTCTCGCTCCGAATTCTAGCTCAGCATCATAAGCTCATCCCTTAATGTTTAAATCTTGTCTTGCTGCTCATCCACTTTTTTAATTTTATCTTCGAGTAAATTACCAGATAATTCAACCTGTTTTTGCAGATCTCTGTTCTTATCTCTTAACGATTTCAATTCTGAATCCATTTTAGTCATTTCAAGTTTATCTTGGCTTCTTAAGTATTCTAGCTCTTAAGTAATATTCTTCTCTAAAGTGAGCTAATTTTACATTTAAGCAATCATTTTTTCTAATTCGGGGATGTTTCTGGTTGAGTCTTCTCTTAGTTCCAAGGCACGAGTGACTATTTTTAATTCTCGTTCGATCTCCTCATTTCGTGCAATAATTGTGCCCATGATTTCTAATTGCTTTGATCTTTCTTATTCTAGTTACTAGATCTGCACTTTTAAGCTTATAATTAGGATTAATTGCAAAAACTAACTCTTATTTAAAATTAATCAATCTATTTATAATTGATTTTTTAACAATGTTTTTTAAAGCTACTATTTTATTCAATAAGCTCTTCAATTTCAAAACTTGAAAGTCTGGGCGTTTAACTCTACTATTAATTAAATTCTTGCTCTAATTCTTAATAGGCTTTGAGCAACTCAAAATATTTAGATTATTACATTAATTTTTTTAATTTATTCATGTTTATTATTTTAATATTGTTTCCTACTGAGCGATAGCTCCGAGGTTAATAGAGACCTCTAGGAACCAGAGTTTGGAAGATTTCTTGTATTACTTAACTACCTACTCTAATCTATATAAGTCGTGATTTAATTTAAGATTTCATATAATTTTTGAAAGATATATCCCTTTATTTATTAAAAAGGGGATGGTTTGATAAAATATTATATAAAACCCTCATAAATATCACAGCACTTACTGTTTTTATTTCTGGTTTAAGAATTATTATTCTATGAATGATCTCTAGAAACACCGGAGGTCGAGCGATCTGTAAGCTGGTCAGGTCTCTCTTGGAATTAAACTGAGAAGTTATTTTATCTTTTTGCTTTCATTATTTTAAATGCAATTAGAATATATTTGTAATTTCAAAATTCATAAAATTAATTGAGAAAATTTAATTATAGGAGAGATTCATGATTAGAGTAGGGGTTTTAACAAAATAAATAAGATAAGTAGTAAAATAGAAGAGTAAATGTTAGATTAGTATTAATATAGTATTTAATATGAGAATATTTGAAAGGCTTTAGTATCATTCAGTAAAAAAAATAAAATAAATAAATAGTTATTTAAATTTATAGTATTACAAATTATAGTAAGAAAGATCTCCCATTTTTAATGTATCATTGTTCCGTGAAATTTAACTGGAAAGTTCTGGAAAATAAAAATTAAAGAGCCAAAATAAGAAGAAATATGTTTTACATTTGAATTCATCGATGAATTATTAATCTTAATTTGAACTTAATCCTAAAGTCTATTTGAAATTTAATAATTTGAGCAAATCCCTATTAATTTGACACTTTTTTATCTTGAACAACGTAAAATTTTAAAAAATTGAAAAGTTATAACTAAGTTTTTATTTATTTTGAGATTTTCCTTCAATTATACTTTAGCAATATTATTAAATTAGTCCTCAATTTAAATATTAAATCAATTCAAGACAAATTCAATTTTTAGAATTGAATTTATGCAACCAATTTGATTTATATATATTTATAGTTTATAAGTATCTAGCAAGTTTATCTTACTTAAGTATAGCTTGTCTAAACCAAGGTAGCAATACTTTGACAGGTGCACTTTATCTTGCCTCAATCTGTCTTACTGTAGCAAGTATAATGATTGAAGGAGTAAGAATGGCTTAATACCCATCCCTTATTTCCTTGTTTATTTTGAGTCCAATATCTTTTGCTTTCACTGGAATTTGCTGTTCTATGACATCTATACAAATTTATAATTAATTCACTAACTTTAAGTGACTTTATAATCTAAAAGAGGAATAGAATAACTTACCCCATTTTTATGATATAAACTCGCAATGAATTAATTTATTAAACTTTTATGTAAATAAAATTGCGCTTACTTTACTCAGCTCTTCATTGCTCTACATATATGGTGAAAGTGACTACTCTCAATATAAATTCTGTGGCACTTACAAAGTAGGTTATAAGACTATTAGGACCGATAAATATGACAACGAAATAGGTGTCTACTATCCCATAGATACCTAAAAAACCGTTTAAAAATTGACTGAAAATTAGAAAGCATATCTGGTTGATCCTAAGAATGTAAATCATTTTGTTAATGGAATGAACAGAGCCATGACTCTTGGGCACCCACCAAAAGACGGTCAGAAAAATGGTTGGTTCTTTAAACATTTGATGAGTATTGTCTTAGACGCCGTTAAGGGAGCATAAATCTCAAAAGATTTTCATGATGGAGCCAAGCCAATCATCAAAACTTTAAATAATTGTTAATTGAATTAAAAATCAATTTTAATAATTATTTTAATTGGCTGTGAAACATATTATTTTTATTATGGTTGAGGATGTATATCTTAAAATAAAGAAGTTTTGAGAACATATTAATTTAAGTTTATTTACAATATATAATATTAATTTCATATTTTTTTACTAATAGTTCCAATAGTCTTATCACATGGCCTATCTGGTAATTACTAGTTCTATCATCTTATGTGCGCTGATTATGCAAGCAATCAAGTAAAATGTTGTGAAATCATTTTTTAATTATTTTTGCCCATTAAAATATTGAATGGTTTCATAGTTTTTGCTATTAACCACAGAGATGACTTTATAAATCTAGAAAAATTAAAAAAAGATTATATTAAAAGTAAAATGTATTATTTAGAAATGACACATGTACCTATACTTTCAGCAGCGATGGCAAACCTCAATATTTTGACAGTACCATTAAGCTTTATGACCTAGAAAAAAGATTAGCTTAGTTGAACATCAGAGCCTAAGAAGCGATAGCTTTGATTGATGAAATTTGCGATAGTAAAAAGATTCTTAATAAGCTAGATTTTGTGAATGAAAAAATTAAGATTGACACTTGTTACTACCGAGATCCCCCCCCCCATTCCCCACACCCCCCCCATACCCCCCACCCCCATTAAAATACCCCTTTTCATATCAAATTTTTTATCTACAGGGTCTAAATCGATCTCCTTCTTGACATCTCGGTATCATAGACCCTATATTATGTTTGAAATTCCATTCTCGACATCATAGACCCTATTTTATGAATATAATTTCCTTATAATTTAAAATATATATGGATCAATGATAGTGAAAATAAATCATAAGAATTTTATACTTTGACAAGTTTCTTGATGTTTGTAAACCAGATTACACTAGTCCAAATGAAATATAAATAAAAAAAACTTTTTTAATAAAAGTAAAATTTTTATATACTATGATACAAAAATATTTTTAAAAAATTTTTGTCCCTTAAATCAACTTCATTCGACATAATTCGGAGAAATAGTCTGATTAATTTTTTAAAGTTTTTTTTCTTTATTACTATAAGAAAATAATAATTGATGTATAAAATCAAGAAAAAAAAACTT
This sequence comes from Oxytricha trifallax, assembly GCA_000711775.1. Classification (NCBI taxonomy): domain Eukaryota; phylum Ciliophora; class Spirotrichea; order Sporadotrichida; family Oxytrichidae; genus Oxytricha; species Oxytricha trifallax. The sequence continues at coordinate 28,261 of ARYC01000080.1, forward strand.
TAAAAAATTAATCAGACTATTTCTCCGAATTATGTCGAATGAAGTTGATTTAAGGGACAAAAATTTTTTTAAAAATATTATTTAGTATATTATAATATTTGACTAAAATTGAAAATTAGAAAGTAAGAAAATTTCGTGACCATACAGTGACGGGTGTGCCACTTCCCAGAATTTACAAATTTTTCAATTAGGTTCACCTAAAAACCTCAGCTAGAGTGGCACAAATAAAATCTAAGGAGTTTTATCTCACAAGAGTAGTAGGAGTTAATTCCGGCTCTATTCATTCGACCCATTACAATGAAACCTAACTTTTCTAATCTGAGGCTTCAACTAACTAGGCGAACAATCGCGAGTAGATCCGCTGATAAAGTGGACGTACAACTCTAATCAATAGTGGGCTCCAAGGAACTATACAACACACTATTAACACCAAACATTGAACCTCAACCAAAACAAAAGGCCACTCCAATCTCATTAGATAAGATAACGAAAGTAGAAGTTCTACTACTTTCTGCTACATTTATCAAAAAGTCCATAATTAACAAGTCGCCTATATAAAATGTGGCACTAGACCATGATAAGATAACTTATCAATATTCAATAGAAAACAACCTTCAATCAAAATTAATTGAAGCGACTCTTCTCTACACTAACATAACTAAAAACAACAACTTCAATCACCAGCTAACTAAGCGATACACCACACTTAAAAAGAACAATAGCAAAGTAGCAAGGAAGAATTCTTCCTAAAACTTAAGTAGACTCCAATAAGAAAGTCTCTGACACTCCCATCTAAATCATGATATTAGAGGAATCACTCCCAGATGCAAAGATATACCTGGAATCACCCAAAAGGAAAAATTAAGGAATCACTCATGAATAAACCAAAAGATCAAAAGATATTTGAAGAATCACCCAAATACATAAAGGTATTTGGAGAATCACACAAAACATAAACTTGATACTGAATAAGGAAACATATCGAACACTCAAACTATCTTGAACACTACTATTAATACCAAGTAATCAATAGGACCACTTAACAACTAAGCATCAGCCATGCCACAATAATTTAAGTTACTTTTACCAGCTCCGCTGGGTTCTCACATAATCCCAAAACCCCAAAACCCCTTAGATACAATATAATAATCTTGATACTAACCAATAGAATTTGAGATTTATCACATACATAATAATATATAGTATTTAATACTAAAAGGATTTATAAGTATATATTAAATAGTAACTAATAATAAAAATGGCAAACCTCTCATACCTTAGAATGACAACTAATGGTGCCCAAAATGCGACAAATAAACTTGTATGGAAAAAATTTTCGACTACATGATAAACAGTCAAGGCATTCAACAATAGCTGGCACAATATATCAGCTTCACAGTCTATGCAGATAGACACTATAGAACTCCTGCAGAAGAAGCAGTTGAGTTATCAATATAGATTACATAGTTCCAGAAAGAACAAATCTATATTTACTAGTTGGAGAGAAACACAGTGAAAGAGAGAACATCATCGTAATTCCTGAATGAATTACATGACATAATGAATGAAATGACAGACAAAGGACAAATTTGAGATTGTTTAAGATTATATTAAAAATATAATATAAAAGGGCAAGTCCCTTACATATACTTAACGTATATATTCATCTGGGGGGCCTTGAGCCCCCCATGAGGATTAATTATTATTATTATTTTATTTATAATTATAGTATTAAATTAAAAAAAAATATTTTTTAATGAAAAAGTTTTTTCAATTTATATCTCATAAGGAATAGTGTTATAAGGTAGACAAACATCCTGAAACTGGATAAAGCATAAAATTCATATGATTCAAATTACTATATTGTAAATATAGGAATTTGAATTTATATTGATATTTTATATATAAAAAATAGGGTCTATGATGTCGAGAATGGAATTTCATATATAATATAGGGTCTAAGATGTCGAGATGTCAAGAAGGAGATCGATTTAGACCCTATAGATATAAAATTTGATATGAAATGGGGTATTTTAATGGGGTGGGGGGGTACGGGGGGGGCTGTGGGGAATGGGAGGGGGATGGGGTACCCCCTGGGGGGGGGATCTCGGTAGTAACAGACACTAATAGAATTGGTATAATGGGGCATTCTTTTGGAGGGGCCACAGCTATCAAGGCAAGTCAGTTAGACTCTAGAATCAAATTTAAGTATTTTTATTATTAAGATGCCTAGGTTCTATTATATCATTTCTTAATTTTAGAATCAAAGCTACAATCGCTTATGACCCATGGATGTACCTACTAGACAAAGAAGTGTAGGCCAAATAAATAAAGCTAAACAGTAACTTAATAAGGTAAAAATATCGTTTTATAAGTCAATTAGAAAATTAATAATCTAACAAGAGTGATGTATAATTATATTCTGGGTTTGATCTGATAATAATTAATCTCTTTTAATCATCATATCGCGTTAATAGTTCTAAACCTCCCTCTTCGCGCAGTCTTGTAGGTGTATTGTTTCCTGACTTTGATCACACTCCTCTTAATTCGTACTGTATAGCTTGTAAATCCAGTAGCTTTGATTTTTCTGCACATTCTTAGTGTCTTTCGTGTGAATTTAGAGCATCTCCGAATATCGTGTCTTCTCCAGTTGCTCCGCCTCCCACAGTATATACTGTGTATCAGAAGGTACAACTTGTTAAAAACACAAACTTTCAAGTCAAAATTTTAAAAATATGGGTGATAGTAACAATCATAGATGAACGAAGAATAAGGTTTCGACAAGAATGAAATAAGTTTAGGTAAGTAACATTTCTCTTTGGAGAATTCACTTTGAGCTCAACTTATTTCATTCTTGTCGAAACCTTATTCTTCGTTCATCTATGATTGTTACTATCACCCATATTTTTAAAATTTTGACTTGAAAGTTTGTGTTTTTAACAAGTTGTACCTTCTGATACACAGTATATACTGTGGGAGGCGGAGCAACTGGAGAAGACACGATATTCGGAGATGCTCTAAATTCACACGAAAGACACTAAGAATGTGCAGAAAAATCAAAGCTACTGGATTTACAAGCTATACAGTACGAATTAAGAGGAGTGTGATCAAAGTCAGGAAACAATACACCTACAAGACTGCGCGAAGAGGGAGGTTTAGAACTATTAACGCGATATGATGATTAAAAGAGATTAATTATTATCAGATCAAACCCAGAATATAATTATACATCACTCTTGTTAGATTATTAATTTTCTAATTGACTTATAAAACGATATTTTTACCTTATCAATTACTGCTGAAGGATTCCACCATTTTAGTAAGATAAATATTGATCAATGGAAAGACACCTAATTGTTGCATGAGCAAGCAACTTAAAAAGAAAATAACGAAAATCTCTTTTTGAAATCATGTCACCATAATGACTATTGCGATCTCTCAGTAATCAATAATACAAATATCTCTATAATTTAGGTGTATATACTTTTAAAATTTAAAGCTAAATAGCAAATAAATTCCTATTAAATGTGTTTGAATATGGCCTTTTGAAATTTAATTATTAGTTGACAAAGTTTATCCACCAAGAAGATATGCACATAAAGTTTATCAAATGAACATTCAAAACCCCAAAACCCCTTAATGAGGTTTATAAGTGCTTTGATTTGTAGGGAATTTGTAAATGTATTTAATTTAATCACTCAAAATGCACTTTAGGATCATGTGGTAGAGGTCTGAAGTTTATCTTACTTAACCACAACTCTATCTGCTCTATTGATATGTCTGATCTTGAGTTTGGTTTTATTATTATTGACTCTGCCATTTGTTTCATTGATTGAGATACTCTTGTTCTGTCAATAAATTGCTTTATTCTTTGTTTAGCATCCTTCTCACACCTTGTAGAGTAGTAATCGTTGCGAGGCATATCGCACTCTATTATTATTGCTGCTAAAGCCCACACATCCCATTAAAAGTCACCATCTCTCCAGTCTTCTTTTTCTGGATAGTACCCTTGAGTTCCCATTACAGTTCCAAGCCTTGATACTTCCACTCTTTAGGCTCTATTGAAATCGATTATTGCATCTCTTACTGGTGAGAAGTTTATCATTATATTTTCTGGCTTCAAATCTCTGTGAACAAACCCTAACTTGTGAAGCTCTTTTATACCTTGTATGGTCTGAGTTGCTATTTATCCAAGCTACTTATGATTTCTTTGATCTGTAATGAAATCTCTTAGGGTCATTTCATAGAGTGGGAGTCTGAAAGCAACATGATCCTTGGCAAGGAGAACAGCATCTAACTTTATTAAGTAGCTACACTCTTTGAACTTTGCTTGAGTGAGTACTTGATACTCATTTGTAAACTCCATCTAGTATTTATCATCACTTAAGAGATAGTTGAAGGGATACACCTTGTATGCATACTGATGATCATTGATAACTTTCTTATCAAAGGATTCTTCTAATATAAGGTAGCTTTAAAGTGAAGTGTCTAGGTCAATTTAGGCAAGAACAGGAATCTTTTTATATTGAATTTTAATCATGATCTTTGTGATTTCGGATGCTAGTAGGTTGCGTGATTTCCTCACATATTCTGATTCACTAGCTTGTTCAAGCTCTACAAGTTTCGAAGATTCTCTTGCTTTTCTTTTGTTTAGTAGCTTCAATTCATCTTCATGCTTTTCAATCTCTAAATCTTTCTTGTGAGCTTTTAAAAGATGCTTCCTTAAATCTCTTGTATGAGCATACTGCTTATGGCACTCGAAGCAATCATACTTTCCGTCGATTTTATCGTGCTTTAAGTATACAGTTGGCTTGGCTTCTCTATGCTCTTTCATATGCCTATACCAACTAGATTTATGAGCGAAGTCTCTCTCACACTTCTCACAAAAGTATACTTCTACTTCTTCAGTTTGTATAGGCATTTCATTAATACCTTTCTCCTCCTCTCTGTCTCCAACACACTTGTTTGCCATTTATTTTCTATTATTAATTTCTATTTTAATAACAGAGACCTCAAGTGATAGCTCCGGTAGTTCCTTATGAGAGTTCATCTCACAGCTATCACACTTTTTATTGCTGCCAAAGGTAAGTCTCATTTAGTTTGATGGAAGCGCTGTTGTTTTTATTAAAATGTTAGCGCTCATATTTAAATTTGAATTTAAAATTATAAAACAGCCTCTATAACTGAGAGCTTATATGAGAGCTTTGCAAGCCTACAAGTTTCAAGGGAAGTTCTTAGAGTATTAGAGAAGAAACATGAGTGCTAAGAGACGATCCAGCACTTAATATGGGTGAGGAAGTAACCATTTTTACTTTCAATAATAATTTTATTATAGTACGTACCGATTTAGGAGGTGCACCTAATTAAGTACGTACTGCTTTAAGGGTATTTTGTCATTTTATGATTAAAATTAGGGTGCTCCTAATTAAGTACTAGCTTTAATTAATGCTCCTAATTAAGTACTAGCATTTTAGGAGCTGTCATAATTAAGTACGTACCAATTTAAATTTAAAAATATGGAACTATAACAGTAGAAATTGAAATCAATCTCTCAAGTTAGAAACCAGTTCTCTAAACCTTCTCCATATTCTTCTATGAGGTTGACCTCCTTTAGGATGCCCATATTTAATAGTAAGTTTACAGAGGTATATAATTGAAATCAATAAACTTAAATTTGAATATCCTTTCTTAGATCTGTAAGCAAGATGGAGTCAATGAATGATGCAATGAAAAGAGTGCAAGCACAAGAATTGATTCAAAGATTTAGAAGCAAGCAGGATTTGCACCGCTACCTGTTGCAGCAAGGTAATGAACTCATAGTAGCTAATCTTGATTATGTAGTTGGTTTGTTCTTGCCAAACGATGGAAGATACTAAAATTTCATTTTTAAGAGCCATACTCTGCGAAGAGAAGAAATCATTAAAAACTTAAGATGTAAAGTTTGCAGAGATTCCAAACTATCCTGAAATATCTGTGACTAATTTATATGATGCAATGAATGACCCAGAGGTTTCGCTGTACCTGCCTACTAAGAAGCAGTTGTCAAATAAACTACCTGAAAGAAACTATTTCTTTGGTATACTTGCAACAATTAAAGGTGATTACTTGAAAGAAATTATTCAAGAATCTCATAAGAAAAGGTACAGCATCTCTTCAGAAGATAAGGATAAACAAGGGATCAAGATATGTGAGAGCTGGCTATCAGACCTGCTGAAGCCCCCTTATATTTCAAGTAAGATTTGTAGCTTAACTCTTTGGAAAAATCTGGAACTGGCATCTTCTTGATGAAGGAATAGAGCAAGCTTCACAAAGAGCGAAAGTCGCAGACAAAGTATGAAGTTAGCAGACTTTATTCAAATATTTAGCCTCCAGAGTAAATGAACATAGATGCTGGAGCTGGCAGCAAGCGAAGAAACTTAGGAGGAGAGAAGCAAGAAGTAGAAGAGAAGAATAGAGAAGCCTGCTCCCTCTAAAGAATTCTAAATGTGACTTATATATTCATTAACTTAATTACAAAACTTATTTATCTACATTCACTCTCCCTTCTTTCGCACACTTTTAAGCCAATAAATTATCTACTCTCTTCGATGAGCTTTTAATAAAATCAACTGTATCAATAGGTAGGTCATGCATCAAGTGGTATAGCAGCAGTTTCTTGTAATGGCTTTTTAATATACCCCAGTTGAACTCAATTCCATTAAACTATGGACTGTAAGGTACGTTGAACACTGGCGTTATTCTAAGTTGGTCATAACTCTTCCTTGTTTCTTTAGTCTTATGAACAGAAAGATTATCAACAAACAATATAATCTCTTATTCAAGGTACTTCTCTCCCAGCTGCTCTAAGAACTTAATATACTGCTCTGTCTTAATAGAGCGAGGATGAATAACATAAGTTTCTAAACCAGCATCCTCACTAATAACTCCAAAAATTGCCATCGTTTATACCTTGACTTTCTAGTCATATACTTCTATATTACTATGCCTCTTATACCAAGACTTCTAGATGAAAGTGTTGAAGGTAAACACAGCCTCGTCAGCATGAATAAACTTAATATTATTCTATTAGGCTCTCTGCATTTAATTATAAATATAATTTAAGTTGTTGTTGTAAAATGGCAGAGTGAAATCAATCACTCTCTTGATACGATTCACACCTTTGTAAGAGATACCATTTCGTTTATAAATGTTAGCAACAGACTATGCAGAGATCTTCAACTCAGGGAACTGGCGGTGAAACATAATAGCTCGTTGGTCAAGAGAGAAGTGAGCCCAATACTTCAAAGTTTTTTCATTATTAAGATAGTCAATATGCTTCTATTGAAACTTTGACTTCCTCTAAGGCATTGAATTCAGCTATTATTGCTTTAGTTATACAGCTATAAGGCAGTGGGAGCGAACAGTTGAAGGACTTCTCTTTAAGAGCAGTGCAATTGACTTATAATTAAGTACAGGTTTGACTTATTCACTGTATATATCACATCCATATCGCAGTTTAAACACTAAATCTATATACTCTTCATCATAAATAGACCCCAAAAGCTTGCTATTTTTGTCTCGCATTTAATTAATAACCCCAACCCCTAACAAATTCCCTACAAATCAAAGCACTTATAAACCTCATTAAGGGGTTTTGGGGTTTTGATTTAACTTGGTATGTCCTTCTTGGGCAAGATTGGCTTTGGAGATAATTACTCTCACAAAGAAATTGTCAAAGAAAATTAAGGACTTATCAAAAGGTTTGTTACATATGATAATGTTGATTAAACAAAACAATGAACATAAAGATTCAATAAAAACAAAGTCTAATTAAGAGATATTAATTTTATAAAACGATATTCTGATTCATTAATCAAAAGATTTTACAATTTAAATATTAAAAATTTAAATTGTAGAATAAGTGAAAACAAATTAATAGATAATAGAATATGATATTTTTGTAAATTTTCTGTTAAAATGAAATTCGATAAAACAAAATATATTGAAATCATCTACTAGATCATATTTATTAATTAAAATCGTTGAAAATGAGAATTATAGAAAGATTGCAATACTTATCTGGCTATTTGTTTGTGTTCTCAGGACTCGCAGCAATAATCGAAGTCCAATATTTCCTGTATTCAGTTGCTATAGTCTTAATTTTAGTGGGCTTTTTCATAGAGGGTCTAAGATTACATCAGGTTCCACACATTTTGAATGTCTTCTGCTTTGGCCCATTGTGTGTTCTACCAAACGATTACCAACTTGTTTTTCAAATCATTTTCATGTGCTTGACAGGATTGAGTTCATTCGCTTTAGTATATGGAGAGAGTGACTACGCTAACTACAAATTCTATGGTCCCTATAAAGTAGGGTTCAAGATGATTAGAACTCAGACCTTCGATAATGAAATGGCTGTCTATTACCCAGTCGATCATGATGTGTATGAGAAGAAGAAAAACTCAAAGGACAAATTGTACTTTATAGACCCAAAGAATGAAATTCATTTCTTGAGAGGACTACTAAGGTCTATGATGGTTGGAATGAAGCCATACAAGAGAAATGTTCCCAAATTCATATATCAGTATATCAAAGGAGCATTCGTTGATGTTGTTAAGAATGTACCAATTTCAAATGACTTCAAGAATTCATACAATCAAATAAATTATTAGATTTGTTAGTTATTTTAAATTAGTAAATGGATCTAAAGAGTTAGTTCCTATAGTATTTTCTCATGGTTTAAGTTCTTGTTCTAACTATCATAATCTTATGCTCGCTGACTATGCAAGCCATGGATATCTCGTATTAGCTATTAATCATGGAGACAACTTGATTATTTAATTTAATTTTTCTAACTCTTGCGCCTTTACTATAGGTAAAGATGGAAAACCTTACTACTTCGACTGCAAACCAAAGTTAGAGCATTTTGAGACTAGAAACAATTAATTAAAAGTAAGAGAGCAAGAAATGAAAGCAATCATAGAAGAAGTTTATAGTAAAGTTGATATTCTTTGTAGAATAGGGCTTGGTCCACTAAAAATAGCTTCAGACAAAATCGTTGCAATGGGTCACTCATTTGGAGGTATCACAGCTGTCCATACAGCTAAAGCAGATGGTAGAGTCAAGGCAATTCTTGCTTACGATCCTTGGATGTACCTAGCACATGGTGAAGCATCTCTAGGTATGATAAAATTGGAGAGACCTTTGTTAACTGTCATGACTGAGCATTTTGGTACCTTAAGCTAGGAGTATAATTAATGGGAGTCTATTAAGCACTTGCATCAGCACAACTATAACAAAAAGGGAGAGAATATCATGTTGAAGACTGCTTATCATAACGATTAAACTGATTTCACAATTCTTGCACCTTTGGAAATGCAGATAATTTAAGATAAACGTTTACCTAGAACTGATAGAGGGGATATCTATTTCCTTAAATTATAGATTAATTTTATTTCTTCTGTAAATTAGATTTGTAATTTTCCCATTTTTTATCACAAAACCACATTTATAATTGGAATGTGAATAATTGTTAAATTACCTTAACAATCAGCTAGGACTTCAATACTTAGCTAAATTAGGATTTGCAAACTGCTACTCTGTAGGTGACATTGAAAAAAGAATCAAGAATTTAAAGAAAACTTATGCCTCCTATGACATGTAATTCATTCCTGAATAGCATTAGTAACAGCCAGATAAAACTACTACAGAGGAGACTACTCAATAGCAAGAAAAATGAAGAAAATTCTAGAAAAAATTAATATTTGAATAAAGAGAAGTTTTAAATTATTAAGAAATTATAGATTTTGTTTTTTCATTTAGTACACAATAAGTCAAAATGCTCAAAATTATTATAAGTGTAAAAGATAATAAAAATTTAAATAATATTTTGATAATTGGCTTTAAATGAGAATTTCAGAAAGATTCTAATAAATCTATTATATTTTTATTTAAGTCTAGTAAAATAACTTTTAAAGTTTACTTATTCGGGGCATTTGGCTTAGTATATAATATTATTTTACTTTTAAATACATTCATATAAATAAAAAAAATACACAAAATTAAATGAATTTAATAATTGAGTGTACTCTCTTTTTTACCTTCCAGATTTATAACAGCACAAATAATTTATCACTTAAAGATTGATTTTGTCAATACTATGCTATTTCTACGAGGGAATCAGACTCGCTTAATATCCCTAAATAATTTCAACATTCTCCCAGTTTATGATATTTATGATTTTGGGTAACATTTAGATATCATTTGTTCAAAGTTATTAAGAAGCGATAAATCTTTTATTGGTGGAGATAAATTGATTTCTAAAATTAATAAATAATGTACTAAAAAACCGCTTATTCACTATTTATTAAGAGAAATATTATTCAAAATACATAAAAGATTTTACAAAATAATTTATTAGAATCATGAGAATTTCTGCAGTTTTTACAGTATATATTATTTTTATTTCTTATTCCAAAATTATTTCTTATTTTATGATACTATATCTTAGTGACTTGCTTTTCACAATTTTAAGCATTTATATGTGGAGCTTTGGGGATAGTGAACTAGGGGGGTACCCCCTAAAAGGTTCTTATCAAGTGGGTGTAAAGCACTTTTTAACCAACAAATTTAAGAATGAAATTCTGGTTTATTATCCCATTGATAAGAATGTTTTTGAGTCAATGAAGCATGAAAAAGACAAAAAAGTTTATTTAGTTGATAGAGATCACGATAAATATTATGATAATATATAGGGGCTCGCTAGAGTGGCCTAAATTGGATAAGCTCAAATATTTGACACTCCTGTAGCATTTTCAATTTAAATTTTATAATCTAAAATTGGTTGCTTAAGTTTTAGATATTAAGCAATAGTTAGCTCATGGAAACATATTGAACTAGAAGTAATTAAAAATGCACCATTAGCTGATGATTTTCAAATCTTTATTTATAATTATTCCCAGTTTTCCTTTTTCCCCATTTTATTAAATTTCTTAATTTTGTAAAGCACTCTGTCCCTCTTTTGCCTATGATTTTTTCACATGGACTCTCTGGGACCAATAAAGCCTACTCACTTCAAATAAGAGACTATGCCTCTCATGGGCACATTATTTTTGCTATTAATCATTAAGATGGCTCATCTGCTTATACTTTTGACCAAAATGGAGATAAATTAATCTTTTATCATATAATCATTTTTCATTATAACAAATACCCAAATTATCATATTTATGATTAAACTAAACATATTTAATCTTTGACAGCAGACCTAAAATTCACGAATTAGAAACTAGATAAAAATAGCTTAAAATCAGAGAAAATGAAGCACTTGAATTAATTTAAGAAATTTGCGAAAATATTTCATAAATTAAAGATAAACTAGGCTTTAATCAGGATGTTCAAATAGCTACTGATCACTTATAATAATAAATTGAAATAGATTAGACATTATATTGTTTCATAAATTTTTCTTATTGTAATTAAAATAAAATAAATAAATAAATTATACTATGACTTTATTATATCAATTAGTGGCCATTCATTTGGAGGTATCACAGCTGTAAAAGCAGCGTCATTAGATAAGCGTATAAAAACAGTGATAGCTTATGACCCTTGGTTTTTCCCTTGTCAATAGGAAGTGCTTAATAATAAGATATAACTTGATTGTGCTGTGCAAATTGTAATGACTGAAAAGTTCATAGATTTTTGTCATGAAGGCAAATTAAAATATTATATTTTTGTTGTAAATTTGATATATGGGATTTGACTAAAAAGGTAATTGATTCATCCCCTTCAAAACAAAAAACTTTACTATTAAAAATAATTTACTAATTTTTTGAAAAAATTAAGCTAAATAATTATTAAAGAATTAACTTGTTTTAGAATAAAACAAAAAGAATGCATACTTTTGAAAACAGCTTATCACACTGACCAGTGCGATGCTATATGGAGAGTGCCCTTTGACATATAACTTTTTGAGTTCCGTGCTAAGTATCAATACGACAGGAAAGATGTTTACTATACAAGCAATCAAATTGGCTTGCATTTTATGGCTAAAATTCATGAAAACTCTCAACAAACTTATTCAGGAAAAAATAGCTAAAAAGTTCAAACTAAAATATTGAGATATTAAAGAGAAGATATTGAGAGGAATATTGGAAATAAAATGGAAAAATACATTAAGTATTATCATGAGTTCCAAAATTTTAAACAGAAGAATTCTTTATTTAAATGAAATTTATTTTTTAATACTGCCTGCATATTCGATTTATTCCTTATAAAAAAATTATGAATGCCTTTTTAAACTAATGTATAATATTAATTACAAGCATTAAATAAAATGAAAAATTTAGCAAAGACTCTTTTCCATTAACAGCAGTCATTAATCTAGTCTAATTCAATGAAAATGACTCTTAACTAAAAACACATAATAAATGCAGCTTAAACTATGAACTTATTCAATACCCCATCTCGCCAAATCTTCTTCATGAGAAGACTTTAGAACAAGCCAGTTAAGAGACAATAAATTTAAGGTCATTCTTATGATGAAGATACTTACCTAATAGCACTTAAAAAGTTTCAAAAACTATCTAGAGGTTTGATACCAGATAGCCCTGAATACACCACTCTTAGAAACAAGGTGTATTCTGAGCTAAGAGATGAAAAGAATTAATAAGACGAATTAATTATAGTTAATAGTTCTTTTAAAAGAGGTATATTTAATCTTTTCATAACAAATAAGTTAATTTTTAATAAATATTCATATAATTTTAAACGAAAAGATTAGATAAAATAAGGATTTATATAAACCCAGTAACTATGTTAGAAAAAGAATTTATGTTAAATAAAAAATTAATAATTAAATTGTCAGATTTTATTTTAACTTTATAGCAAATAAGTTAACTAAAAATAATAATTTTTAGTAATAGAATTCAGTTATTAGGTTTTAAGTAATACTAAAGCGAGATGGTTGTCGCAGATTTCAGCTCGTTTTATTGTTTGCTCGTTGTTGTACCAGAGTTCACTGAATGTTACGAAACATTGCACATTTTAAAGTACTTTGACTTCCCTATTAACATAGATGAAGACAATATATTTAGACCTCTTATTAAGAAAGAAATGGGATTCTAAAAAGAAGATGAGGTAAGATTAGCACATTTGCTTAAGTCAGTTAATAATTTATTGATTTTATAGTATCCCCTCCTCACTATTGATTCTTCATCGAAAGAGATGCCCAATATTGAACTTACAACTCAAAGGCAGATTATGAATGTGCTTTAAGATTAAGGATTAATTGGTGATTACAGAACTCATAGTGCTTCTGAATAACAAGGAATACAGTAAGATTTTTCTTCTTTTTATGAAAAATTTGTTTACATTTTTATCTTAGGTTTTTGGAATAAGAAGTGATCCCATTAATTGAAGACATTTACAAAGATTTTAGACCACTGTTTTAATTCTATATGAACCCTAAGCATTTCAAGAAATCAATCACAAATAATGAACCAGGCGCTTTCTTAAGAGGTTACATGTAAATTTTGAAACATTTATTATAAATTTATCTATAGGTGGAAGTTTTATAAAACACTTTACTTTTACAAATAGAACAGAGCAAATCGTAGTGAACTAACTAAATTAGAAAAATTCGCTAAGTTTTAGGATTTAATGGATTAATTTATGGCTAGACTTATCGGTTAAGGTCATGAGTTTCATGGAGGACAAAGGCCTGATGCAGTAGATTTTAAGGTATGTTTAATTGATTAAAAACTATTTTTGTATATTTCTTGGAGTTGAATAATTAATTGACTCAAAATAAAATTGATCATTAAATCGTCGTTTTATAGTTATATTCATGGCTCTACAAGTACAGTCACACTTTCACTATGAAATAATTAATGTTGGCAAGAGGAAAGGATGATAAATTGAAAAATTGGTACACTTTAATGGATAGACTTTGCAAGAATAAAACTGTTATTTGAGAGACTCAAGCAAGCTTTTTACAGCTAGTTTGATTTTATTTAATTAACTTATATTTAAAACTAAGGATTTAAAATTATAAAGATTAAACTTATGTGAGGTGTGAAATTAAATTATAAATAATTTATAAATTAGGTAATCACTAACAAAAGATATGGCAAACATTAATATGAGAAACATCAAGCTTGATGATCTTTTCTCTGAAATTAGAAGAAGATAAACTATTATTCTTAGATTAAAATTTATTGCAAACATTAAGTTAAATTTTTTATGTTAGTATTTATTTACGAATGCACTAAGAAGCCAGCTTTGAATATCGTACTTATTGGACCTCCAGGCTCTGGCAAGGGAACATAAGCTCCAGAAATCCGTGACGATTTATGCTTGTGTCACTTGGCTACCGGCGACATGCTGAGAGACGCAGTATCTCAGGGAACAGAGCTCGGCAAATAAGCCAAGGAAATCATGGACAGAGGTGAATTAGTCTCAGACGAGATAGTGATTGGGTTAATAGACTAAGCCATGCAAGAGCCTTAATGCGATAGAGGTTTGTTGTTAGATGGATTCCCAAGAACTGCAGTTCAGGCTGAGAAATTAGATTAGATGCTTGGAAAGAAGAGCAAGAAAATTGATAGAGCACTTGAATTCAAGGTAGATGAAGACATCTTAGTTGAGAGAATTTTTCAAATTCATAAATTCTTTAAGTCCTTATTACTAAGAATCAATTCTAAATATTTATACATATCAGAATCAGTTAGATAATTGTTTTTTTTAAGGTTTTAGAGAATTGAAGGCAGAAGAGTACACTTGCCAAGCGGTAGATCATATCATGTTAAATTCAACCCTCCCAAAATTGAAAACATTGACGACGAGACTGGCGAGCCCCTGATCCAAAGAAAAGATGACAATGCAGAAGTCTTGAGAAAGAGAATGCTTGCTTATAACAATCAAACTGCTCCAATCCTTGAATATTACAAAAATAAGCAGATCCTTAACTCCATAGATGCAATGGCCTCTATTGATTCTGTTAAGCAATAAATTCATGAAAGTATCTACAATAGAATGTTTTGAAAAAGTCGCAAGAAAGAAAGTGTTAATAATGGAAAGATATTTATTTAATTTACATTAGAGAAAAGATTATATATTAAGAAAAATGTAAGTTGGTTGTTTTATAAAACATTCTACACCGTTTTTGAAAACTTAAATATTGAGGAATAATATTGAATTAATGCGAAAGACTAATAGAGTATAATAAGTATAAGTGTATGGTTAATAATAATTAATATATATTTAATTAATATTAAAGATGTTCAAGTAATTGACAAGACTCTCAACTAAAAATCAAGTTAGAGCAAGCTATACTGCTTCAAATGCAGTTTTATCTTAGGTTGTCTAGGTACGAATTTTTTACATAACTATTGACTAAAATATCAACATAGATGAATCAAATCACAAAGACAGCTTTGATCTCAATTATAGTTTTCTTTTAAAAAAGGCAATCAAAAATTGTTTAAGGGGTTTAATACACTATTATTTTTATAAACCAATTAGAGCATTTGGCGCCTAGATGAGTCAAGTTTAAAAAGACTTTAGAACTGTACCCCTCCCTCCTATAGGTGAATGTATGTCAAATAACACAATAATATCTCCTCTCTTTCCCTCTATTAACTTAACGCTTTATATTAACTCTCAATCATATTTATTAAATACATTTATGTAGTTGCGACACCTTAAATCGAAAAGAGAACTAGAAATATCAATAAAATCATTTCTGATTACGCTGTAAGTGAAGACGACCTCTCCCTCAAGTTGTCAAAGACTATACCTGATGAGGTATTGCAAAGCCATTAACATCCAACAGAATATTATTGAATTGTAATGTTATCTATTAACGCAATGAAATACTTAAAATTTACATCACTTATTCAATGATTAGATAGTATATATATCTAAGTAAAGAGTCTCATTAGACTATGCTAAATAAATGACGGATAGAGACGTCTTGCTTTTCAATCTGCCATAAAACTACACTGTTGAGCAGGTCAAGGAACTTTGCAAATAAATTTGGAAGAGAAGGAAAGTATTGTTACTTAATATTTTGTAAAAATATTTTTCTAGATATATTCACTTTTTTAAATACAAGTCAAAATATTCTAGTAATCACTCTATAACACCTGGATTGATAGATAAATAGAAAGTAAATAAACTAATTAATTTTATTTTCAAAAAGTTAAAGAATGAAAGTTTTTCACTTAGAACTGTCATTGTAACAAACCTCCCAATTCATTATAGAGCTGAAAACCTCAAGAAACTATATAAAAGCTATGGAAATATTGTCAATTGCAAAAGATAAATTTAGCATATGAAGAACAAAATAAAATTAAGAATATAAAAACCCAAAATAATTTAAAATTAATTTAATTTAAACAAGTAAGACCACTTCTCCGAGTAAAAGAATGAGAGAATTTAAGTTTGCCATTTTAATTTAGAGAATTTAAAGACAGTATTTAAACCGATCAGGAGTACTAACAATTCTTGAGATAATATATATAGTTTAAGTTGTTCTTTTTGAAAGAGTCTTCTAAAATCAAGGCTATACTAATGATTCTAATTAAGTTCATGAAAATTAAATGAGTGTGCTTGACTCACAAATAAACCTTAGCATTCATAACCTCATGACTTAGCTTCAAAGAGAGTCAGCAGATATCAGAAATAATATAGTAAAATTACTACATAAGAAAGATTTGGAGAGTGAAGTACCAAGCATCGACACTCAGTCAGCTAAGCAAGCTACTTAATTTACTAAGGTTGATTAATAATAATATCTAAGCATAAGATCCACTTCAAAGATTAGAGAACCTAAGGAAAATAAAAACAGACACTTTGGCCTTGAAGAGAGAATTTTATTAAAAATAATAAAAAGAGACTGGTCAAGAGAAAATGAGATGGTCAAAGATTCAAACGATCCTTTCAACATGAAGACAACTCCTGAGGAATATTGATATTATTAAATCAAGGTTTAGAGATAAGAATCTCACTCCTGAATAAAAGCTATTCTACGTGGTTACAGGCAAAATTAACTAGAATATTAAAGGAAATTTTCTTAACTCAACACAGAGTCTATCCAGTAATGGATCCAACTCTCACTCCTACATAAAACAGAGAGAAAAATCCTTATTACCATCTCAGACCTTCAGCTCAAGTTAATGATGTAATCTTAACTTTAAATTTGATAATTTACTTAACGACATGTCATTTGATGAGCTCTATCACAAAGAAAAGTCTTTAATTGACAATGTGATTAAGGCTTTCAATGACCTCAAGCAAAAAAGAGAGAGATTGCCAAACCCTGTTGGAGACAGAAACTTCATTGAGGCTGGTGAAGTGCCAGAAGCTGTACTCATAGCTGCTAATATGCACTCCGAAAGTTAATTCGTCAGAGATCAAAGAAGACAAAGTAAGTTTATTGATTTTTATAATTTAATCAACCACATCTTAGATTATTTCAATACTATGAATAATGGAGATTCAGCTAATGCTGGCAACTACTAATATCTCATGCAACATCAAGATGAATTTTAAATCAATGTATAATTGTAGGATAAAGATTTTAACTTATGCTTTTATCACTTTCTCTCACTCAGTAATAATTTGACTTCACCTTCTAACCTTTTTCTTAGGATGAGGCTTTAATAGCATAATTTGGTTCATAGTACTTAGTTGTGGAAAAGGAATATATGGGAAATCTTGATCACAAAGATCTCAAAAATTATTATAATTATTACTACTTTTGGAAAGGCTAAGAGAAGCCAAAAAAGAACTTTCTTCTTATTAAAGTATAATCATAATATGAGGAGTTCTTAAGTATAAACTTTATAAATTATTTGTAATTGATAGTTAAAGCAAGAAATGGCTAAAAGAGAGGAAATCTAATAAAACGGAGTGAAGGCTAAAGATGCTCATAAATTCCCACTTATTAAGATAAAATTATAATTTCATCATATAATTGCTCAATTTGTTAGTAAGGATGGTAACTTTGGAATTTTGAATGATGTTCAATCCTTTGATAAACCAGGAAGAAAATTCAACTAATTAGTTTGTAATTCATAATAATTTTGTTGAAAGCTATTTTGGAAAAGACGGCTTGAGAAGATTAGGTTTTAAATCTTTATTTTAATTTTGTTAATTTATTTTATTACGCTTTTCAATCAATAATGCATATGCTATTACATGCTTAGTTTAAAAGGGTTAATTTAATATATATTTTTATTGATTTAATTCCTATAATTTTATATAGAGACATATTTAATGATAAATAAAATTATTTGCTACATGCTTAAAGAATCTATCTCATTTAATTATTTATATAATCAACATTCTTCAGAAAGTCATGTAAGGCTTAAGCTCTGGGAAACCCTGTTGCAATAATCTCTCTTTAGCCTCTCTTTTAAAAAAATGAATAAGAATTATCATAAACTTTAAAGTTTTGTAAATTTATCAAATTCAGCCTTGAGTTGTCTGTAGGATTCTTTATCGAAATCTGGCTCTTATTCTAGCATGTCAGCATCCAAAAAATTAGAATTAAAAGAATACTTAAAATTCTATTTAATCTGAGTTTTCATGGTGTTGAACCTAATTGCCAAACATAACTAAAACGCTATTTAATACTTTTACTCTCATCATAATCTATTGCATGAGTTCAGTTTAAATTGTTTAGTCATTTGAATAATTTTAGTGATACTTTGAATAGTAAAATCATTTTTGAATCTTTCATTTCTTTATCATAGTCTTTGTTCTCTAACATTTTATTCATCTTTTCTTAGAGATCCTCATGAAGTCTTTTATTGCTCTCAGCCTCGGTCCACTCTCCACTCAAAACCTTTCTTCTTCTGTATTATTCCTTTAATTCCAAAAGTAAAGCCAATTTATAACAATTCTTCAAATATTAATTTTGGATTATAAATTTCCCTTATTATTTTAGCTTATTTTGATGGAAAATGATAACTATAAATCACTAAAGACTCTTTCAATTTCTTCTTGACCTAAATGGCTTCTCAAAATTTAAGTATATTTGTTAACTGTCTTTGATTATTTGCTAGGCTTTATTGATTTCATGTTGGATTCTCTCATTAAATATAACCCAAAACCCCTTAACTTTATAATTATATGCTCCTTTATATTTACGTCCTCAAAAAGCATTTCTATGTTGAAAATATTTCAAAATGGGCATATTTTATTAATTTACTATAATTTTCATTCTCTGCTTCTTTTTTATTTTAGATTTTAAGCTTCTTGTCTCCAATCCAGGAAATTAATTAAACTCATTTTAATATAAGCTATACTTTATTATAATAAAAATACTTTGACTTGTGGAGTGGATTGGAGGGTCAGCTTGACACAGGCAATTGATTCATCATCTATGGTCTTCTGAATTGATATTTCAAGCACCTTGGTTCCTTTCACTTTGCAAAGTTTTAATAATGAATAGATAATATGTTCAAAATACAAATGTAGCTCTTTACTCCTAGAAGATGTATTCTGTTGGATGAAATAAAAATAACCATTAATAACTTTGATTTTCATAAATTAACCAATCTGCATATTTTTAAATATAGAATTCATTAGAATTTATTATATTCTCAACCAGGCAAAACTTACATGAGTGATTTTTTACAATAAATACAATTTATTACAACACAAAGAGAAGAGATCAAATTGCTGAAGATAAGAAAGATGATCCAGTGTTCAAGCCCTCAGATATTGAGATGAATTTTATTTATTTTAAATAATTAATGAGAATGAAGAGTATTATCCCAAACCAGTAAATTATTATAGCTTAAGTATAACTCAAAAAGAATTGTACTTAAAATTTTTTTAAATTACTTAATTTCAAAATATAAATAATACTGAACAATTTATAAAATTAATAAAATTTATGGTATATACTTTAATAAATAGTTTTGTTTTCAAAGAAAGAATTTAAATAATTAGTTTTTAGAGGATAAGTATATTAATTTGCTTTTAAAATTATTTATAATTCTTTTAGATGAATAAATCCTTAATATTAATAAAAAATATGCTTATTAACTTAAATTATATGATAAAAATTTTTAAGAGGTTGCATAAGCACTATTATATTTTAGAGGTAAAAAGATATTATGTTAAAATTGTAGAAACTTCATATTATTTTTAAATCATAAACTACTTTAAATGAGCAGACTTATAACTCAAAGTTTTATTCTTAAATTTTATTCTTAACAATTTCTCCAAAATATTTAGATTAAATTAATTGGCAATATTATTAAAATTTTTAATAAAACTTGCCTAATATAAAAGAGCCAACAATAGAGTTACTTATAAATATAATGAGCTCTTGCATTATTCAACTTAACCCCAAAACCCTTATATAAAATTATAGATGGAAATGAAACTCTTTAAAGATATGAGAGTATTGCAGAAGAAAATTTATTATTTTGAAGTAAAATCTTTTGCTTGATAAGCTGAAAAGATTTGGGCCACTAGATGAAAAATTAAATGGGGATGGTTAATTCATGAAGAAAGAAGCAGCTGGTTCCCTAATTCAATTTAAAAAATATAATTCATCTTTGACATTAAAGGTAGACAGAGACAATCAAATAGATTTATATAAAAGTTTGCGATTAATAATTGAGGACTCAATGAGTGAAAGAGAAGATGAGGATATTTACTCTCACTATTTCAATAAGATGAACGAAGCCAAGGATTTTATAAATTTTTTATTTTTATTAACTAGAGATTCCAAGATTCTAAGGATTTTTCAAGAGTTAAGCAGAGGGTAAACATCCATTTGTTATAATAATTCTTTTTGTTTGTTATGAATACTTCGAAGAGCTTTATCAAAGAGAATTGAGCGGTAGATTATTCATAATAATTTAATTCAGCTATTTTTAATTGATTAAATAAAATTACTATTTAGCTAAACACTCAGCAGATATCAGCGATTCCAAATAACTTTTACTTAAGCTAAAGAAAGTTTTATTTATTTGACTATTTTTAAGATTGATAATGAAAGAGAAGCTGTTTTGAGACTAGTTTAATACGTTAACAGAAACAGAGAGTAAGTTGATGATGATGTTCTTTCTGCTCTGAACGAAAAAATTAACTTCAACACTCTTGGGTCTCCATAAGATCTTTAATATTTTATTTTTAAAGGTACTATAATGTTTAAGAATTCAAAGTAATTTTTAGAGAACCTATCAAGACTTGAGTTAGCTGAGGCCTATGACAATTTATATAACGTTCTTAGTGCTAGAGAATAATTACTAGAAAAGAGATTTTAAGAACAATACAGACACTTTTATTCCTAATAGAGAGAATTCTCTTTGGTAGAAGAGATTTGTAAGTACTTTTAAGCGTTATAATAAACCAGATTTTTTAATTCTGAGGACTTTATTTCAGTGACAGAACAAATTCATGATGTTCTCCATGCCAAGAATCTCACATCATTGAAGTTTTATAATAAAATGAACCCTTTCAAGAAACTCAATTTTGATAAGAAACATTTAGCTACATCTATGAACCCAAAGCTAGCTCAACACAGATAAAGAAAATAACACATCAATTTTATATATTACAGCTCAAGAAGTAGCTAATGAAGTAGTAGACACATTCAGAGAAGAGTACGACATGCCATTAATCACAAGATATTTAGTTTTATTTTCTAAGATAAAGTAAGTCATATTTTAGCAATAAACTGTATCTATAGATGAAATGATCATGAAGAACTCCCTTGATGGAGATTCAATTACATATTTATAAATGTTAAGATGAAATTGATAAAATGTTCGATAATGGAGAAATATCGAAGAAAGATTATCAAATCTACAAAAGCATGGTTGATAACTTTAACAAAGTGAACAAGGGTTATGCTTATATTATTAAGGGTATATATCAACCTTAGTTGCTGATAACAAGCTCCTAGAAACTATTCCAATGGGAAATCTATTAAGTTAAGTTAATAGATCTAGATAAGAATTTCGTTATCAACGAAATGAAAAATGATTCCAAGCTCGTCAATGAGATTGAAAGGCTTAGAAATTAAAATTAAAATTTATAAAGAACTTGACACATTTGAAAAGAACATTGATAAAGACCTGGTAACTCACTTATTTCCTTTTAATACATTTATAGCCCAAGAATATAAGGATGAATGAATTCAGGAAAATGGCAAGAGATTACATTGAGAACTCTTAACAAAACGATAGAGATCATATCCGTAGAACACCATTAGAAGAAGAAGAATTGAATGATAAAATCAGGTAATTGTAGAAATAAAATCCAGATATTGACCTCACTCAATTATTCGATACCGAGAGAAACGAATAGATTAGAAAAAATCAACATAAGAAGGCATTCTAATCCTATAAAACTTTCCAGTTTTTGAAGAACGGTGTTGAGTTCCAAAATAGAAGAAAGCAAGAAATTAATTCAAGTTAATCAACAAAGGGTTAATTCCCACCTATTGAAGAGACATTAGCTCAGTTTTAGATTTATTGCTCATTAAAATTCAACTATAGTGAAAATGACTTTGTTGAAATCTTAATTGTTTATATATCCTAATGGATTAGATTTTAGATATAAGAGATAAGTTAAATAAAGTATTTATTAAATAAAGTTTGGGTTCCACTTATTCTTTCAATCAATAATGAACCAATAAAAATTTATATTGCCTCTCTTCTTTTCTTGATTTCTGCCTTGAGTTATTTTTAATTCAGCATCGCTTTAAAGATTGCTAGCTGAGTTTTTCTATAAATATGCAAACATTGAAATCTCACTTCTTCTAGGCTTAACGAAATCACTTTGCTTCTTCTTTGTTGCATACAAGTGATCCTTGACTCTCATTTTTTTTATTAAGAATTTACATCAGTTTACATTGTGTCGAATTCTTAGTCAATATTTGCAAAGGTTTCCTTGTAGTCAATTTTAGGTTTGGCAATTCTAATTGAGTCATTGATTTAAAAAAAATACACAAATTATCATACATTTATTTTTGATTCTTCTTGTCTTATCGTATGTAGCAGTTTCGTTAAACTTAAGAATTGCTTAAGCAAATCCTTCAGAATCATTTCTGAATCTTCCCTCCATTCTTTCATCAACAAGCTTGGATAGCTTTTAATGAGTGGCAGCATCAAAGTCAAAGCGCTCTTGATTGTTTAAGTTGTATGGCATAAGAGTCTACAAGCTTTGTTCGAGTTGCTCCTTTGTCAATGAACTCAAATCCTTTGCTCCTTTTCCTAATGGCAACAAAGTAGAGAGTAAAATTTCAGTTGTCTCCTTGAGATGTTAGTGCTCTTTTTGGGCATCAAAATTTAAGAATGAGTCTAAGTTGTACTTGAACTTTGGCTTGTACAAGGTCTTGATAACTGGATAGCCGTCTCTATCTCTTCTTACGGATACCTCAAGATCGGGGAAATCTCTTTAAATTTTCTTGATGTGGTCGTTTACACTAACTCCAAGGCCTTCATCAAAGTAGTACTCCTTCTCTTAGAGTCTTTGGTGAACCATAGTAGCTCTGAACATTAATTCGGCTTCAATCTTCTCTTTAATTTCTTTACAAGCTTATATTTACTGATAAGATTTTTCCAAAAGTAAAGCGGCATGTCTTCTGTTCTCTTTAGATTATTCTCTATCATTGCCTTGTTGTAGTTTGATCTTCAATTCTATAAGAGAAATTAACCTTCTATTTATATAACTTACTATCATCTCCGGTTGCACCATACATGATGGCGAACTGTCTTGGTGTTAAATTACCACCCAATAATCTACCGCTCATAATTGATAATGTTTGTTACAAATATCTCATATTCATCACTAGCAAGTTGCTTCTCTTTGTCTTACTGAGTATATTCGGGCATATCAAATTTACTGTCTTCAAATGGATGTTTACTTTCAATTTATGAAAACTATAAGAGTTTTGGAATATATTTCTTAAGTACTTAGAGCTTGAAATCTCTGGGAACATATCTTAGAATTTATTTGCTTCTTCTAAAGCTATCTTCTATTCCTTATTCAACTTTGATTATTCCTCCTTCTACTATTTCTTGGCTTCTGAAATTATAACTATTTAAATTGGTCCTCAACGAAAGTCTACAGAGATTTTGATTGTTTGATTTATATTACTTGGCATTTTTATGTCAAAGTCAGATTTAAGGGAACAATTCAAATCAAAATATTATTTTGATTTTTTTATCAAGCAATTCACTTGTATCCATACTGTTTTCTTTTATATTTACTTATCTCTTTATTTTTTTATTTCCATCCTTTTGACTGTCATAGACTAAAAATGAAAAATATTATGAAATTAATAATATAATATTTGTGATTAATTATTGCCCTATAAATGATTATTAATTATTTAGTCATAGTCTGGGTTGTTTGATAAGTGCTCATTATAGATAGAAGATCTATAATTTAATTTATTGGCTCTTCTTAGAGATGGATCTATGTATTGTCCAGTAGGTTCATTAGCATCATCTTCCTGATTATTACCATCATCATCTGAATCGTCACTATTATCTTGGTTTCTCTTGCCTTTTGATAAAAAATATCATATTATTAACTTTTTTATCTTACATATAATGAATTGCCATCATATTATAAATTTAAAACGAACCTTCATAGTTTGGTTCGAATTTCTCAGTTGCTTTGGTATCCTCTTCTTATCCCCTCTTTACTGGTTATTATATATATTAAATCTCTTCATTCAATGTATACTTTATCATCTCAATATTTCCAATTTCTAGGGAAAAAAACTGTATACCCCGAAACCCCTTAAAGAGTATTTATATCTTTGAGTAGCTTTCGATTTTTTGTTAAAGATCACAAAGCAATTCATATTTGAAGTATTGGAATTATTCTGCCTGGTTGAGAGGGATGCTTTTTATCTCTGTACTAAACGTGATTTGGATTGGATACATCAAAACTTTGTTACAGCATTTCAAACTCCAAATCTATTGATTTAGCTAAGTCTAATACAAAAAATGCACTTTTTTATATAAATAAGTTGATTTATTAAAAAGTCTTATTGATCACGGGCTGAAGTCTCATCGAGTCTTCTTTGCTTCTATTCGATTTCAGGAGTTAAAAGGTATTTCTCCACTTGGAATCTATTTTTCCAAGTCTCATTAAAACCGAAGATGCTACTTCTATTATTATCAGGCTTATTTTCAAAACCTAATCTTCTTCAAATATATGCATTGATATTTATATCTCCTAAAAACTATTAATTAAATCGAATACTTTATTAAATTTAAGGATTCTCATATATTATAATTCACCTATAAGGTCTATAATTAAAATGAGAATTTTAAATATCCAAATTTAGGATTGCAAAAATTTTGGTTTTAAAGATATAACCAAATTCTATTCATAATAATTATAATAAATTAAACAATATAAAGTAGATACCGTTTATAGAGAAAAATAACTTTGATGTTAAGAGATTCAGAATCAAGCAGTTCTAATTTAATAACTAACAATCATAGCATGCTGCAGCTAGAATTTAAGTACCCATTAAGCAAGGAATAATTGTGCGATGAGCCAAGTGATGTGGGGAGATTTTACGTAAAAGCAAGAAAATTTGTTTCAAATTGGGCTGAAGATTAACTCCTGAAAGAATTGGAGATTATTGGTGAAAACTTGTGTGGGTCAGCTGTCAGTAGTGGTGGAGGAGGACATCATAACAACTTAAAATGGAGTAGAATCATGGACAATGATAACTTTGATACTATCTATTCGATATTGTTCTATTTAGAGACTACTCCTACAAGTGCAAGGAAAGAACTCATCGAAAATTTGAATAAAGGTGTTAAGCAGCTCTTAAAAAGCATAGAGAAAAGTCACATACTCTTTGATTTAGAGAAAGCTGCTCATAGTAACAATCATCACTATATGAATCGCAGCAGATTTGAGTATGGTTCTGTAAATGATCATATATTTAGAAACTCACTTAAGGCTTATGTATACTTGATTACTTGGTTTTTACAAGATAATAGCAGACTTAAGGAAACTAAAGATAATCAGCAAAAATCAAAGAAAAACATTAAAAATCAGCAACAAAAGTAAACCAGAAATATGAACTCATCTGAAAAGACATAAGCCCTGAATAATGAAATTTAACTTCATACTATTTAATCATTAGGATATCTTACTGAAATTTTAGATCTTGATATTAAATACTTATGGGCTGAGTAAAAAGTTGAAGAAGAATTTGCTAAGGTATTTTTAAAGACTGGCTTTGATATGCTTGAAAACCCTAACAACACCAAAATTCCAGAAATTAAGGACTCCTTATTTGATATAATGCAAAAATGTATCTCAAAATTTGCAAATGAAGTCAAGTATATGCAAACATAGAACTCAACTAAGATTATAGATTTACTTTACTCTTAAGATAATCTCGCTCCATACATGGCTGAGTTTGTGGGGATAGTATCAAGAGACCAAGGACCTTAAATGCCATATGTAATCATCAGTGAGCTTACTAAATCAATTTTCAACAACGACTCTTCTCATGAAACTATTGGTATAAGAAATGTAGGCATTTTTCTCAAGAAACTTTCAAAGATATGTCCCAAAATTATTTATCAAAATTTAAATCTTCTACTAGGGTTTTTCGACTGTGAGTCATATCTACTAAGGCAAGCTATTATAAAAATCTTGGCAAATATTATTCAGTTAGTTCTCACTAATTCAGATTCCATAGATTAAAATACTTAAATGGTTTACACTTAAACTAAGGATAAGTTCTTAGACTTGCTTTTAAAGAGATTTTATGATAAATCATCTTATTGTAGAGCAAAAGTTATTAAAGTTTTCAAAAGACTTACAGAAGCAAACGTGGTCCCAAGATTCAAGTATTTTGATTTGTTAAAATGTGTGATTGGAAGGTTGAGAGATCAAACCACAAATGTTCGGAAGAATGCTTTGAAACTTTTTGGCTAAATAATTGTCATTTATGGAATGATATTCAATGTAGACCTTAAGAAGGGAGATAAGTTTCTACCACTTGCCGATATCCAAAGGGAAAAGAATCAAATCGTTCATGATAGCAAGGAAGTTTAAACTAAATGCGAACAAATTTAAAAAGAAGAATAAAGAATCAAGAGAAAAGTTATTGAGCAACTAAATATATAGGATGAAGCTTCTGCTTAGATAGCTTTATAGAGCAATCAAGAATATATGAATATTGCTAAGAAACTTAAAGATAATTTCGAGCTTTTTCAATAAACAGAGTACATTTACAAAAGCTTGCAAGAATACGAAGAGTTTATTAAAATAGTTGATGATGCTGTATAATTCTTAACTCTTTTGTTATCCAGTAAAACTCAATAAGATACTATTGAAGCTATTAAGGTTTTTAGGTTGCTTTATCAATTCGGAATAAAAAGTTCGTTAACTGGAATTAAGAAAATGATGACTCTTATTTTCTCAAAAGATAACAGTGTTCAATAAGCGGTATATGAATGCTATAGAGTAATTTATTTTGATCAAAGTTTTCCTACTCAAGAAAAAACTAAGAATTTGATAAATTTAGTTTCAAACGCATCTCTTACTGATATTACTTGCATAGAGGAGTTAATGAAGAAATGTGTGCAAAATGATATCTTTGAAAGGGAAATTTACAACACTCTTTGGAGATACTACACTCACCCAAGCAAAGCTTAAGTTACTAATAAACCCCATACTTTATCAGCTGAATAGTTACATAGATTAAGAATTCAGTCAAAGGAAGAGCAAAGAGCGTCAATTTAATTGCTTAGAATGATGGGAACTTAAAACATTGAAATTATTTTATCGCAAAAAGATAACTTGTTTGAGTACTCTCAGAAATTTGCTTTATTTGAAAGACCAGACTTTATTATCTTAAGAGAAGGCTTAATGATTTATGAGAAGTTGATAATCTTCCAAATGACAAATGACACTTATTAAAAAAAGAAATCGAAAAGAGAATCAGTTAAGCAGTTAGAAGACAGAGACAAAGAATACTTGTTTAAGCTTTTTGGAGTTATCATTAAAACATTTGGGACTGATGACTTAGAATGGTTTTGTGCTTCTGAGTAAATTCTTAATACCCTTTTCAACATTAAAACCAGGAATTCCCCAGACTATGCCAAGTACATCATTCAAGCTTTGACTACTAAATTATACTCTAAAGATAAGCATCATCAAGAAGCTCCAATTATTGAAGAGGATTTTAAGAATAGTTAAAATGATGATGAGCCCTAAATTACAGGTGCAAACTATTAGTCTTTGAGAAACGATATAACAGATCTTCACTATGCTCAACTTTTCTTTGTAGTGGGACATGTATCAATTAAGATGTTAACATATGTAGAATAAATTGAAAGTGAATTAAAGAAATGCTAAACATACAGCTATGGCGCATAGCAGGAAAAAGGAAGTTCTCTAAACAACTAAGGAGATGGGGACGATAATGAAGATGAACTAGACTAAATATGCGGAGGTAAAGAGGGAGAGATAGATCAATATGCATTAATACTTCATAAAATTACTGAAGAGTCTTTGATATAAAATGGAATGCTTGGGAAATTTTTGCCACCCATAATTAATATAGCCAAGATTACTCTTGAAAAGTATCAAAATCCAGATCCAGCCTTAGTTCCATAAATATGTGTTTTGGAAAGATCAGCAATTTTGGCATTATGTAAATACATGTGCATTTCTTCATAAATTTGCCAGGATAACATAGATTTGCTTTTCCAACTACTTGCCTCAAAGATTGATTACGGAGTGAAATCGAACATTATAATCTCAATAGGAGACCTCTTTAATAGATTCCCAAATATCCTAAATGAAAAAACAAAAGACATTTTCAGTTTACTGCATGATAAGGACACCTATGTTAGAAGACAGGCTCTTATGGTAATTACACACTTGATCTTAAATGACATGTTAAAACTCAAGGGAGAAATAGTGGATATTTGCATGCTACTCGAAGATCAAGATGATAGAATCAGAGATTAAGTCAAGCTATTTCTTCATGAATTACACACAAAAGCAAATCACATAATTTACAATTTGTTCCCTAAGGCTATCAGTAGACTTTCTAAGGAATTTTAAGACATCAAGAAAGAAGAATTTGAGAATATAGCTAAAAATTTGCTTTCACATATAGACAAGGATAAATAAACTGAATCCATAGTGGAGAGATTGTGTTAAAAATTGAAAAACTCAACGAATCAAATTGAATGGAGAAATACAGCTTTTTGTCTATCTCAACTCAAATATAACGAGAAGATATTTGTCAAGCTTTCTGATTAATATGACGATTATAAAGATAGACTTAATTAGAATTCAGAAGTGAAGGAATACTTCCAATTTATTGTGGTTTAAGCTAAGAAATTTCCAAAACCAGAGATGAGAAAGCTTGTTGATGATTTCGAGTTTAAGATCAATGCAGATGAAAATACATAGCAATAAATCAAATCGAACTAGCTTCTATCTGGTTAGAATAAAGGAGGGTAAGGAAAGAACAAAAATAAGAAAAAGCAATAAAACTAGCAATAGCAGAATCAAGAATAAGATTAATAGGAATTACAGAAGGAAATCGATTCTTTTCAACCAAAGGGCAATAATTCTAAAAAGAGAGTTAGAGGGACAACTGATCCTAAACAAGGCCAAATAAATTTCCCGACAACATCTGGATAAAATTAAAAACCAGCTCAAGGTAAAAATTTAATGCAGCAGTAAGTTTAAACTCCTCAATAAATCTCAGTGAAATCTGGAAAGAATTCGGCTGTGTAGTCTGGCGTTTAGACCCCATCAAAGTAACAGGCAATTCAACCTGGGCATTTAGTTTTCTAATAGCAGATTCAGAGCATGCAAAACCAGCACTAACAGTAATAATTACAGATGAAACCTGGGGGTTTAAGTGCACCTCAGTAGCCAAATTCCTTTAGTTTTAACAATGCAACTATTTAACAGCAAATGTAAAACCCTCAAATGATGTAATAAATGCAGCTCTAACAATAGTAGCAAATGATGATGTAGCAAGCAGCTTTTCAGTAACAATAACTTCAATAATAACAATATTATCAATAACAGCAATAGATGATGACTGCCATGCAATACTAAAACATGACACCCTAATAGTTGCTGCACTATTAGTAAATGCAAATGGAGCAGTAGCAGTAACTCGAGCTTGAGGATGACGAGTATGATGTGGAAGAATGTGATTCTGACAATTGAAATCGAGACATTACGACAAAAAACTATACTCTTTTTATGAGTCGCTCTATTGTCTATATTTCTTTAATTTTCTTTAAAATTCATTGATTTTTAGTGTATAAGATCTTTTTGTTATATTTGTTCATAGTCAATATTGAAGTTAAATATCAGCCATTATTATTAAAAAAAAAGTAATACTTAAGTATTATTAAAAGTTAAAATGCCAAAATAATAAGACAACAAAAAATAGCAATAAAAAGAATTCCCGCAATATTAAGAGGAGGACAAAGTTTAGATCGATACATCTACAAAGCCAAATATCGAGAAATAAAGTTATCAAGTTTTAAATCCAGAATCTATTATTTAATTATATGTATTATTGATTTAATTATAAAACAATAACCTATATGTAAATATATGAAATCGTATACTTTCCTTAATAACTAAAAATCAATGCATTAAAACTCATCATTTATTGATTAAGATCTATAGCCAGCCCATTTTATATATTTTTTCATCCTAAAATTTTATGATTATCTGATTTGATGCATCTTTCTTCATATTAGCTTATAAATTTTACAATAAATCCCCTACGACAACTCGTAGATTAATGATAGAATCTATAGTATTAGAGAACTTTAAGTCCTACTTTGGCAAGAACGAAATAGGTCCCCTCCATAAAAGTTTCAGTGCTGTGGTAGGTCCTAATGGCTCAGGGAAATCCAACTTAATTGAGTGCCTACTTTTTGTGTTTGGTAAGAGAGCCAAGCAAATGAGATCGGATAAATTGCAGCAACTTATACATAATAGTGCTTTACATCCTAATGTGCAGAGTGCCTCTGTAAAAGTCAGATTCACTGATAAAACTCCGCAAATTGTTTTAGGTTAGAAAGAATACTTAGTATTTAAACTACTTTTATTTAAGTTTATCATAGATGACGAGAACGAAGTATTCGAATATGAAAGAGTGCCTAATACGCAATTTGAGATATCAAGGACTGTATATAGAAATAGTAATACAAGATATTTCATTAATGGTGAAGAATCAAGCTTCAAAGACGTATGTGAATTGCTTAAGAAAAAAGGAATCGATCTCGATCACAATAGATTTTTAATCCTCCAAGGTGAAGTTGAACAGATTTCACTTATGTTTGTATTTTTATTCTCTAATAATGAAATAACTTTCCAAATTTGTTTAATTCCTTAATATTTTATGCCACCTAAAGGCCTCAAAGAAGATGAGGTAGGCCTACTAGAATACCTCGAAGATATCATCGGGACCACACATTTGAAGCCTCGTCTCACAGAACTGGAAGAAAAATTGAAAAATCTCGATGAAGAGAAATCTCTGCGATACAACACACTCTCCTCCCTCGAAGATTCACTCAAATCTATAGAGAGCGAGAAGGACAAAGCCATTGATTGGCTGAATAAACAGAGAGGGCTTTATTAACTGCAAAATATGATGAGTTAGGTTCAAATCGCATCAGCGAAAGATGACCTCGATTAGTTAAAAACCATTTTAAATAATATGAAGTTTCATACAATAATATTATGATTTGATAAAATGAAATAAATTTAAGTTGAAGGATAAAATCCAAAAGAAAAGAACAGAAGCAAAAGAAAAGAGGGATTAGAAATAGTAATTCAGGCTCTAAAATGAGGAGATTTTTAAGCAGATTAACAAAATAAGTGACATCAATAAAAATTTTGACTAGAAAAAAGAGTAGCTTTAAGAACAGTTTAAGCAGCTTAGTAAAAGAGATGAAATGTAAAACTTTTATTTTTTTATACTGAGTATAAATTACCTCATAAATCTTGCTTTAAATAGAGAGACACATTGATTTTGAATTTAAGTCCCTCTATAGTATTTTAACTTTATAAATTTTAATGAAAAGGTGCGCTTTGAAATGCGAAGACTTGCATAACAAATTGAGATGAACAGAGAAAACATAAGAAATCTGGAATTGAGAAAAGAAAACGAAATAAGAATTTTTACAGATAATGACAAGGATTTACCTTAAATCTTGGAAGATTTGAGAGAAAAGCATGAGGAGTTGGAGAATACTGAGAATGAATATGATTAGCAGGAGTATAACATGAAAGACTAGACTATGCAGCTTAGAGAGAAAAAAAAGAATCTAATTGACTAAATAAGACCACATTAATAAGAGAGAGCAAGGCTTTAATAAGACATAAACACAAACTTATTCTTAATTTTATAGATGAAAGAATAATTGTGTCTGTTTTTTATCATTACGAGTGTTGTTAGAATAATTAACCATTTTAATATAAGTTTAATCACAAACAAAAGAATAGTAAGCGAGTTTGATGAAAGGAAATCTATGTTAAACCGTAGAAGTGAGGATTTAGAGCAGAAGCTTTAGGAACTTCAATTCAAAGTGAATAGCATAAACGATAGGATTGGAGTGAACACTGAATAAATAGAGAGACTCTAGGCCATGTAAGTGGACTTAGAAAAGAGCCTTTAGAATCCAGAAGTCGATGTTTAATAGTTAGAGAGAGACTTGGAGAGAAAGAAAACTAAATTGAAGATTGCTCAAGATACTATACAAAAGAATAAGCATAAAATTAAGTATTTAAATGACTCTCAAATTAGATTATTTTATTTTTTTAGAAAAAGCCATTTATCTTTAGTAACTTTTTATAAAAAATTTAAGCAGAGAAACATAAACTTGAGTGAATTGATGAACGCTCAAAGAAGAGGTGAGTTAAGTGGAATCTATGGTAGATTAGGGGACCTGGGTTAAATTGATATGATATATGATACAGCAATCACTACAGCCAGTAAATATTGGGATTTCATAGTTGTAGATACTATGAGGTCTGGTGAAAGATCTGTTCTCATATAAATTTTAACTTATTGTTATTAAAAGATCGACTATAGGTTAATTAGCCACTAAAAAAATTTGAGAATTACATTAACATGAATATTTTAGATGTGTCGAATACTTGAATCAAAATAGAATTGGATATCAAGGTTTCATCATGCTAGATAAACAAAATTAATCGCTATATAACTAATTGAATAGACCCTTCAGAGCACCATAAGGCTCGAAGAGACTCATCGATCTCATTTAAGTTGACAAATTTATATGTATAAAAAAGGTACGATCAACTGTAAGTTCTGGGAATATAGGCCCGACCAATTCCGGTACTCCGGAGTCGAAACAGTGAAGGTAATCAGCTTTTACGAGATAAGTCTCGGATCTGAGAACCTTCTAAAAATAAGTCAGGCAAGGTAGGTATAGGGGACCACGCCATTATAAACATCGACGATTGATGATATATGTCGTATTAAAACTGAATGATACATCTATCCTTTCAACCTGGGGTTGAGTGCATTAAGAATATGGTAGGAGTTAAGAGACAGACCGCTCTGAACTCAGGTTGGACTCTATTTACTGGAGAAAGCTAGACAAGAACTTGCAAAAGAAAACTTTAGTAGAGTATCATTTTGGGATTTTCCCCCCTTAGCAAGCCATACAATAAGTCTTTGCTAATAAGGGGTTTTACCTGAACTATAAGCAATCATAAAGAAAGTTAATCATGACAGTGAAACAGGAATAACATGCGAAGTAGCGAAAGACCACATAAGACCTCCCCAAGGCAATAGGTGAATGAGCATAGCACTAAGCTATTTATTCCAGTGTATGAGTCTTAAACTCCTGGCCCTTGGGTTAAGATTGAGTGGATGCCCAAAAATCAAAGCATATACTATCTGATTTATTTATCTGACTGGCTTAAGCCCCAGTATTAACTTTAGTACAGCATTAGATAATAATAATGTGTATAAAATACATAATGAAATTACAGAATTATTTGACATTTTAGTAAAATAATAATGAACAAGCCTGAACTAGAAATCGCTTTCTATTTTGCAATAAGAGATACATTAGTTTGTGAAGATTTAGACACCGCTACTAGGATTGCTTATTATTCGGATCAGAAATATTTTAAATTATTTTATTACGCATCAATAAATTGCTAATTATTCATATCAACATATTTATTAAAATACCGTGTTGTTACATTCAAAACCCCAAAACCCCTTAGTGAGGTTTATAAGGGCTTTGATTCGTAGGGTATAGTTGGGGTCTTATTGGGGTTAATAGAGAAATTATGCCAATTTTCAAAATGAGAAATAGAAATTAGCGAAATTTAGGGTCTATTTATGATGAGTAATATTTAGATTTACTGCTTAAGATTAGGCATGGTACGAGTATTAATATAGAATAAGTCAAACCAGAGCTGAATTATGCAGCTATAGCAAAGCTCCTATGCAAAAGTGCCTCAACTATTAGATATCATTGCACGTTAGCTGTTTAGCATTATAACTCAGGCACTTAAAAACATCCTGCAAGAAAATAAAAATTCTCACAGCACCATATTGACTACCTCTACGACTCGAAGACTTTGAAATATTGGGCACATTTTCCACTTGATTAGTGAGCTGTGATGTTTCATCGCAAGTTTCCTGAAATGCGTATCTCTCCTTAAACTATAGCCAATATTTATAGAAGAAATGGTATTACTTTCAAGACTGTCAACAGAGTGAAGAGAGTGATTGATTTCACAGTGCCATTTTATAGTAATAATTTAAACTATATATATGATTAAATGCTAAGAGCTATTACTAATAACATTAAGTTTA
This sequence comes from Oxytricha trifallax, assembly GCA_000711775.1. Taxonomy (NCBI): domain Eukaryota; phylum Ciliophora; class Spirotrichea; order Sporadotrichida; family Oxytrichidae; genus Oxytricha; species Oxytricha trifallax. The sequence goes on from ARYC01000080.1 coordinate 63,116, forward strand.
TACAAGCTGATGAAGCTGTGTTTACCTTCAACACCTTTATTAATAAGTCATGGTACAAGAAGTATGATAACATAGAGGTTTATGACTAAAAATTAAAGGTTGTCACTCATGCAATCTTAGCTGGCATTAGCGAGGATTCAGGTCTAGAAAGTTATGTGATTCATCCTCGCTCTATTAAGCGAGAGTAGTCTATAGAGTTCCTACATAAGCTTAGAGAGAAGTATAGCATCTAAGAAACCATATTGTTTGTTGATAATTATCAGTTCATAAGACTAAGGAGTCTAAGAAAGCTTATGATGAGTTAAGCATAACTCCTATTTACAACGTTCCTTACAGCCATTAATTTAATGGAATGTAATTCTACTGGAGTTAAATCAAGACCCACTACAAGAAACTGCTGCTATATCACCTAATGCATGACTTGCCTATAGATACTGTAGACTTGATTATGAGTAGCTGCAAGAGAGTGAGCATAGATAAGACAACAGTTTGTGCGAGAGAAGGAAGAATGAAGGTTTATAAATAAGTTTTAGATTTAAATGAATGAATAAGTTCACATGTTAAACTAATAAATAAATGGATTTGGCTTCTCTTTCTTCTCCTCTTCTTATGGCTTGCTTGGTCCATATTTCTTCTCTTAGTGCCAGCTCCTGCATCTATGTTCATTTCAACTGGCTTTTAAACATCTTTATAAAGTCTCTTGCTCACTTCATGAATAGTCTATGACTTTCTCTCTCCGTAAATCTTCGCATGCTCTTTCATTAGGAATATACAAGTTCCAGGTTTCCCTACAAAGTTATGAATCAAAGCTTACTAGAGAGGAATGAATGCTTCTTAAGCTCAGCGAGCCAGGTCTCGCTTATTAGTATTCCTTGCTTCTTTTAATCTTCAGGAGAAAAATAGTAGCGTTCCTTGTGAGCTTCTTCAATGATCTATCTGAGATAACTCTCTCTTAAAGTGCCAAGAACGCCAAATAAGAAGCTCCTTTCTGGAAGCTTGTTAGATAGTTGTTTCTTGGTAGGAAGATAAACTACCAACTCTTCATCTTTCATCGCATTCCTCGTAGAGATTAGTGACTGAAATCTCTGAGTAGTTTGGTATATCTATCAACTTAATTTCATTGTTTTTGAAGGCTTTCTTGTCATCACAGAGTATAGCTTTTAAGAATGAAATTTTGGTACCTTCTATCGTTGGAAGGAATTAACCAACTATAGTATATGATTAAGTATATGATACATGCTTACCATGTTGAGTTAGGTATCGATAGAGATCTTCCTTGCTTCAAAATCTTGAGATCATTTCTTTAGCTTCAACCCTCTTCATTGCAGTACTTATAGATTCCATCCTTGTTCCTTCACTTGCTATTGAATTTCAAAATTTTAATATATAGAGTTCTGGATCCTACTAATAAGAATCTTAGTATTAAATATGGGCATCATATAGGAGGTCAACCTGATAAGGATACTTGGATAAAGCTGGCAGAAGCTGTAACAAACTTCAGAGATGGAGCTCCATTTTAATCAATTTAGTTCCATTAAATTAGTACTAAATTTGTTTAAATTTAATTAGTACTGGTACTAATTCCGTTTTATTTTAATTTGTACCAATTTAATAGTACCAAAACTTAATTAGTACCTAGTTTTAATCTAATGAGGTTTTAAAGGAAAAGTTCCAAAATGGTTCAAAACCTAATTAGTACCAGTACCAACCTGAATTTTATCTAAGTTGGTACCAAAATTAAAAATATTAAGCATAAAATTAGAAAAATTATATGTACAAACTTAGCGTAAATAAGATCTCTAACACCCCAAAATCAACCATTATTGTAGCTTTGGAAGGTATTATACGGAGTAACTATAACTAGTTAGGTTATTAGAGATTTATAATTGAAATTTAAATTTGAATTTAAACATGGCGGCTAACTTAAATCGAAAAGCAGTTTCTCTTAGCAGTGGATAATCATAGCTAAACTTTGGCTCAACTAAAAGGCCAGAAGTTATTTATGTTGAGAGGGAGGTAGAGCTAAGAGCTCTTGAGTTTAAGCAGAGGTCTTCAAAATAGAAGTATAGAAATTAAAGGAGAGAGCAGAGATAGGACTTTAAACATGAATTGAATATGTTGAGGATCTAAAAAAATAGCTCCCTATTGAAAAGTTAAAGACATTTTTATGTGAAGACTACTAGAATCTTTTCTCAACCGAACAAAGCTTAAAGAGACACCTTAAAGAGGTACACTCTGTCAAAGCCAAGATATATTTCAAGCCTGACAAAGTGGATGTAAGGTACTAATGCACAACTTGTATGAAGTCTCATACCCATTCAGCTAAAGTGAAGAAGCATATGCAAAAGCATCACTTAAACGAGTTCTTGATTCAAGATAAAGAAACTTTAAAGCTTATACCTGCCAAGAGAAAGTCTCATACTATTGAGTCATAGAGAGAGTAACAGGAGAGACTCAAGAGATAGAAACTGCATGAATTGATGAATTAACTGGTAGGCAACACTATATTAGCATGCTTCTAAGCCAAAGCTATGAACATACCTGCATTAAATGCAATTGATATAAGCAGTTGTATTGATAACTATTTGCATATTAGAGTGACTGCAAAACAAAAAACTCCTTGTAATTGATGATTATGCATACAAGGTGTATCCTTACAGCTATATACTTAAGAATGAGCAGGACCAAAATGAGTTTGCTAACGAATACATGATTCTTAGAGAGGCTTAGAGAAGAGATTGCAAGAACTTGCTTAAGCTAAATGGTGTCATTTTAAGCTACGGTTATATCGCATAAAGACTTAAGAAATATGAAATGACTCTGAGAGATTATTTATATCATAACAGATAACCAGATGATTTGAATGATATACTATCATATATGATAAAGGGTGTCAAGGAGTTTCATGAACTTGGGAATGTTCATAGAGATTTGAAACCTGAAAATGTAATGCTGAACCTCAGCCCTTTAGAAGTCGTAGTTATCGATTTTAATAGAGCTTTAAGATAAGAGATAGTAACTTTAGCAAAGGTTCTTGGCACTCCTGGCTACTTTTCAATAAGAGAGAAGTGGACGAATGGATCAGTTTAGTGAGATGTATGTGCAGTTGCTGCTATAATTTTAGAGAGTGACATAGAATACAAGTCTATTGTGGTACCAAATAAGAAAAATAATCAATAAGTTTCGCGAGTAAGCATATAAAGCAGGACAATATCTGCAAAGAAATCAAACAGATTGTAGACATGATAATTGTAAGAGCACCATCATATCCAAGATAATCCTTAGACGATTTACTTGAACCAGTATAGAGAGCAAAATTCAAGAGATACAATAAAGTCAAGCAGATAAAATTTGTTTGAGTTAAATTGCCTAATAATCATTAATTATACTTAAAATTTACATTAAACCTGCACTTTCTCTACTAACCCCAATAAGACCCCAACTATACCCTACAAATCAAAGCACTTATAAACCTCACTAAGGGGTTTTGGGGTTTTGATTGGATGGTACATTAATTGAACTAACTGGCACTATGTCGGGTGGTGGCAAAGCCAAAAGAGGAGGCATGAACAAACAATTCGAGAGTGAATATGAACCCGAATATTTATAACAATTATAGCAGGAAATCACTAATTTTATGCATAGAATATTATTAATTTGCACATAGCTTAATTTAAATTAAGAATAAGTTACATTTTTTAAGGAAATCGAGAGAATAGAGGCTTTAGTAATTGAGCACAGAGATACAAGGCCAAGATTGGAATACAACTACAATTAGAATCTAAGATAAATTAATAACTTAGAATAAGAAAATCGTAGAAGTATAATAGAAGTGCAGTCACTAGAGGAAAATCTACAAAGAACCAAGAATTAGTACTAAGTTCTAGTTAATCTGAATTTTATAACAACTTATTCTAAGTAGGCAAGTTTATATAGAATTTCATCTTTTAATACAAATTCAGTTAATGAAAAGCAAGAATTGGACAAAGAATTCCATATAAAAATTACATTTTTATATGCTAATTAAAGAAGTCCTGTACATTATATTTCACTTAAATTCTATCTTATTTGTGTAAAGAAGAAGTTGACAAGATAAATCCAATAAAGATCTAAATAGGCCAAGCACATCAACACTTAGTCCTTATACAACCAAAGATTGAAGAACTTTAGCAACAGTTAAGTTTAATAGAGACTTAAATCTACAACATGGCAGATTAAAAACTTAAAAAGTTGAGAGACAATATGGAGAGACTCAAGTAAGAGATTATTGAGCTTTAGAGAGTCAAAGCTTAAAAAGAGAATTTTTAAGATAAATTCAATGCTAGTATTAAAAATATCGATAGGTAAATTTTAGAAGAATAAAAACTTATTGATGCCCTTTAAGTATTTCATTTTTTAAGCTATATAAGTGCAATTTAAAAATTTTCTTAATCAATCCTTGAATAATAAAAAATACTAAGTGAAGATGGACAAGTACAGATAAGCAATCAATTAAATAACGTTAGAAGGAGAGCAGATTCTTAATAAATAAAATGAAATTGATGAGGAGAAAGATTAAGCAACAAAGTAGTTATTTTCCAAGAAATAAGATTTTAGAAAGTTTAATGAACTAATGTCTAAAAATATTTTCACTTATTAATTTTAATGCTCCCACATTTACCTACCAATTCTAATTTCCATTTTATCTTTTATAAAAGACTTTATAATTTCTCTAAAAATACTCAGGAGTACGAGGCAATAAAATAAGAAGTACTTGAACTATCTGGTAAAATATTTAAGCTAGAAGAATAACTCCTGCGTTTACAAGAGTTCAAAGATTCTGTACTCTAAAAATGTGATGCCCTAGTTTAAGAATGGCAGATAGTTTTTCAAGAAATCGATAATGTGCAGAGAAGTGTTCAAGGAAATCATTAATTTCCCATGAAAACTGAAGAAGATGGAGACGGAGAAAAGGGATAAGGGGATGACTAAGAGATAAGTGCATTTATGGATTAGGATGAGATTTAGACTATTAGAAATAGGTAAAGAAGGAGAATCTAATTTCATAATTTTCTCAGTTAATTTGGGGGGTATTTGAATAATTAATTGAAAAGATTAAATTTTAGAGAATAGACTATAGCCTGATGACAAGAGACGAAATAATTGAGTACTTGATGAATAACGTAGATATTCATGAAAATTTTGACATTGAATAAATCAAAATATTGGAGCCTCATCTGCAACACATTAGCAATTTGATCATCATACTTTAGTAATAAATTGATGCTTAACCATTGAATTCAAGAATCATTGAATAGTACCAATCGAAGTCCTCTGATTTTAAATATAAATGTCTTTAAAGTGAAAGAATTTGAAAGCTTTAAATCAGATAAAATAGACCATATGATAAAAAACTAAAAGATTTAATAGGTCTTAGGAACTAGATTGAACAAAGATCAGAAGATGTCACAGCTTTAAGGAATGAATTCTATGAACTTAAATAGCAACGAATAATTCAATTCAAAGTAGGGTTTGAGTTTATCGCCATAAAGTTATATTTTTTTCTCATTAATCCAACCTATCATTAACCTATAATATTCTAAGTTATTTATGATATTAAAGTTGAAGGAAATTTACAGATTTATCACAAAAGGAGGTGATGCAGAACTTGAATTAGTAGACGCTCATGATCCATTCTCAGACGGTATCTCTTTTCATGTGAGACCTCTAAAGAAATCTTGGAAGGAAATGAAAAATCTCTCTGGAGGAGAGAAGACTATCAGTTCTCTAGCACTCATATTCGCTTTGCATCACTATAAACCCAGTCCACTCTATTGCATGGATGAAATTGACGCTGCTCTAGATTATAAGAATGTTGCTATCGTTGGTGAATACATCAAATTTTATGAATTAAAAATCTAATTCTTTTCTTAAATTTTAAATGCAAAAATATATGGATCTATAAGCTCTTGATTTTATCATTTTATCTTAATTTCTTAATCAAGCAGAGAACAAGAAACGGCCAGTTTTTAGTGATAAGTTTAAGAAACAATATGTTTGAGTTAGCAGAGAAATTATTTGGAATATACAAAACAAAAGATATGACAAAAACTGTCTACTTAATCCCAAGCTAGATGCAAAACATGGTTGATAAAGCTAAATAAAAAAGAGAAATATTGGACTAATAAAATCAAAGAGATCAATTTGAGAATGACCAGGATATGATTTAAGTCTGAAAAACATGATTATTTAGATTTTAGGATAAAACCTAATTTCAACGAAAGGAATAATTTATTTTTATTTCATGAATTTCTTTGTTTATTTTTCAAATAATAAATCTAAATTCAGTTGAGACAAGTATTTATAGTAAATAATAATAATCTATATAAATTACCAGCGAATGAGTGACTGCCTTGATCATTCAAAAACATTCAATAAATTAAAAGATTAATAGGCGAATATTTAGAAGTTGTAGATTTGACATCATACTTAAATCTGGGAGAGTGTAATTTGCCTGTATAAAATTTATTTAAGGGTGAAATAATTCAAGCCTTCTTATTGAGAAAAAATAAAAATTTCAGATTAAAAAATTTGATTGCAGTAATCTTTATTAATAAAATTAAATTCTGTTTATAATTTATTATTATTAAAAAAATTAATTTGATCTCTTTCATATATAATTCAGAGAATATTTTATTTTGCCATCTCTATTTCTATTTGCTAAAAAATAAAAAATTCGTTAATTAATCTTTTTTTTCTAAAACAAATATAATTAGTCGATAAATAGAATTTTCATAAAATTTTTAATTCAACTTTTACAGTTTTTTTGCTTTTTTAAAATAAAAAATATTTTCATATCATATAAATGACCCCTGTCCAAAATCTTTGATAAAATATTGCTAATTTAAACTTAAAACCTTTTAAATCAAATTAAAAACCAAACTATAATATTTAAATGAATCTTTGTTAAGAAAGAATGTCAGCCACACCTAATCTATCTTCTTAAGACTTAAAATAGCAACATCCAAAACTTTAATAGAAGTCTCAACCGAGTTTAGATTCAGAAGTACAGTTAAATCAACCTAATACATTACAAGAAAAAGAAATTTCTTTAGATAAAAAGAGAGTTTAAAAGTTTAAAGAAAAACGAGAGTCAAACTAGATTAAAGTTCACAAGCCAAAGAGCATTCAAGAAATTCTTGAAACACTTTAAAACAACCTAATTATTAAGTTCGTATTTGGAGAGAGAAGTAAAATGTAGAGTTATCTACCATTGACACTGGATGAATTGAGATACGAATGTGCAAAATAATTCAAGTTTATCAGTGAAGAGGCAGAGCACCAAATGCTTTTATAGAGATAGCAAGTTATCAATCCTGAATAGGATTAAATGGAGGAGTTGTCTTAAGAGGATCATAATTATCAATTTGATTTGAATAAGCTAAACACAAGAGATCAGCAGTTAATAGAGTCAATTAGATTCATTTACCAAGATCCCCAAGGAGATAAAATCGAGCTAGATAGTGACCTGGATTTGTACAATATTTACTCATTTGCATGCCTCACATAGCAAAAACTTGTTAAAATATTCGTCTCTTCAACTTGTCAAGACATACAAGTGTTTTAAGTTTAAACTTAACAAATAATGCCACTTTAACCTTCGCCATTCAGAAACATTTAATAGTAGACAGCTGCATAGACTGTTCAAAATGCTTCAATGCTAAAAAGAAACGGTTAAAGCCATTTAATCAACAATGAACAATAAAATATGATGATGTCATACTTAGGTTAAGCAAGATAAAACCAACATATATTAGCCAATAATCCAGACTCACAAATTGTATAAATGAGAGAGCCACCCTCTGGGTACAATTCTTAAGCTTAAAGCTAGCTTTTTATAAGCCAATAAACAACTATCTAGTAAAATTTGAATAATTAATAGCACTAACAAGACAACTAGATGGCTTAAGATTTAGAATAAAAACAGAATTAAGGCTAAAACTAATAATCTGAAATGGTATAATAACTAGAGTCAGGGTTGCAAGTTGAAAAGCAAATAGTTAGAGAAGGCTATAGATATAATGTCAATATGAAGTTCAAGAATTTTATCTACTATAAATGCGAAGATTCCAAGACACTTAAGTGCAAAGGTATCTGGAAATTAGACATTACCTAAGAAGCGAAAGATAGACATGGAGCACTACACAAACCTCATACAATTTCATTAGAAAATCACGATTACTTTTAAAAGCAAATAAAAACTCAAGCCTAAACAAGATAAATCAAGATTACTGAACTACAACCTCAAATTGCAAATGAGCTCATTGATAATATCAATATATTACTCAATGAAAATATTGAGACTTCTTTAGGGACTCTTGTTGATTAGCTAAAAGATATGAGTTCACCAGCACTCAATCAAAATATAGATAAACTCTAAAATGTGATATAAGACAAGTATCAAGAAATTAGGAAGAAAATCAAGCTTGAAAGCTAAGGTTTGCTTGATGTTAAAACAGTGAAGACTTTAAGGAATACTTCTTTTGCAAGATACATGTCTCAAAGAGATTTCGGGTGTTAGGTCAACAAAGCGATATTCTTTTTATCTTCTGATTTCATGATAAGAATACTAAAGAGTAATAAGGACTAAGACTAGCATGTCTATATTGATACTCAAGCAACTTTAGATTAGTGTCAGAATTGGGAAACTACAATAAATTACTCTTTTATCTTGTAAATGAGTTTATTTGATTAAACTACAAACTAGCTAATGCCTCTCTGCATGATCGTATCACAAACTCAAGAAAATGCAGCTTTAGAGATAATGATCGAATGGTTCTAGAAAGAATGTGGAGACTTTTTCAAGCCAAAGTAATTCAGCTTATCATGTAGAGATCTTGAGCAGACTTTACAGTTGAAAGCTATTGTTGGAAAGATATACCCATAGGTAGAAATAAATTCAACTCTTTTCAATAAGCAAAAGTGCCTTATTGATACTATCAAGAAATATTAAGATATAGATGAAAAAGATAGACTAAAACTGTATTTTAGCTTCAGTGTAGCTTCTCTTGAAGATCCCAAAGCTTTAAATATGTTGATAACCAAAATAAAAGAGCAATATGCAGATTCGAATGAAAATATGAAATAGCTTATTGATGAACTCGATGAGAAATTCCTCTAAACAAATGTTAATTTCTGGAATTTATCTAGACAAATAAAGAGTCAAAGGCCTTAATTTTTCGCTCTTCAAAGAGGTTCCGAATAGTATCTTTCACTTTATAATGATAAGCAATTTTGCACTTGGGCTCCAGTTAGTGATAAAAAGTCAAACATCTACCAAATCCTTGACTCATTAAAATTAATAGAGCATCATAAATTCAAGGAATTCACAGATTCTCAAGAAAAATGCAAGAACAATAAAACGATGCTGCACGAGTATAACTTTGGAAGTGGATTGAACCCATATTACATAAGAAGTACAGATAAATTATTGATGAGTGAATGGCTTGAAAGAATTTTGCATTGTGGAGATGTTATTAATGATAGGCTCTAAGATGTGATCTTGAAAGAAATTGAGAAAACTCCAGATTAATACATTTAAGATTCAGAAGTTCAAAGTTTCCAAAGATACATATAGGCTTTTGAATTTAATGCCAAAAGTAGCCTGGTTGTTGGACTCAAGAAAGAAGAGCCAATAATTCAAGTTTAAAATAGCGTTTAATGTTTGATCAAGCAAACTGAAACTCAAGAGCAAAAAATTAATGAACTTGATGAAGGAATTAAAGATGACTAAGCAGATGACTTTTAAGAGATACCTAATTAGTAATAGGACAATGACCAAGATTAAGAAGAAGAGAGAAGCGAGGACATGGATCATAGAGCCCAGAAAGAGGATGATGACAGAGTAGAATTAGATGCTCCAGATAATTATTAATAGTAATGATTATAATAAATTATAACATTTATCTTCTTAGTGCTTTTTCTTAATTGTTAATACCCATTTCATTTCTTTCTGTAATGAATTTAAATAAATAGAAGAATTAATATTTGTTTAAATATGAAATTTCAAAAGTACAAACAGTAGAATTAGGAACTGCAGAAGCCAATGTCCTCTACAACTAGAAACACTGAGCAATTCTAACTAAGCAATTTCCTCTAAGATTAATCAGTTGACTCATTGCTAACAGCAGACGACAATAACACAATCAACAACCTAAACTTATCAGATATGAATCAAAATAATTATCAAAACATAAAAACTGAATCCACCATGATTAAAGACGATGCAGCACGTATGAAATTTATGAAAGAAAAGCTTAGTAGATTTGCTGAACGATTATGCATGAGAAAAAGGTTGTAGGAATCTCTAAGTACACTTGAAGAGGCTGATTCGATAGCTAGCAAGCTTTTTAAGATGATTTAGGAGAATTAAGTATAAGCATAAAGTTAGGATGTTCAAAGTTTGTCCAGTACATAGCTATAAAGTGAAAATGGGGCATATTGTGACAATTTATAGTTTAGTATGAATGTGAGGGGTACTGATGATGCATTAACAAACCTTGATACTTTTAGGAAAGTAGAAGTTGAATAGTAAGTATAGGTTGAGAATAATTAATAAATAGGAAAGTAGTGAAATAAAAAAGTAAAGGTGATTTGTCATATGAAGGCACATATGATTCACACTGGCAAGTATTAAAGATGGTCGAGATGATTTCGCAAAAATTGCACCATAATCTGCAGTCACAATATAATACCTTAAAAGTAAGACATTCAAAAATTCTTAAATTAATAATTAGACAAAGTAGTAAGCTAATATTAACAATCCATTCAAGGGATAGTTTAAAAGAACTGGAGAAAGTATTACAAAATCTGCATCAGTTACATACTTAAACTAAAGTGAATTGAGCAATTAAATTGACAAAAGATAGACCAAATTATAATTTTACTTTTTTTAAACTTAAAGATAACTAATGGAACAGCTGCAAGAATTCAAAAGAATGAAGTAATCCTATGAATCTTAGCTCTAAGATTACTCTTCTTAATTCGAAAATCTAAATCAACAATTGACCTAACTTATGAAAGAACGCCAAGACCTACAAAACTTCATCCATCATTAAGAATAAGAGTTGATTTAGACTTCCTATAATCTAAGTGAAGCAGAGCAGCTAATTCAAACTAAAGATCAAGAACTCATGTCTTTCGCTTAAGTAGTAAAAAAGAAGAAAGAATATGAAGGTTTAGTGATTAAGGCCAGCTAAGAGATGAAACGCAAAGAGGAAGAAATTGATGAAAAAAACAAAGTCATTAATAAAGCATAGGAAGTCATTATAAAATTGAATGAGGAGATCGAAAGAATTGCGTCAACATTTGAAAGAGACAAGATGGAGATGCAAGAGTAGTTAAAAATTAACAATGAAAATCATTAAATTGAGTATAATAATAAAATGTCATCGATGAAAGAACTAGAGATGCAACTTGATATTAATATTTTATATTCATAATATGATATTACTAAGAAAGAAAGTTAGGAGAGGGAAGAAAAAAGCAAATTGTAAATTTAAGAAACTCAAAGTAAAGCAGATTAGATAATAAACTTCTACAAAAATGAAATTGAAAAACTCCAAAGACCTGACCCTAAGTTTTAAACTTTGAGATCTCAATCTATAGATAAAACCTAAAATACATTACAATCTGATTTGAGAAAATCAAAGAGCTAAGTAAGATTCAATCTACATCATACTATCGCTTATGCTGATTAAATTTTAGAATAAAGTCCCTCTAGGAAAAAGTAAGACACTTCATCTCTAGGCTTTTCAAATAAAAAACCATCATTTAAACTCACTTGTGAAAATTAATAGTAGCTTACCTCATTAATCAATTTTGATAATCATTAATCTGAACCATTGATTTCTTAATGCACTTATTAAATCTTAATGGACGCTTATGAGAAGGTTTTACTTGAAAATAAGGATTTATAACAAGGCATAAGCAGTATAATTTCAAATTATGAGCAAAAGATAGTCAAATAGTCGGATTAATTCTAAGAGTTGACCAGAGATTATTTAGATAAAATTGATCAACATATAAACAGATAAGCAAACTTATCAAAGATAATTGAAAGAAAAGATAAACTCATATGAGAGATAAATTGCTTAAATAAGACACTTAAAAATTCAGCTGAAGAGTAAAAGAATTAATTCTATTAGACAATTAAGTAAATTAGCTAAAAAGAAGAGCTTTATAGAATTATGGAGCAATAGCTTCTTGATTTTATAGAAAATTTGAAAAGCCAAATTCAATTATTAGTCAGTTAAAATGAAAGTCTAGCTTCAAATATAACCAAGTAAAATTAAACAATAAGTTACGAATTCTAAAGCCAAAATGACTAAATCGATGAAGTTATGTAAACTCTACAGAGTGAAAAATAAAGAAATTAAGATTTAGAAGGAGAAATTGAATCGTTATATAAATAAGTTGATGATGAGATTTCTCAGAGATCTTTTGTACAGTATTAATATGATAATGTATGCGAATAATTGAAAGAAATTTGGTAAAACGAATGTGAAGCATTCATTATGACAAGTAGGCTTACTAATAACAATCTCGGAGTTAATGAGCAAATGAACGAAATTCTTAAAGATATAAAGGAACAGCTTAGAGTGCATAAATAGATGAATGACTATTAAAAAGAGGAGTGTTTCTAACTTTTATAGCAAATGAATGAATTCAGTGAAGTAGTTTAAAACTAAAACAGTGGTGTAAACATATCTGGTTTCTCACCCTATCCATCCAGTTCATACCTCAATTAAACAAATAATGGCCTAGTACTATAGCCAATTGAGAACATTTTGTAAAATCCCTCTCCTAACTCTTTATCTGCATTAAGACTAAACTCATAATCTTGTAGGAACCTAGGCATACCAAATCTGGGTTTACAAACAAATAAATCCATAATATTGACAAACACGACTAGTCATCAATCAAAACGAAATGAACTATATTACCTACTAAGAGAAGAAATCAAAAAGTTGCAAACTGACTTGAGCAATCGAAAAGAACAGGTTATCACTCTTAAAAAGAAATTTGATTCAGCTGATTAGGTTTATAGGGATAAGTGCAATGAATTAGAGATTGCCATTTCAGATAACTAAAGACTTGTCTAGAAAAGTTCTTTTTATATTTTATTATTTAAAGAAAATCTAAGAGACAGAAATTTAACTCTCAAATTCGCAAGAAGAAAAGCAAGAGATATTATACCAGTTAGAAGACAAAGATAATCAGTTAGAGTAGCTAAGATCTTAAGTAGAAATATTTGCGAAAGATCTAGAATTGATATAAGCTCAAATGACTGAAGTTATTAACTAAAACAACTCTTTAAGTATTGAGAAAGAGAAGCTGATCACTTTATAATAAAGACAGTAAATTCAAATCGAGGATTTACAGAATGAAAAGAATATAATCATTGATTAGCATATATGCAGAGAAGATCAATAGAAATCAAAGATTGAAAAGTATAAGCAAAAGAATCAACTCAAAGATCAGTAGGTATATGAATTATAAATGAGATTGGAGTAAGAAATCTAACTAAATTAGTAGGTTGCATAAGAAATCTAACTCAAATATGAAAATTGTAATAGCTTTGCTGTTTAAACTGATCCAGATCCTGATTACTTGCAGCTAATTATTGACAACTAAAATAGACAGAAGGAAATCGACTAAATAAAGAATGATATTACTACAGTTTTAGATTCGTATGACCTTTAGAAGAAAGAAAATGTAAAGTTAAACGAAATTATTCAGACATAATCAGATGAAATAAAGCGAATTGAGAGCGAAAGATAAAATATCGAAGAGACATTACAAAAAGAGAGGGAGTTCTTGTCTAGAGTTAAGAAAGTGGAAAAATCTTACAATAAAATCCTCAACTCCAATAACATCAGTCGAAGCAATTCGGCAAACAACAATGATGTTTTCTTTAATTCAAATATTCATGAAATTCCTAGTGTCCAATAAGTTGATGAGAGTGAAATCTATCAAGAATTTACCCAGGCTTATGATACCAAAAAGAGTAAAAGTCTATCACGATAAAATAAGAAAAAGTAAGCAAGTCAAGACCTCTAATTAAACTTAAATCAGAATAGCTCAAAATATTTGAACTTATAGAGCGCTGGTGTCCAAAACAACTATAGATCTTAGCAAGATTTTTATGGCTTAAACTAGTAAAACTCTTTCTAGAATAATAATAATAATGCTTACTGTAATACTTAAACTTAGCCTTAACTCCTCATGGATTCTTTAAATAATAGATCTTTTGGCTCATCTCAGGAACATACTTTTGCAGAGTAGAATAAAATACTTCCTCGCCCTATGACTTAATAATAAAATTATGTTTATGGGGTAAATTATCTAAACTAAAGATCATCAAGCAGTATGAGCAAACATAGCAGGAACCATTAGCAGATAAGTTTTAATACTAACCATCAAATTTATCAAGATCATGGTAAAGAAAAGGATATTTATTTTCTTTTAGTTTATATAAAATGACAGCATGACAAATTAATTGAATTTCACTGACAAAAGAAGATAAAGTCATGGATTTATAGGTAGAGAAACAAATGATAGTAAAAATGATGGTTCTCAATACAAAAAGATTAATGTTTTATTTTTATAAACTTAAGAAGTATAGAAGATTGATGAAACATATAGAATCGATCATCAACTTTATAGAACTTAAAATCACAGGGAAAAGTCCATAAATTGAGCACAATTCATAACAATTAAACAAACCACCGCTTATAAATAAAAGTTCTTCCTAAACAAAATTAAGCAAATCCAAATAAATTTATAATAATACTCAATCCTAGCAGTTAACTTTAAATGCCAATCAGCCCTCTGATGAGATTCTTTTCTATCAAGCCTAAACATTTTTCTATTAGAAAAATCTGCCACTTTACAATAAAATTCAAGAGTTAATTAAATAAAATACTGATAATCAAAGATCTGAATTCAAATTGGATCAGAGTACTTTGTGTCTAATATAAACAGCTAGGAAATTGACTGCACTTTGCTTAGATGGAGCTGTTCTTATTAAAAACACAAAATTCTAGAAAGTATTAAAGAAAGCTGAGAAAATGTTTCAAAGAGATTCTTCTCAAATTAGTGAGAGCGCTTAATAAATTGAAGAAATCACAGATTAGATTATTCAAGGTCTCTCTTAGATAGTATAATTGATAGTAATTCTTTCCTTATTATATTTAACAAATTTCTTTATTTATAACCCACTAAAGCTCTAAACTAGTTCTCAATAACTATCAATCTCTTCAAAGTGAAGCCACTTAACCCTCTATTTAAATGACAATAGAAAACCCTCAAAGCCATAATTCTTCAACTTTGATAGTCTAAAAAGTGTAAATACTAGAATCACGCTTTATATTTTAACAATAAATATTTACCTAGCTGCACGATTATCTCTTAAGAAATCTGTAAAGAAACGCCTATGACTAGTAACTGTATTTATAATATGACAGCAATATTGATGGGTAAATTGGATAAGAAAATGTGCAATTATTTATGAGTACTTTATCAAGACTTATTGGTACAATGAAAATGGAAAGTAACTATGATGTGCTAACAATGAAATTTAATAAAATATATTGTATTTAATTTAAATCAATTTATTGTTTTAAATATAAACATTGAACTAGATTTCTCAAATGCTAGAAACTAACAATTATAATAAGAAAGACACAAATAATAACTTTAAGAGATAATCAAGTTAAAACAGAGATAAGTCTAAATCAAATGAATATCAAAATGAAACACTATTGCAAATTCATTTAATTTTACAATAAATTTCTTTGAAAATTATATAAACTTTTTAAATTATGAGAGATATAGAAAGTATAAATTTGTCTTAAGCTTCATTAACGAATAAGATCAGTCAAACTTCTAAGTAAAGTATAATTTAGTAATAAAAGATATAATTGAATGAAAAACTTTATGAAGTAATCTATAAAATTTAACATATATTCATGATGTAATTCATTGTCAATTAATATTTAAATAACTTAATAAATCTCAGAGTATGACACTAAGTTCTTACAAATAAACGAGCAATTTATCAAAAGATTCATAGATAGATTAATAGTAAGGCTTAGAAAAGAAACAATACCCTAATCAGATTAAAATAACCAAAGATACCAATCTTATAAGAGCTTAGAGAGTGCAAGAGGGGAAGTAGAAATTAATATTCGGGATCTATTTAATAAAATTAAAAAAAATCTACAATTAATATGGAATTTTATAATTATAAGAACAATTATAAATTAATGATTGAGCCAGATCCCCAAAAACCCTAGTGTAGTCAAATGGAATGAAGAAAATCTATCAGATTATGGACTTTTGCTACTTCTTAAAGAAAACTTAGAATTAAGGCAGCTCACTCAAGAAATTATGTAGCAGTGATTAAATATTAAAGTATATATTAATTTGGCTTTGATTATATCTTTTATATGAATTCCTTTATAGTTTTCAAATTTAAAATAAAATATTTCGTAGAAAGCACTCAGGAAAGATAATATAATAATAAATGGAATTTAAAGTAATAAATCAGATTTAATTAAGCTTTGGATATATTAAAATTGTGTTTAATTTATTTTAGAGAATTTAATTAATGGAAGTACCAATCTCAATTGGAAGTAAAGTTCTAAATAGACCCAAAGCTCTCGTTTGCTATATTTGGTAAGTTTGTTATTCATGATTTTTTTACTGAAACTTTACCCTTATTTTATTTAATACCTAGAAATGGTCTAAGATTAAGGCTAACATAAATTTAATTTTAGTGGGAGAGAATATGGAACAAAAAGTTTGCCAATTCATTTAAAGACTTGCAAGCAAAAGTGGGAAATTGAATAAATGAAGTTGCCACCTAAGTAAAGAAGACCAATGCCTGAAGCCCCAGAATCCTTTGATCATGTAAATAATTTTAGTGGGGCGTATATAAAGGCTAATTTATCTACTTTTATATTAAAGAAACACTCACACTTATTGAATAATACGATGCCAATTTAATTGAATGAATTTAGTTATTAAGCGGAGGAATAAGCTCTCACAAAATGCAGCAATATAATGAAGCTGCTTACAACAAATGGGATACCGAGGCATTAATCGCTTGTCCGAATTGCGCTAGAACCTTCTTGCCAGACAGATTAGAAATTCATTTGAGATCTTGCAAAGCAGACAGACCCCTCAAACCCAGGCTAGAAATAGCTGCTTAATAATCTTATAATCAATAGTAGCAATACCAACAGCCTTAGCAAGTGTAAAAATCTGCAGTTGCAGCTTCAATCGTTAAAAATGACATTAAAAATCCAGAAGTGCGAAAATCAATAAACTCAAAATAAGATCCTGCTTAACCAAATAAGAATTAGCAGAAGTCTCTACCCTAACACATAATCAATAATTTGAATAAGTAAACAAATAACTATTAATCAAACAACTCATCTTAGGCTTCATAGTATAATTAGTATGATTCTGAGATGCAGAGCAGCAAATAGCCCTCGAATAACTATGGAGAATTGTAAAATTAGAATAAGCAAAAGTAATAATAAAACTAGTAATTGTCAGTTCCTCAAAGACTTCAAGCGAATCCTAAGTTCTTCTAAAATTCTTCAAACATACCTTAACATTATTGCTTCAAAATTTTTATTTTTAAATATAATTAAATATTCTAAATAAGTTTAATATTGATAAGCAATTTAAAATATAAGTTATAATTTATCCATTAAATATGTTTAAATTCATTTTTTAAAAAAATAGAGCAAATCCCTGACATTAAATTGCTCAATTGGATATAAAAAATTAAATTTCCTTCCCAAATATAGAATTACAACATTTTTTAAGGCAATTTATTTTATATTCTACCTCAAATATTTGATAAAAACATTTTATATATTGAATTTTTCTATACAAATTTACTTTTGTAATAACAACACGTTCCTTAAATGGCAGTGATGTTCACTTTGGACGAGGGAGATGACGAGACAGAATACGGAGAATCCTTTAAAAGTTCAATGAAAAGCCAAAGTTTGTCCACTGCACACTTCACTTTCACAAAAGATCAATAAAACTCGATGAGAGGTGGCGCAATTCCTATTAATCAGTCTAAGAATAAATTTATGATATGAAAATAGGGATGAAATGTTTGTTACAAAAATTAAGACCATAATGAGATGTTTGTTACAAACATCACTAAAATTTTATTTATGCTATTTAAATCTAAGAACAAGATAAACTTTGTGAAAAAAATGAGATCAAGGGAAGATCAAGTAGACGACGATGAAGATGACTATGACGACGAAGACGAGTCAGATTTGGAGCCAGACGATAATTATAAATCTCGAGGAATCAATGATTTTTAAGACGAAGAGATAATTTATCACAATTTATCAAAAGATGATAGACAGACTTCAAATTCATCATTTTCATAGCAATAATAGGTATAACCTGTAAATAATAAGAGAAAAGTTGATAATATCCAGATAAATGTGCAGAAAATTGATTAGTAAACAAGTTAAGGTGGCAATACTTCAATGAGCTTTGGTAATATGATCAAATTATTTATTTGTGATATTAACTACATTAGCTTTACTTTAACTTAAAGACCTTTTTATTTAAATTTTAATATTCTATAATAACGTTTAAGGTGTACCCCAATCAGCTATCTAAAACATGAAAAATTAAGATGATAGAATATCTTGTCAATTTTGTGAGAGAAAATTCGCAGCCAATAGAATTGATAAGCACGAAGAGACTTGTCAGAAATAGAAGCCAAGAAAGACTTTTGACACTCAAAAACAGAGGATGGCTGAGGTAAATTAAGACGCAGGCATGATCAGTTAATCAAGCTAGAAATAACAGAAAAGTAGTAGTAAACCAGCTGTTGCGAAGAAACAAAGTACAACTCAATAAGAAAAAGATGCTGCTAATTTAAAAAATTATATAAAATATCTAATAAGATTAAATTATTAATATATTAATATAGTTTTTAATGAATGAAGAAAAGAAGGCTAAATGGAAACAATAGCACGAATCACTTATATCAGCTAAATTGAGAAAATTAAAATGATCATACTATAATATTTATAATAATTGTTTATTAGAATTTCTAAGAAAATGAAGTAACTGGAAGATAATGGAGGAGATGTAAAAGAAATTCAAGCTTTAGCAAGTTAAATACCTTAATAAAATACTGAAGAATTAGTGCCATGCCCTTATTGTTAAAGAAAATTCAATCCAAATACCGCAGATAGGCATATTCCAAAGTGCAAAGACACCATTATAATAAATTTGTATTAACTTACATGTGTTGAAACTTTTTAATTTGTAACAAACCAAAACCCCCTCCTGCTCTAAGGAATTAAAATAACATGCAAGGACCATAAAATTAACAAAACTAATGTTTTTAACTTATTTTTATAAGTTAATTTCCCAGCTTTTACAGTGTTTCTAAAAACAAGATATCATTTGTTATTCTTATATTATGGAAATAAAAATTTATCTTTAAAATTGTGTGAAAAATATCTGGAAATACTCAGCAAAAAACTATGTAAATTTGAATTAATTTTTTTTTCGGAATTTTTAGTTCTATGATGATAATATAATTATTTTTTTTAAAAATATTTTGACTATACTCTTTCGTCATATTAATGAATAACTATTCTATTTCTAATCTTTACTTTCAATAACAAAAAAGGACTCTGAAGACAAGAAGAATTTGAGTGGGTCGAAATCCACGTCATAATCAAGATCGAAAGTAGTGGCGTAGCAATAAAATCATTTCAACTACTAGAAACCGCCTTAAATCACTGCTGGACAGGGATCACCTAATCTAAATAGTTCTAAAGCCAATAATTATAGCAAAAGTCCTTTGAAATCTATTCTCAAATCCAAAGCTGGTGAAATAAATGCGAAATCTAACATTAATCAATTACAAGTGAAATAAAACATATTAAATGAGAATGTGAGTTCCAGCAGTTCTAATAAGGGTTCTTACTAAGACTAGAATGATTTGCTTAAGAAGGAATAATCAATTAGTCAAAAGATTCTTGATATAATAAAGAGTCCATTTAAAAGCAATTAACATTTAGACAATGAAGATGAATAAGAAGAAGCTCTTGATAGTAAAAGAGGAGGGAGATATGATTTACCACGATAAACTACAGACATGTTTTCACCTGCAGCAAAATCTATAGTTTAATATATGTATTTTAAAGTAAGATAGATGCATAATTATAACTTACTTTCTTATCCCTAGTCTGTGGAGACAAGCAACAGACCTTCAACAATAGTAGATGAAGTTCATGCTAACTATAGTTTTATAAGTTAATTTGATTTCATTAATTTTACTATAAGTGAATCACTCAGAATACAATTTGTTAGGCAGTGCAGGAAAAAGAAAAATTAGTGGATTTGAATCACCAGAGAAACAAACCGAATCTCACTCAACAAACTATTCAAACTTAAAGCAAGCTGGAAAATTAAAAGATGATAAAGATGGTAAAAAGAAAGTTCACTTTGTGAGATCTCATACTCCTAAACCACTCAAATCGAAAATAATGCATGTAGATAGTCACTCTGATATACAGGACTTAGGAATGGGTGCTGCTGCTTCGAGATATTTATCACCGATAAGAAACGCCCCATCATAAAATCTGATTGGAGGTCCTGAATCTTCATTTACCAATATATACTACTTATAATATTATAATTTAATTTAATCAATAACTGATTTCATAGGTAGAGTCAAGACTTTACAAATCACAATTAGTTCAATGATCCACTAAATTCCTCAAAGTTCAAGCATGGAGATGTAAAGACTAGAAGTTCCATGTATAGTTCATTTGCATGCCCTCACTGCAACCGTATGTTTTCAGATGCTGCAGCTTAGAGACACATTCCAATATGTGAAAAGATTATTGCCAAGCCCAAAAAGCTTAATGAAAAGCAATTCAGTAAGTTTTTAGTTTAATAGTAATTTGTATGTTTTTAGGTCACTCTTAATACGGATAGTTCAGTCATGGAATTTAACCCTTTAAAAATGAGAAAAATTAATCGAGATAGAAAGCAAGTATTCATTCGAATACTTCTTATAATGATGGTAGTTTCTAACAACCAGGATCAAAGCACAACTTGAATAGTTCTTAACTTGCATCCCGACAAATTTTTTTCTAAAATCAATTTTATAATCTCCCAAAATTCTTTTTTAATCCCATGCCTCTTAATCAAGCATGATGACTAGTCCAAAATCTTAAAACAAGTCTATTAGTCAAAATCTCCCCCTAAGCTCTACAAGATACAGTTAAGATGGCGCACCACATAATAATTACCAGCATACTTACTCTGCATCCAAAGATAGCTATATAATGTAACAACCCTCCTTAACTTCTCAAATTTCGAATCAGATGCTCACCCCTTCTTCCAATTCAACTTTGAACATTCCACCTGCAGTTAGAGTTTCAACTACAAGCTCAGTTAATACTATGAGCTATAATGGAACAAGCTAGTTGAGTGGGATCTCTAATTTGAATGCTTCAGTAACCTCTGCTCCTAAATTTTTGTTTTATAGTTTTTTATTTTTATTTATTAGTAAAGAATTTTCACAATTTTGCACTGGATGTGGGTGGTAGCACAGGGATGTAGACAGATTCTGTGGAGGCTGCGGTACAAAGAGATTTTGACAAAACAAATCTATAAGTTTTAAATATAATTGAGTAATTTGTTTCGTATAAACAATTATTAGTATAAACATTTTTTAAGAATACTAAGAGGTTATAACTAAAAGCATATCATTAAGCTTTAATTTTATTTTAATTAA
This sequence comes from Oxytricha trifallax, assembly GCA_000711775.1. NCBI lineage: Eukaryota > Ciliophora > Spirotrichea > Sporadotrichida > Oxytrichidae > Oxytricha > Oxytricha trifallax. The sequence continues at coordinate 84,969 of ARYC01000080.1, forward strand.
ATTCATTAAATTAATAAATTTAAATTCTTAAATATGAAGAGTTTTGGATCATCGTAAACTTAACAACAAAAAGGCTCATAGTAAAATCCTAGAGGGTAAAATTAGACGCCTTCTGAAACTATGAAAACTAGTGAAAATGTGCAAGTATTGCTTGATTCCTTGAGAGACAACTATATTATATACAAGGAATATGCAATGAGGTGCCATATGGAGCTTAGGACTTAAAGTAAAAAAATAAAATGAGTTTGCTAATTAATGTGTTTGTAGATTCAACTGAGGCTTAGAAATATTTCTATTTCCCACCCAAGATACCCCTACTTGAGGAACCTGAAAAGCAGAAAGTTTATAGGAAAAAATTTATACAGGATATCACATCATTAGTAATAGTTAAATATAAATAAAAATATCTATTTTTTATAAAAGGAATAAATCAACTACTAATAATTATGTAATAAATTCTTCGATTAATTATAAATTTGATAACTTTCATATTTAAAATAAAATAAATTACGTTTAAATTGCCAGAACCTGAACCTCTTGTACTTATTGCCGATGTTCTTCATAAGACTTTATTGGAAACTATTGGCGATAGATCAAATCCCAATATTCTAAACCCCAAAACCCCTGCTTGTTATTTAATAAACTCTTATTTAAAAAAAGTTAAAATTAAAAATTGATAATTTTTCAAGAAATAATGGTAATATATATTTTAACATTAAAGTATGACCCAAATACAATTTAGATGAAAAAATTGAAAAATAGTTTAGATTTGAATTACGAGACAAGATTTGGCTCTTTTCTACAAAAGAAGACTTGCCTCACTCTAGCACAAGAAGCACAAAATCCTAAACAGGTGGTCAAATCAAATCATGGTAAGTTTCAAATTGGACAAATAAGTGTAAAAAGCCAAAAAAATATTTAAACTGAAATAATATTATTTAGACATCAGAGTACATAGACAAAACAAGTTTGTAACTTGATCAATGTATGGGAAGATTGCAATAAGAAATTGATTTATCAATTAATAGAGTAGAAAGATTAAGCTGTGACGATAACTATTTGATTGGAAAAACTGGGCAGAGACCTCACCCTACTGCTAAAGAAGAAGATAAAGAGCATAAACCACTCTATCTTGAATCAAACACACAAGTAAGTAAACATTATTTATTAAAGATTTATAGAGTTTAAACAGCTCAATCAGACTAGATGATGTAGAGACATTTCTTAGAATATAAACTTATAGAAACAAAATTTTCAGGTTGGCAAATAAGTTAGTTACAGATATTAAATGGTTGCCATATTCAGGACGCTACGATATTTTGAGTTAAAGCAGATACTTAATGATTGATTATAAGGATAATTACAACAAGCGTAGATTCAAAGTTTTTAATGAAGTAGCTAAAAGGATTAGAGCTAAGCTAGAATTAAATGGGGTCGTAGAAGAAAAGGTAATTACTCAAATTATCGATAAATTCACAAAGCATTTGAAAGGTTAAGATTTTCAGACTAGGTCTGAGTAAATCTAGAATTCACATAAAGCTGATTATGAAACCCCACCAATCCTAGTCTCAAATATTCTTGAGCTTAAAATCTATTTACTTGAGCTTGCAAAAGAATTTGGGATTACAGGTGATCTTGAGATAGATTCAGGTCATTCGTTCACTTATCAAGTGCAAGTTTTCTTCCCAACACATTATCAAAAGTAAATCCTGCAACTCTAGTTCGATTGGTTTGACACTGGAAAAGACTAAGATATAGAAACAATCGAAAAATTAGCTAGAAATTTAAGCTTAAACAAAAATTAAGCTCTATAAAACATGAGTCAGTTTTCTGAGATTGAAAGGAAAAAGTCTATCATTGGAAGAATCAATAATGATAACAATTAGGAATTATTAAAAAATGGCTTGAATATTGATAAGAGCAAGTACGAGAATATTGAATTTTTCACTTTAGATGACACAGATTATAAGCTAAAGAAAGCAGATTGGCTTGATCAAATTTGTTTCTAGGCGAACATCTAAGAAATTTTTTATATTTAATTTTACTTTAAGAAAGTGTAAAGAGATAGAGCCATTATCTTAACTAGCAATCAAGCTATGATAGTTTATTAGAATCAGCATTCAACTTCCTTGATGTAAATGATGGAGGTGCAGTAAATAAAATTGTAGAAGAAAGTTCTTAGACTCATGCCAAAAGAGCAACTTAAAGAAATTAACTCAGATCAGAGAATCCTTTGTTCAAGACTAAAGAGGATGATATTCAGAATAATCTTAAGAATGCAGTAAAAAAAGTTGAAAGTCTAAATGACTAAATTAAGATTGCTGAGTAACCACTCCTTGAACCTATGCCAGCTCATGTTGTAAAAGCTTATTATACTCTAAGATATCTAAATTGTATTTCATAAGTTATCTAATATCTCAAGACAAGAGATTACAAGATAAAATTGTTGCATATCCTTAACTACTACAGATCTATTTAGAAAAGACTTGCAATGGATGTTTCACAATTTTGTTCAAAAGAAAGAGCTGTTATTGATCTAGAAATTATAAATCCTCAATTTGGGAAGGACTCTAATCAATTATTTAATTGATTATTAAGGATATTTTTTTTTCATATAAAAGTTAATGGCAATCCCAGAAGCATGCTAAATGGAAATAATGGCCCGGGTAATATCTTTTAAAACCACATAGCAAGAACCTTAGATGACCCAGATAATGATAAAGATCGAGGACATCCAGCAAGTATCAAATCTTTAAAGTATTAAAAGAGATTCAACTAACAGGTTTCCTCAACTTGCCCTTGTGTGCCTATTTTACATGTGACTTTTGGAAGACCAAGATTATATGAAGAAGTTTCTGAGGCTATAGATAACTAAAAAATTGAAAACAATCCTAGCAAGCAATCTAGGTTGTACACTGGCAGATAGGATAAAATTGTATTTAACAAGAACTCAATGGATATTTAAGTTTTCTTATCAAATTTACTTTTTTATAAAAAGTCTTCGATGAGTTTGGAATAAAGGTTATCTATGAAGAATGCATGAATGACATGCTTGAAATCGAAGAAGAACTTATGAAAATAGGTTCTTTTTATATAAACAAACACGAATTCATAATAGACTCAGAATTAAAAGAGCCCTAATCCGCGATAGACAGAGCTGAACTTGCTTACCATTTAATGGTTGAAGAAACTAATTTTTAATTTGAGAAAGCTTAACTTCTCTAGTAGTTCATGGAATGCTATGAACACGTCCACGATCCATTAGAGCAAGTAAGAATTATTCAAGTGGTTGCTGATTTAATGGCATAAAGACCTCGATTGAATTTAGAAGCAACCTATTTCTTGGACAGTTACAGAAGTGAAATAGAAGTTATAAAATAAAAGAGAGAGCTTTACAGGGAGCTGGTTGATTTGCAAGTGGAAATTGAGCAGCAAGAAAATACTCAAATTAGAAAATTTTAGGAACTTAAGTTCAGGAAAATATAAGAGCATATGCAAAACTTATGGAGCTATAATGAAAATATGGAGAGAGAAGAAAAAATTGGATCTGCAGACGATGAAAAATTGAAGGCTCCAGTTACAGATAAATTGAAAGATCGATTGGAATAGAAAGGGATTGTTGACCCTGAAAAACGTTAAAGAATGAAAGATATTGCATAAAGACATATAACAGAATATGCCAATATTGCTGAAATTAATGAAATAGGAATTTTATTTGATTTAAAAATGAAAAAAGATTATAAAATATAAAAATTTATTGAAAATCTGTTTATACCGAAATAAGAAGACAGATTAAAAATTAAATTTTATTCATTTAAATTTTATTATAAAAAGTAATAAATTGTTAATTAATTTCCTCAAATCTTTCAATTTCTATCATTAACTAGTATATGGATTTCCAAGATGTACTAGGTATACCAGAAGTAACAGCAGAACAGCTATTTAAAAACCAAGGTTAAAAAGAACCCTTAATCCAGGATACATTAAGAGAGCATGCCTTTTTCAAGAAATAAATGGATGGCTATCCATGGTACTTTTCAAGAAAAAGCAACAGAGTTTAGCTTTTTGGTATCTCAGATAGACATTTGGGCTTATTAGATTTCTATGAGTCAATGAGTACTTTATCTCAAGTAAATGCTGCACTCTCGTAAAGTCTGGAAGAGCTAATAAATACCCATAAACCTGAAAATGGAATGGCTATTTCTTGTCTTGACAAGGCTTTAATCATTGAAGCGAGAGGGAAACTTAAAATCATTAGAAATATTACAATTGACAGCGATTACCTCGTGACTAAGTAAGTTTAAATTTGACTAATATTTAATTTAGGTCAACTCCAATGATTGAAGAGGACTTGTATTTCTAATCAAGCGATAAAATGATGTTCTTGATGAGGGAATTTAAGGCTTAGATGCATCCAGAAATTATCTATGAAAAATCTAACCCTATACTTATTGCAAAACTTGATATTGATGTAAAAATTTAAACTATTGGAAAAATTGATAATCTTTCTGATAATTAACATTTTAAAAAAATATTATATTATAATAAATTATTTATAATAATATTTAAAATGGAAAGATAAAGAGAATTTAAGAGTATGTAATTATCGTAAAATTTTTTCCCAAATTAATATGTTATTATCTAGAATAAATAAATATTATTTTTATTATTATTATATTTTGATAAGTTTTTAATGAACCAAATTTTATCTTTAAATATATAGATCTTAATAATTATATTTTTATATTAAAATATATTCGCTTATAATGAGTTAGTAATAAATAATGAATTTTTTGAGACATTAAACTTATTATTCCTATAAATTAATATTCCAGCAGTAATTAAATGATTCTGTTTATAGAGTGTAACAAAATTTAACTTCCCAAGATTAAAACAATCAGACATCAAGAATAACGACGAACTTTCTCAAGAAGAGATTGTAACTAGAATGATCGATATGGCCAAGCGAAGTGTAGTCTCAATGACTTAAGAAGAGAAACTTATCGGTGGTAATTTGCACATCGAGGATTTCATGGAAAAGAAAGGCAAGAGCTAACTTCCAGAAATAGTTAACTAACCATCAATGTTGAATATGAGCTGTAATTTAATTGAGACTTTGAGATTAAGAGAAGAACTCATTTAGAGAATCCACGAAACAGATGTACTCTCAATGATATATAAGAGTCAACTTAAAGTTGTGAATAAAGACAGCTTTAAGCTTGTATTGCAAGATTCCATTAACTTTGATACTCAATCAATTACAAAAGACAACATGAATTTAATTGATTTTAACGATGGAAATAAAATGGAATTTGATCTTGCCTTTAGAGAATTTGACAGTCTTTTGAAAGCAAATTTAGATTTTAAGAGTGAAAGCTGCATAAAGGCTTTGATGCTGGATCTTGGAGTAGAGGAGTTAAGAGCTGTATTACATTATCAAATTATGCAATAACAAATCTTACATGTCGCAGTTTAAAGCAATTAAGCTATAATGGATGGCTGCCAAAGAGGCTTGCATGAACTTGAATTTTTGACAAAGAAAAGATAAATATCAGTTCCTAACCCTGTGATAAATCTCAATTAAATTCTTTCTAAAGGAGGAGATGGATACAATTTAGATCAGTTGAATAGAGAGAGAAATAAGCTTAGACAAATACTTCAGAGAGAAGTTGGCGACTTTATATACTCAATAAACTCAAAGAAATCAAGGCAAAGACCTTATATTATAAAAAGATACACCAATGTTTTAGCTAAAGTTTAAACTTTCACATGCAAGCCAGAAGTTAAGTTGAGAATTCTGAGATCTTATAGAATTAAATTGTGTCATAGCTATTGTAAAGATATTTTAAGAGAGGTATATCAAGATTCTTTGAAAATTTAAAATTTATAAACTGCTAATCAACTCAGAATAAGAAGTAGATTAAAGCCATATGATAATAATTTATATTGCACAATTGTATATTGTATTTTAAATAAAAATTACTTAACTTCCTTAATTTAAAAAAAAATATAGAGATATGAAATTTTTGATTGTTTATGAAATAAGAATATATATTTTTAAAAATTCTCAATTAATAATTATTATTGTTTTCATTATTAAATCCCGATATTGGGATATATGAAAAAATAATTTAATAGTTTATTTTAGTTTTAATTGTTACCAAAAGATGCAAATATATTCCATATAGGTTTAGGAGGTATTTATGAAAATGTGACTAGTTATTTTATCTAGAATTCTAAAAATCTCTATAAAAATCATTAGAAATTCAATTTATCAATGATCATGAATTCTAAATTTGACACTATTTTCTACATTCCATCAAGTGACGAGGTTATGGATCTAGAATCAAGAATAGATGAGACTAAGGAATTGTAATTATAAAATCAGGCTTAATTTACAGACTAAATTAATGAACAACTTCTCGATTAATAAATAAAGGATATGGTAAAACTACCAACACCAAACGTTTAATACAAATTAGAAGATGGGCTTCAAAAACCCCTGAGAAAAGTTGGGTTTAGTGAGGCGTACTAATACAGCTCTTAAAGTTTAAAACTCATGAATTACTTAGTCTTAGTTTTAAGAATCTTCAATTTGGAATACTTTATGGGAAGAAATAATTCTCCAGGTTTAGATGTTCTTGAAATGGAAGACCAGATTTTAACTGGAAGACTATATTGGGAAAAAGATAAAGAAAATGCTTACCAAAACGTTGACTATTCTAATCAAGCAATTTCAGATATAGTTATAAACAGAATAGTCAATCAAAGAAGGGCAAGAATAGATCTTTCAGAAGATCTGAATCAAATCAGTTAAAGACTCTAAAAGTTGAATGAATGGCCCAAGAAATTTACTTTGGACAATCTAAGAGTTGATACAATCATTGAACTTTTAAATAGTCAACATCAATTACTGTACAATCAATTTTTGTATGGGTTAGAAGCACTTGAAGACATATATCTAGATAAGAGAAACGATGAGTGTTTCGCAAAAACTCTTGAGGTAAAACAAGAGTTTATCAGGTAAAGAAGAGGCTTATAGTTATATAGTAATGGCTTTGATCTATCATTGGTTAATGTAAATGGACTCCATCAAAACTTAGATTTAGGAACTTTGTCAGATAATCAAGAATTTGCAAAGGTTTATTAACCTGTGGTTGATGAAGATTATCTTATACCCTAAGAAATCAGCTTAGTGAAGAATAATTGTAAATTTGATTTTCGATCTTATTTACAGTTTATTTATAAGTTTATATAAGAATATGTATAGTTAAGAGTACTATTTAGATAATTAATACTAATTCCTTATGACAAGATCATTCCTTGCTAATTATTCAAGCTTAGAAAATTAAATTACTGCTTTTATAATTTAAATTGTTTCCTGAACATGAAAGATAGTGAAAGAGCTTACATTTTTACGAATTTCTACCAGGTTGATGAGTTAATGCAAGATTATAAATAATATTACCTATTATATGGAAATATTATTTACTTTATCATACCTAATCTTCAAGGGAGTGAGCCAGGACAAATTAATAAGTCCTCAAGAACTAATTAATCACAAGCTAGAATTCTTACAATTGAAAAATGAATAGAAACTTTTGCAGAAAATTCTCATGACCTGGATCAGTTAATAAGATTTACCAAGAGACACCTTAAACTTTGAAAAACTTTTGAAAACTTACAAAGATTAGGTTTTAATGAAAATATTGCAAGAAAGGGATCTACTATAATAAAAGTGAATAAAATTTCTTATAAGCATTAATCTCTTTAATTATAAATGAATAGCATTAAAAACAAAAAGATAAAGCTGATATGAGTAAGAAGTCTATGACCTAATCATAAGCAGAGTAAGGAGTTAAAGTTTAAAAAGAAGATTTAGAGGAAAAAAATTTGAATATCATTAGTTTTTAATAAATATTATTTTTAGTAAGTTAATAATTTTTCAAGTTACATGCTTAAAATATTTATTTTGATAATAAGAAAATTCAAAATTTCCATTTAAATTTATATATTGAATTAAATTTTTTAAAGAAATTAAATTCAACATATATCCCAAAGATTTATTTGAAGCTTTGAATCAAAATATGCAGACTTAACACACTCTTGATTTAAATTAATTATATGGTATATTTAATGATAAAGTTAATGAAAGAAAAGCTGAAATCAATGTAATCCGAAGAGAACTAGAAATTAGACTTATCAAAAAATAATTTCATCATTTCTTTAATAAACCATAGATTAAGTAGTTTTAAATTGATGAAATTAATAGAAATAATTCACCTTATAGGTTTAAATCAGATTTAATAATAATCTTAGCTAAGCTCAGTGCATTTGTTAATGATTAATTGATCCTCTGTTATCTTTAAACATATTGCTTTGAGAGAGGATACTACTTCCCATAATACCATGAGCAATTTGCTACCCAACAAAATTTGTTGCAGTTATGTTTTAATTCCTCTAGAAATTCATTCCGCTCTTTCTAACTGGAACAGTGTCTTGGAAATTATGAATCGCAGCTCCATGAGTAGTGTGTGTGAAATTTGCTTCATTGACAGGTCTTCTACCGCCTTGAGAAGTTTTCAAACGTTTTTGCTTAAACTTAGTTTATTGTTAAGCAACTAGAGCTGTACCTCTACTCTATGATTTAGAAATCTACTGTGATCCAAATAAAACAATTAAATACAAAATTTTTTAAGAAGTAAATTGTGAATTTTTACCTGAGTTGCATTATTTCTAAACCCAGATTAGGCAATCATACCTAAATCTCCACTATTAACCGTTTACATGTCCTTTTCTATGATTCCTTAACCCATACCATCCCCAGCGACCATCGATGCTCTATTATTTCCAAAATTAATGAAACCAGTTTATCCAAACTTTCTCGTTTATTCACTCATTGTTCCAGTAGATGTAAAAGCATTTGCCATTATAATATCGCTACCAGGCCCTTAGTTACTCTTTAAAGTTATATCTTTTGATCTATTGTTTCTCTAGAAATTCATCTAAGTCTGGAACGCTTATCCAGAGAAGTCGGATAAATTAAAATAATAGTTGCTATAGATTTCTTTGAAGTTGGATTAAGTTGTCTCATTTTATCTTCTATGTCCATATTGTTTATATCGGGAAGTGATAATCCACTTGTCATTATCGTAGGATCAAATTACATTTAGTTGATTCCTGATATCCCTCCTATACCCTAGTTTCCTCTACTATATAGTCTTGACTAAGCTCCTCCATTCGCACCTGCTGCTGTAGAGGGTTTTGTAGTAGGATTGTGATCACTTGGAATCGTAATTTTTTGTTGATTTGACATTGGAGAAAAGGTATTCTAACTTTTATAGGCACTGCTCTGAATCTTTTGTTATTACTCTAACTAAATAAGTTAAGCTTGCTGCTGATGCTGAGTTTACTGAGTTGATAACATGACTTTCAGCGAATCATTTTCTGATTATAAGTCTTTGCAAATATCAAAAAGCTCTTTGCATTTATCTTTCCAGAGATCATTAGTGAAATCTCTTCCTTCCAAAGCTCTCATTTCAATTCTCAAGTTGTCAAGTTTTGACAAAGCTTGTTACTTCATATCTTTTTCTTATTAGAATTTTCTCTAGATTTCTTTTATCTTCTTATCATTTGCTTTATTTACCACTTCTAATTTCTAACCAAAATTTTAATCTGATTGCTAAAATTATTGTAACTTATATTTCAAATCTATAAAAATTAATTTTTTACTTCTTATCTCTCATTCTAAGTTCTTCAAGAACTTTATTCAAATCTATATTCTCAAGTATTTCAATATCTCTCATTTTAGATTCTAACTCATCTATTCTCTTGCTTTTAGAGTTCTTATACTACTACAATCTCAATTTCTAATTCTGTAAGTTTTCAAGCTACTACTATAGCTTCTCGATCAATTTTTCATAGGAGGCTAAACTCTGCTATGTGTAATAAAGCTCTTATCTGATAATCTGCTCTCTCTTTTCGGCTTCCGCCAATTATTCCCATAGGCATTCATTTGAAGTGAGTTTTTGCCTTTAATTGTAAAGTTCACGCTCATGCTTCTCGAGAGTTAAAACTTCCTTCATCTTAGTAAGAATCTTGAACTTCCTGATAAATTTATTCAAGGAGTTTATCTCTCCTCTGGATTCGGCATCATAGTACCCCTAAGAGTGGAATTATTAGATGCCCGATGACATTAGTTAAGCATTTGAGCTCTGGTTTGATAGCTACTTATAATCTGAAAATTGATTAATGCTTTAATTAAAAAAATTACTAGATAATTTAATCTAAGAAATTGTAAATTAAGTTTATAAACGATTTTTATTTTACAATAGTATTGCTTAGCCCATATTATCTATTTGATAACTGACCTACTTTAAATGAAGATTATATTTTCTAAGTGTCTTTCTTGACTATAGTTTTAACTTTTTTATCGAGTTATAAAATCTCTTTTGCAACTTCCTCCTTAATCTCGTTATTCAGTTCATGTTTGTATGTCTAGAAGCTTTCCTTAAACTTTTGAATAGTATTTTCTCTTTCTTAAATCGCTCTCTCATATTCATGTCTTATTTCTTGTCTCATTAACTTCTCCATCATGTAAAAGTTATCTTTTAGCATTCTTAGCTCTCTGTTTGAGACATCCAATTCATAGATAATTTAGTTTCCTTTCTAGGTGAGTTTTGAATTGATAAGCTTGTCGATGTCAGTCAAGAAAGCTTCACACTTTCTTCTATAGTAGAGGCATTACTGATCTTTTAAGTATATCAAGTGCTTGTACTGATTTTCCTTCAAAAATTAAGTCTCTACTCTTGTCCGCAATTCCTGTTCTCCATATTTAAGCAGACCTTTACAGAAAGTCTGAAGACATTCGTTGAAGTCTTTCATCTATAAAAGAAGAGGAGTAATTAAAATTTCAAATATACTTACAGAAAAAACTACACCTGGGCCACTGGTTAAGGTTTCTACTTCCGTGCATCTATTACGTAATCTAGTCAAGAATTACTAAACAAATGAGATCTTTGTTGAAATGTCTAAATGACTGTTCCTATCAACTGATTGATATAAAGTCGAGGCAAATTACTATTGAGGGTGAACGTAAATACTAATGTCTTTTTCTGTTGCTACCTGTTCAAAAGTAGCAAGAAGTGAGGTGTGCTCGTTCTTTATAATTGAGATCGAGTGCTTGATAAGTCTATAGATATGGGTTTTGCTTAAAATCATTATACATCATAAATAGCTTTTTAATTGGGCATTTGAATTATTTTAAGAAAATATAGAGATTTTTATCAGAATTATATTTAAATAGCACTAAAAAATAATATGAATAAATCAGGAACCTTAAAAATTGAAGCCACACAGCATTTTCAAAAACCAAATAGAATCCTTTTTGTAGGAGCCACTAAGAATTTTTTCAAAATTGGCTTTTATACAATTCACTACCTATAGAAGCATCATCCAGAAATTAAAATGCGTCTAGCCATTCCAAATATTGAAGATGCAATACCTTCTTGTAGAGGTGCGTAAGTTGAATTAGTAAAATGGAACCCAGAAAAGCCAGAAACTTTAAATGAAGTATTCAAAGATTGTGACGCTTCGCTCTTAGTTCCACCAATAAATAATAGAATTAATGTTAGCAGGAAGTATATTGAGATGTCTATAAAGTACAAACTAAAATTTTTGATAAATATTGGCGTCCAATTCAAAAGTGATTGCTAGGACAATGATGGTGAAAATGTTGGTCCATCTCTAATATAGAATGACGCAGCAAAAGTTATTCATTTATTAGATAAATCAGGAATTAAATATTGCAATTTGAACTTGCCTATGTTCTTAGAGAATTTACTTTATTAAGTTGACGATATATACTATAATAGGACATTTGGCTTTACATGTTATTTATTTTCTAATATTATATAAACTAGATTTAAGTTCCCCTAACGCATCTTTTTCTTATGTTTCTTGTGAAGATCTTGCAGAGATAGTTGGAGAAATGTTTGCTTATCAATAAATTATAGACGACACAAGGTGGACAGCGAATAACTAAGTTAAAATTTCAGAAATTTAATTAATCCTATCACAAATAACTAATTAACCCATAAAGTATAACTATCTATCTGATAATGAGTTTATTTAAAGTTTGATGATGGATACAGGCTCAGCTTCTTCTTATGAATCAGCTAATAAAATCTTATAAATATGGAAGAAGATTGAAAGAGGAGAAGACATGCAACCTAATAAGTTGCTGTAAAATTTATTAGGGAGAGAGCCTTAATCTGCTCTTACTTGGATAGTTGAACATAGGTGCTGTTTTAATAAACATCCCGATTGCAAACATCCATAACCTCCCAGAAAATAGTAAAATTATTAAGACAATACATAATTTTTAGATTTTAGACATAAGTTATGACTAATTATGAACTTCATTTTAATTTAATTCATTAATCAGTCTAATAAATCCTTATAATATTGCTCTATGAGAAGAAATGATGTGTTAATTAAAGTGGATAAATATCATTCAATAATATTTAAGTTTTATTTCATTGACCAAAGGATAAGCTCCTTTTAACTGTTTTTGTTTTTATAGAATGTTTTGCAATATTTAAAATTAATTTCAAACTAATTGAAATAATTAATTAAAAATTTTATAATATTCATATATCTTCTCATTTTCTTTATCCTTAACTTGCGAATCAAGAGCATCTGAATCATAAAATAGGCTAACTAATGTCCCTTTTTAAACTTTCTTTTTATTTACAACTCCTTATGGTATCAAGAATGTTTTCGAAGCTTCATTTATTTATTTTTGAGAGAGTATAAGTTTTCTCTATAGAAATATCCCCTATCTTCTTAATCCAGGTTAATTTATGGGTAGATTTATATATAATTATAACCAACTTAAAATAGGATACATTATGACAAAATTAGACCTTATTAATTTTGGTTCTTGCTTAAAGTAGAGGAGAGACGAGATTACGAAGTTTCACCGCCTTAATTTTGTTAAGCGGTAGATCTTCGGACTAAATTTAAAAGAGTTCCTTTTCTTTGGAAATTAGAGGTAGTCTAATTATATTATGACTTTGTTTAATCTCCTGCATTATTTATAGAATCTAGAAGTGTTTTTGAAGAACCATTCCGAAAAATTGATCTTTACAAAAATAGAGTAATTATAAAAATCTTATAGGCTCATTTGCAGTCATATTGCCGTTTCCAAGATCTTTCAAGAGTTCATGAAGTGCTTTAGTTGATTTCTTTTCAGTTTTAAACATATTAGATTATATATGAGTTGTAGATTGCTTGTTTATAACATTGCTTGAGTTGAGATTATTTTAACTGCTCATTTTTTTTGCAGCTAATTATCTCTCTGTAAAGTTTCCAAAGTTTTGGTCTAAGTTGAAATCAGTTTGATATTGAGATATTCTGTTGTCTCTTTCTTAAAGCTGCTTCCTTACATTAAACGACATTTGTCTATCTTTCATATTTCTTTGATCTTCACTACACACTTCCTTTATATATCTCTCTAGACCATCAATACCCCCGAGTCTTTTGATGTGCTTTTGTCTTTTAAGCCATTTTTTATATAGAATTTCAACATCTGTAAGACCTAGAGAGTCAAGGTACATTTGATTTTAGTCTGGATCTTTTAAAGCTTGATAAATCATATCTATCTCTTCTTTGGTTTTGTTAAAGAAATTATTCTTTTGTAAAAAATCGTCTATGCTAAATTTTAACAATAACGATAAAAATGAAATTAACTAACTTAAATTTTTGCATTCTCAATTTGTTTGCTAATTGCATTTCAAAGCAATAGTTATTGTCATTAGTGCTTAAATTGTAAAATGCTTGATTTTAACCCTAACTGGAATGAACTTGCCTTTCAGTTTAATACCCAGGATTTAGCTCATTCTATTATCTTGATCCGAGATAGGATCTTATGCCCTACATCTATATCCTTTTATGATTTAGTTTTTCAGTCAAAATTTCATCTTTAGATAATTGATTTCTCTTGAAAAGTTAATTTATTTCAGAGAAAATCTATAATTGCTCTTCAGTCGAAGTAACCACAGGCAAAGTCTTATAATATTCATTGATATCTCCCTTAATATCATAATTCTGCTGCTTGACGCTTTTCAGAACAAAATTCATAATGTTTTTATTCCTTTACTTGAAGTAGTAGTAAGCTGGCAGCGCACCTCTTTTATCAGAATAATATTGCAAAACTTCTCGCTTTAAATTTTCATCGAGCTCTTCTTGTTTAGTAATCTTTTTAGTAGCTTCCTTTTTTAGTTGTAACAAACTTCCATCGTTTTAAATTTTCAATTTCTACTAGAGTTGATCTCTCCAATTTAAGCCTGGAGACTGTGATTTAGATATAGTTCGATTATTATTAGTTGTAGTTTATGCGAATGAGGATGCTGAGTCAAAACTAGATTCGGAGGAAGAGGATTATGTGAAAATACTCTCTCTTTCTTTTTATTTATCGTCATCTGATTAATTATCGGAGTCATAGGAGTCATTTAGGTTTATTGATTTGTTGTGCAAAAGTTTCATTTTTGTTGGAGATCGCAATCCTATATTGAATCCACTACTCTTCTGTATTTAAAGTTATTGCAATTGCATTTATAACCCTAGGATACAAAGAATATTTTTTAAAATTGAATTATAACATTTTCGTATAAAATTATTTCATGTATTAGATAGTTTTAAGATAAGAAAGGCTTGAAAGGACAAATGAATTCCTAGATAAAATAAAAATTATTGTTCTTTAGATTATAAGGTTCAATTAAAATTTTAAATATTAAAAGTTTCAAATACTCAATTAATCTAAAAGAAATTTACCTCAACTTAAGCAATAAAATTTTAACGATAGAATTTGTTTAAATTTGGTATATTATTTTTTTAATTTCTAATATAAAACTATAACTATTTTAATTACTAATCATGATATTTTCTTATAAATACATTTAAAGAACTTGAGGTTTATATTTTCTCTCTAACTTTGATAAAGTTTGCAATAAAAAATAAGAAAATATTTCATTTTTTGCTTTTTCCTTATCTTTTAATTTTGAATCTTTATAAAACAAACTCTTATTCCCGTTCAGAGAGGGAGAACTTATCTCTTGCTTCATTAAACTTAATGTAGATGCTTTGGTAAATCCTATTACAATCTAAGGGATGGTCTAGTGATAAATATAAATTAATTAATATTCAAGTAATCTTTGATCTTTGGTGTCTATTAGCCGAGTTTAACTTTAGGGAAATTCTTTAAGAACTGGCTATTTATTGGACTAGTAGATTATTATTATTATGGCATTAAAATCTTAGGAGTGAACATGAGTTTTGGCCTAATGGATGGAGTCTTAGATATTTTTGAAGGAAACGCTGAAGCAGTTTCATTAATTACATTCAAATTCAAATGAAGATTATTGCCAACTCCAAACAAAGCGATATGCTCTTTATTTTAGAGTAAGGTTGGCGATTAAGGAGTAACATGAGTTTAATGAGCGACAATTGTCGCTTGTTAATGCAAATTCATTTTACCAAGAGTTGGAATAATATAAGCTTGCTCCTTGATAGAAATCAGCTATTTATTCAAATGGTCAGTAACACGGTAGAGAAGGTCTTAATAAAGGATGTCTTAAATTTTACGGCTGGACATAAATTTGCCTTTTTACTTCACATCAAATAACCAAATTTTCAGATTTTCATTCATTGTGAATTAGAACTCTAAAATTCCAAAAGCATTTGAGGTTGGGATTTCAGGGAGAGATTATAGTTGAATAAATAAGTATAAATTTTAAAGAATTTCGATTATAAAGCATAGCTAAAATCATGATTCTAATTTGAAATATAATCTAATTCATAATAAACTTCTTTAAGTTCAATCTTTTAGATTCCTATGAGAGTCATTTAGTAAATTAAAAAAAGTTCTTACAATTTATAGGAATTCTATCAGTTTTTAGAACGGTATTTTCCCACTATTCTAGCTCTTTTTATTTTCATATATAGGACTAAAAACTAGATTTACTATAGGCTCATCATAAACTGCAATATCAAGATTTTCTGGGTTTTTTATCCAGACTAGCATTGATATTCTACACTAAAATTGAAATTATTATTATTAATTAAATTTATCTTACCAAGGTATCATGAATTAGCATAGGTTTCATAAGAGCTCTATCTATAGAAGCAGTTTTTCAAATAAATATTTATGAAATTAAATAAGTAACTTAATCCTAAAAGGCAATAAAGCAATTTAGATAAGTGCATCACTTACTTATTTTGCAGGGTGCAAATTCTTGAAGGTAATCATAATCTTTTATTAAACTTTAATCGTCAATCTAAGCTTTCACCATGTTTTCTCTAGTGACAAACCAATTAAAAGATGTTCTGTTTTCTATCAAATTAATTTAAAGAAACACAAAACTATAACATACAATCTGAAAATAAGTACTACTATCTTAGCACAATATAAGCTATTGGAAATGAGTAGCTTTCCAAATAAAAATGATCAATATCATATGATTTCTATATTACTTGATTAATTACAAAAACATGCACAATCATATTATCTCTAAATTAAATTATATCTTACAACTATATCGAAATAAGACTTTCTCAAATTGTCAAAATGTAGTGCTTAGTTTAAATAAGGGATATTGTTTACTTTTGTAAATCTTCCAAATATATCATCCTCAAGATTTTTGTCGTTTCTATAGATGAAAAATTTATTAACAATTTATTGCTAAAATTTAATGAGAGAGTAATTTGCATTTGAAAATGCTTTTATTCACAACTTACATATCATATTCATTTGGGTTGTTCATCCAGAGCAAATCCATAGAATCGCTTTTTGACTGTGTAGCATGCTCCTCCCTCCATTCATTTTCTATATTAAAAAAATATTAATTTTTTTCTTCTAAATAACTAAAATAATCAAATTGTTTTGTTATATTAATTCCCTCTATAAATAGCTACTCTACTTTATGAAACCATCTTCAATTATTCTCAATTTTATAATTATTTCCTAGAGAATCTTTCAAGAATTGTAAGAAAATTATTGTCATATAATTTATGAATAACCTACTCTTGAAAAAGATGACTTTATGAATGAGATCTTTAGGATTAGCTATTATTTTAATGCTGTGCTTTTTGAGATTAATTGGAGTCGTTGGCTACATGATAAAAATATAATAAATGTTATAATATTCTAAATTATTATACTTAAGTTTCCCTATTTTTATTATTTTAATGATGACAGAGTAAACTTTGTTAGCATTAGTATTAAAATTGAATATTAGTTCATAATTATTGTGAAATTACATTTTATTTATAAAAATAGTATTAAATTTAGTAAAATACTATGATAATAATTAGTAAAATTAATTTATAAGTGCTTATCATTTTATCTAAGAATTAAATTAATTATTAACTTATTATATTATCACTATCCCCATCTAATATCATTTATATTTTTAAAATATAAATTATAAATTAACAAGAAATTTACATAATTTATATAATGACATCTTAATAATGAGTGCCTAGCAAGATTACATGTAAAACTTAGTAAATATAAACAAAAATATGGAAATTCCATCACAAATCTAGTAATAAAAAATATCAAACTATAATCAAAGAGATGGCTAAGACCTTGAGAATATAATTTCATAATAAGAATCACAATAAAATCATGGATATATTGTTTGATCAATTTTCATAGTATAATGCTAATTTTCTAAGCTCATACTTAGTCTTTTTTATCCTAATATTCAATCTAAAATCAAATTATTTAAAATTAGTTTTCTTATTTAATTAATAACTATTTATTTTTACTAAATAGAAGTTTTTTTCAATTAATAGCTTGACATCAGAATTTAATTAGGCAAAATAAAGAGTAGAAATTAATGGCTAAAATTATTTTTATTGTTTGAAAAGAGATGTTTTGTGAATTTGAATAATTATAATATTAATTTGCGCGATTTAGTTAAAATTTTTATCAAAACTAAAAGATTAATAGTCAAATAACTCTAAATTTAGAATTAAAAGTATAACAAAGTTATAGATAATTTATCTCGATTATAATTTTCCAAATTTATTCTTTTAATTCCAATAGTATACAGACATAGACTAAAATTAGCAAGATATTTAAGAGCGACTATTATCAAAAAGCATTTAAAATATAGGCAATTCCTCTCAAAATACCATTGAAAATACAAATGAAATTACATAAAAGATTTCTAAGGGGAATCCTAGGAGATAAGTTTCAGGTTTGAGGGTGCAATCAAATACCGGCAATAGCAGCTTCAAGAATTAAATTAAATAATATCATAATTTAGATATATTTTTGGCATAATATATTATAATTATAAATTTGACTATCTCCCCGACTAGGAAAAGAGTGCATTTATCACCCACAAAGCAAGTAAAGAAGCTAACTTTAAAACATATTTAAATTAAGGTTTTATGTTTTAAGTTTAGTGATGATAAATAATCTGAAAGTAAAAACTAATTTTTTCAGTCCAATTCAAGTATTTTATTTAATTTTAGCTACAATCTTTTGTTAACTTTATTATAAACAAAATTAATATAAGATATTTGGTAAAATAAGTGTTAGAGTGCCAATTAGATTAAAGTATCAATGATGAAATCCTAAATCTATATTTTACTATAAATTATATATATATATAAATATAATAAGCCTTTAAAATTATAATAAATGCTATTAATTTTAATAATTAAATCACTAGCAATTATCATAAAGAGAAGTCACTAAAACTTCTCAAACTTTGCGAATAAGTGATAGTGAGTTAAATTCCATGGAATTAAGCAGTGGAGGAGTTGCTCGTCTCAGTACACTTACTTTATAGAATAAAGTTGCAACTGAGTAATTTTATATAAAGTTTATATTTTTATTACTGCATAATGTAAAAATATTAGTAATATGTTATTTATTAATAGTAATTTGAGAAAATAGAATAGCTGGAGTTTAACTCATCAGAAGATCAAGAAAGTCAAAGATCAATTACTCATTTATAGATTTTATCATACATTCATATAAAAAATGAATAAAAATATATAAACTCATTTGAAGAGAACACTTGCTAAAAATAACAGTAGGAGGACTCACAACTACTCAATCTATGAGTTTGTTATTTTTTTAATAATTTTACATTAGTCTGAAAAATTTAAATTCATTTAATTTGATTTAATATATTTTAATGAATGGGAAGTATAAAGGAGTAAATTGAACTCGAAGATCAAAGCAACAAATCTCCTCTCTTACATATAGAAAGTGAGCTCTCCTCTCATTCAAATTCTTCATCTTCCTCCGATTCATCTATTTCTCAACAAAATTTCTATGAAAAAAATTAAATATCAGTAAGCAATCAGCATATCTACATAAGCCAAAGTTAACATAATTCAATGAAGAAACAAATCAATGTGTTATCTCATAAAGATTAACCTATTTGTTATTTAATACAAAAATTATCTTATTAAATAGGACTAAAAAGCATTTGTATTCTGGATAGTGAGCAATGAATTAAAAGTATATGAATATAATCTTATAATTTAAGATCAAAATGAGAAAGAGGTTACAGATTTCAATTTTACAAGCAATATAAATAATAACACTTTATAAGAAAATAAAAATACAGATATTATTCTTATTATTTTATTTGATACTGTACTGAAATTAATACTGGGGCATAAGCCAGTCAGATAGATTTAATTAGATATTCATAAAAATACAGATATAAACAGGATGAACTCCGAGGTTTGTATTTTCATGGACAGTTTAGATTAGTCTCCCAACTCCAGATTAAGCTTGGATATTTCTCAAATTTATAATAATTAAGATAGAAAGAAAAAAGTATCCATGAAAAATAACTACATGGAGAGCGAGCGACTCTTTTAGAAAGACTACTATAATTAATCGGATATTAGAGGGGAGTTTAATCTCATGAAACTTAATGCTTCAACTTAATTAAACAATCATGGTAGCATAAATATTATTTATTAAGCCAAGGTTAGGATTTTATTTTTTAAAATTATTCTCAGATAATTAACTGGCTTTAAAGGATCTGAATTAAGTGACATATTTTTAATTCTAGAATTTATTATTTGGTATAACGAGTCCACTATCAGGATATTCTCCAATGACAACAATGAGAAATGCCGCAAATATAAATCACCAAAGTTTCTTTAATTTTAAAAGCCAACGCAGAAGCCAACCCGACAGGAAATCTTTCTCAGTATCTATCAGGACGGGAGGGGATCCTGGGGTAGGCTCATCTCATAACATAAATAATGTGGGTAATAGATCAGGAATAAATCGGACTTCAAGTGGGAATTAATTCAGAAATTAGCCTAAAAAACATAAATCTTTTATGGTTGATTAAATGTCATATGTTTCTAATTATTTATCTAATGAGAGTAATTATAACAATATGGATCTTATAATGATTTTAATAAAAAATGACCATATATTTAAATTAAGCTTGATAATATAGTAAAAAGTAAAACTATTAAATAGATCTTAAAGAAAGCTTATTTAGACCTAGAAGAAGTAAGTCCTTAATTTTAATATATTTATCTATTAAATATAGAAACATCCCAATGCACTATTCAATTTATCATATAATTTATTAATCTATTTCTCCTATTCATTAATAAATGCTATTTTTTTTAATTTTATTCATGATATGAGATAAGAACACAAAGAATACTTTTTGAGAGGCATTGATCTGGGTTCTCCTATACCTGCGAATGAAATATTAATGTCTTTCTAGAAATAGCGAAGATCATCTGCCAGAAATAATTAAATACCAATTTTGGGTTCTGGGTCTCCATCTCTTAATGGTATTTATAATAAATTACTTTTACAATTCAAAATTATCCCCTGTTTTAAAACAATATTTAATTTAAATTGCTAAAAAGTATGGGAAGTTTAGGTCTAAAAACATCCCGATCACCAAAAATGTAATCGCCAAGCAGCAATAAAAAGCCAATTAGTCACTTCAAAAAGCCTTCGGAATCCTCGTTACCACCAGAATTCTTTAGTTAATCTGATAATCCAATGAAATGCTCAGAATACAAAGACTTAACCAGAAATTTCATTAAATGTTTCTCAAATTTCGTCATAGATAAAATTTTTGCATAAAAGATTTTCTTAAAAACTTAACCCTGCATATATTTCACTCAATAAACCAAATAAAAAAGATCCGAGAAAAGCCCGATATCGAGGAAGAGCAATACGTGGATTTCAAATTTAAGAAGCCAAATTTCAAAAAGTTGATAATCTTTGACTTGGATGAGACACTAATTCATGTACTTAGAGAAGCTGAAGATCTCTAAGTGGATGAAGATAAATAATTTTTAGTTAAAAAATTACCATTAAAACGATCAAAATTTTGTTCATTTTTGATATAATGTAATTTATATGAAGACGAAGAATTCAACGAAGAAGATTAATCTGGAAGCAGTTCCTCTGTATCTGCAGAAATTCTTAACCAGAGCCGATGTGCTTAAAAAAGATAAAATTTAGAAGACAACTAATAAGACCTGGATGCTGAGTTGAATTAATTAATATATAGATTCATTAACTCATATGAAACTATTCCCTAAGTTTTAGTAATTTCCTTATAAATCAAGCCTAGTCCATTTCTTTATTTCCAGATAATAATAATAATAATATTGACTAAAACTAAGATCCTAAAGACTGTGCTCAAGTTAGCCCTTAATAATAAGCTTTAATCGACCTATATAACTTTAATAACTTTGTTCCGGATATATGGATAGATATTAAAGATGAAGAGACTGGCGAAGAGGTAAAAGCTGGCTTCACGATCAGGCCTTATGCTTTAGAATGCTTAAAGTATGCCAACTAATTCTATGAAGTAATTTATATTAAAAAATTTTAATGTATATCAAGGTTATTCTGGTCTAAATTAATCTATTTATATTCAAGTGAACTTTTAAAAGGTAGTTCATAATTCAACTTTTAATGAAGTAGCAATATTCACAGCAGGAAACTAATGGTTTGCAGACCCCATAATAGACTATCTAGACCCCAAGGGAGAACTAATATAACACAGATTTTTCCGGTAGCACACCACTTATGTTGAGGATTAATGTTTCTTTGTGAAAGACTTACGAATTCTGAGAGGCATCGACCCCAAGGATATCGTAATCGTAGATAACTATGTGTATTCTTTCGCTTTTTAGCTTGAGAATGGTATTCCTATAGTACCATTTTATGGAGATAAGAAAGACAAGGAGATGATAAAATTGATCAAATACCTCAAACATATTCATAAAGAAGATGATCTCAGAGAGTGCAATGAAATGGTGTTCTATAATTGCACATTTTATGGTTTTATTTCTTTTAAGATAAACTATAGCTTAACAGAATTTTAGAATCGAATATAGAGCAATTCATTTAGTATTACTCTCTTGACAAAATTACTGAGGATTATTCTGATGAAGGTTCTAGCTATTCCTCATTCTAGTCAGAAGAGTTATCTGAATTACATACATAGAGATAAATATAGAATGCTGATTAAGAGGAAGTTAAAATTATTGAAAATTTAATCCTAGATACTCAAAATTCACTCATAGAACAAAAAAGGCCTAAGCCTGTTAATAGAAATCTATTTTCCATTTTTATTATTCAATTTCTAGAAGAAATTAAATCAATTAATTAGAGATTAATCTAAGAATAGGCCATAGCATCGAGATCATCTCTGCGATAGACACTTTTTAAGATGAAACAAACAAGAAAACTTTGAGAGGTGAGAGTGGAGGCACTCCAGAAAATATAATCTCAAACTTCTGCGAAAGCTGTGGCACATTCAAGACACCTGAATATAAAACTAACACTAATAATAACAACTACACATCATAAAGCAATCTTATGGCTTCAAATCTATTACATAATGGTACAAGATAGTCTAAATATTTGTAACAGAGAAGTTTCAATCATTCTGAACAGCAAGATAAGAAGTCAAATGCCAATAATCTATTGCTTAATTATATAAATTTATAAGTTTAAGTCTTAAAGGGTTTACCCCATATATTTTTAGCTTACTTGTAAAAGAGGCCTCAATGATACTAAAAATTAAACAACCATGAAAATGCCTTAGCAATAGCTTCAACCTTTTACAAACTTAAGCCAAATATTTATAAGCCTAATATTTTATCTTTAATTCTTTAATGTAAAAATATAAGCCCATATTACTTCACTCAGAAGCAAACTCAGACTTAATTCTAAATCTAATAATTAGACTCTTACTCTCACAACTCCTAAAATAAAATAGCAGTTTGCAGAAGATTTAACAATAACAAAAGCGCTTCCAATTCGTCAACTAATTTGAATAAATATCAGTCAGCTGATGGAGTGGTTTGTTAAGAGGGCAGCAATCATAACAGTAAATCGAATTAATTCAAATATGTCACTTACAATAGCATTGCTTTTTGTTTAATTAAAGTGTTTTATAACTTCATTTAAATTGGGGTGAATATGGCAAGTTTCATGCAAGGAAATAGTAAAAATAAAAGAATTTTAAGAATAATTTTCTTATAATTTTGTAATTATTGCTCAATCTAAGGGATCTAAGAGTAAAAAACATCCAGTTAAGAAGGATATCGAGGATGATTTGAACAAATTAATCAAAAATATTTTACTAAAATCATGAAACCTTCTCGCTTATTTGATGTAAAAATATTTAGCTATTTTAATTTATAAATTTAAGAAGGCATATGATAAAGTTTATGAAAATGGAAATCTTAAGTAATTCTTGAAAAAGACTTAGATTAGAATACCTTCAAAGAACAATAGCAAAAACAATATTTAGTTTATTTTTATCTATAACTATGGTAATTATTTTTAAAGGGTTTTATCATGAATATATAATGATAATTTAATATTTGAATTGATATTTTTTATATCAATATAGACTTATCGTTGATATCTCCTAATTATAATAAAAATAAGGGAAGCATTTAAGAATATTGAATGAGGTACGTTTATGGATCGGGAAAAACATAAACTTAATGATATAACAATAATTTGAATAAATATTATTGAGGATATTATGTACATTTAAAATTTTTATATTAATAATATATTTATTTTACTTTAAAATTTTATTTACTCATAATTTCTATCAATAATATTATATGCAATTTATTAATATTATATAATCATAAAATTAAGTTAAAAGAAACACTTACCTTAAAATACTAATAAGTTCTAAGCATTTTTAACTTTAATTTGAACTTAATGTAATCACCATTTTCTAAAAACCTAGAGAAACACAAACTAAGAAAATTGTAAATAGTAGTAAATTTTATTTTGAGAATAAGGTTTAATTTTTATTTATATCAATTTTACTATAATCTTGATTGATATTTCAAATGATATTGTTATTAAAAAAGGCTTTGCTACTTGTATCTTTATCGATAATATAATAAGTAAATCATATTTTATCTGAGATATTTGTAATATCCTTTTATTCATACAATTTATAAAATGGATATTTTCTTATATATATATATATATGTTTCATATAAAATTAAGAGCTTTAATTCTATATAACTTTATTAAAAAATTGAATATATATAATTCTTTCTTCCATTTCAGATTATTAACTTGATTAGAATGTGCTACTTTTAATGATAAATTATAAATAAAAATTTTAAAATATCAATTAACGATAGCCTTGTTCTTTTCATCGAATTATATCTCCATAAATCCCCATATTCTCTAATACAGCCAGAAAGCCTTCTCAAATATAATGAGTTTTATCCAAAATTTAAGATTTAGCCAGAACCTATAAAATATTGAATGACGATACGAGAGAGCGGTTATTGCGTCTTAAGTGAATAAAAGCAGTCTTTTTCTAGTTTGACCTCCTGATCTGGCATTGTGAACTCCGATTATAAATAGTAAGTAAATAAAATCAATAGTATTAAAAAGTTTAATCGAATTTCAATAAAATTTTCAAAAAAATTGGTAAAAGAATTTTAATGGTTATATATGCATAGCTTTAAAGATAAACACTATTTCACTTGGTAGTTATTACATTAAGAAGCTAATTTTTTCAAAATTAACTTCATCATTTCCTTTCAAAAATTCAATCTCTTCCTTTGCTACAGTTGCTCCAAGTGGCTTCTTAGCATTAATTGTCCTATAAGTAAAAAGCAGAGGCAAGTATCTGAAGTATTCCCCTATGCCTAGTCTGGTTGAGATCTTCTTGACCTGTTGATAATCCATTGTTACCATAGAGTACCAAAGCTTGCAAAAATCCATTCTAAATTTGTCATCAATATCGCAATAAAAGCCGTGATCCAAAAGCACGATTTAAGGGTTACCAGCTGGTTTATCAGGGTGCTACCTCACATAAATATTTCCAGGATGTGCGTCACAATGAACGTGCCCATACAAAAAGATCATCTTAGCGAACACATCAATTAAAATTGAAGTTGCTTTTTGAGGATCTCCAAATTATTGTTTCAAGCCTTCTAAATCATTAATTTTCAGACCTTCAACATATTCCATAACAATAGCTCTTCTACTACTTAAAGGAATGTTATTTTTGGGGATATATAGATCATTATATTTCTTAAAGTTATTTCGGGGGGGCGATACCTGAACCTATGATTATTTTATCAATATAATATCCCCTAGTAGAACATAAAAACTATATACAGGGTATTTTAAGGGTCAATAAGAATGATTTCGAAGTCAAAAATGGAATATTATTACTCACTGATGCCGATAAGGTTAGACTTATTATAGCTTTTATCATTATATTTTGAATTAAATTTTTTTAATTTTATTTTTTTCCAAAAAATATATTTTAATCAAAATGATTTTTAAAACAATTCTAAAGTAAGTAAATACCCTAATTTTATACTAAATCAATTCAAAGTCTTTTATAATATTATAAATCAAATGAATAAGATATTTTTGAATTGATTTAGTATAAAATTAGGGTATTTACTTACTTTAGAATTGTTTTAAAAATCATTTTGATTAAAATGTATTTTTTGGAAAAAAATAAAATTAAAAAAATTTAATTCAAAATATAATGATAAAAGCTATAATAAGTCTAACCTTATCGGCATCAGTGAGTAATAATATTCCATTTTTGACTTCGAAATCATTCTTATTGACCCTTAAAATACCCTGTATATAGTTTTTATGGTCTACTAGGGGATATTATATTGATAAAATAATCATAGGTTCAGGTATCGCCCCCCCCCGTTATTTCTTGTCCTCTCTGCGTTTACCACTTCTTGCATGAAATCTAGTTCTTTTACTATAGATTGCTAAAAATGCTAATTAAACTTCTAGAAGTCCATTCCTTAATATTGTTAAACAAAGATTAAATTTAGAATTTCAAAATATTGTATTTATTTGCAATTTAGAATAGTCATAGTATTTACACATCCAGTTAGCAAAGCCGATAAGTTTCCTAATAACAAACATATCAAGTCTAGTTTAAACTCTCAACCTAGGAAATTGTAACTTCACAGCCACTATTTCTCCAGTATCCTTTAGCTTAGCTCTATGAACTTAGGCTATACTGGCAGCTGCAATTGCTTCTCTATCAAATTCACTGAATACATCCTCTATTTTACATCCCATATCGTTTTCATATACTATCTTAATCTTCTCATAGGGCAAAGCAGGTCCTTTATCTTGTAAAACCTTTAAGACTTCAATATATTCCTTAGGTGCTATTCTTTCTAAAGTGCCTATATATTGACCAGCTTTCAGATATATTCCACCACTTGAAGTGCTCAAATACAGCAATCTCTTTGCGACTCTTGTATTGACCTAAAGAACAATTGAAAATGAAATATCTCAATTAAATTACTTCTTCTCTTATCTTTATATATTCTTCTGAGGGGTAGGGCACACCTCTTAGATTCTTAATGTAATCATATACAGAATAACCAACTAAATATCAAAGTTAAAAATCATGATTATATTCTTCAAATTTTATAGATCAAATTTCCATTAAAATTCTATGTTCTATTTGAGTATATACTAACCTATTGGCCCTGCTTTAAATGTATTGGTAGTTCCCTTAAAAACAGCTCTCAGATCCTCACGTAGTTAGGGACTCAATATACACTAATCAATTACTGCTCTATAAAATTGACATAAAAATAAACAAAAATAATAGATTACGCTCCGATAGTATACTTGGACAATTTGTACAGTAACGCCATATTAATTCGCTTTAAAATCAATTTAATAAACGTAATTGCAATCAAACTTTCATTTATTTGTCAGGGTATAATGTATTGATTAATTTTAAGCCACTAATTTAAATTTAATGATGAGATATTTTCGATAGAATTATTGCGTAAAACTTATAACATCGATTGAAGTATGGGGACAAAAGTTAATAAGAATAATAATTAAAAAGTAATAATTTAAAATATGAGAAACAATAACTTAGGAACTGATGGCAACGAGCTTGAAGGCAACATCAATCTCGGAAACGATAACGAAGGGGGTTTCGATCAACAGCCACCAACTAAATAGGGACCTAAGAAGGGTGCTGCTCCTCCATAAAATACTGCTTAAGGAAACTAACCCCCAAGAAGAGTGGTCGTTCCTCCTGAATTCAGGAACCTATAATCTTCACCAAAAAAAACTCGTAATTTCATTAAATTTAATGAGAGGTTTGATTTGAAAGAACTATAATTTTGTTATAAACACACTGGATGAACCAGTTTGTGAGACAATAGTAAATTTCATCTTAGGAAATAATCAGTATGTCATTAAAAATTTCATTATAGAAAAGAGACTTGGCAAAGATTTGGTATAAATTGAGAGTAGTTATTAATCCCATCACACCCTTCCTTTCAGATGATAAGAAAAAGGAAATCAGAAATTGTAAGGCATAATTACTTTAAAAACCATGACATATTTTCTAACAATATTATTTTGTATAGGGGACTTATGGGGACCTTTCATTTTCTGTTTAATGCTTGCAGTGTAAGAAATCTATTACGAAATTTAATATCGAAATTTATCATATTCTTTAGTACTTTGAGTTCTGCAACAAACGCTGATGACAAAACTCTACTCTTTGAAATTGTTTTTATCATTGTGTGGGTTGGTGCTGGTGTCATCTCAATTAATGGTTAACTTCTCGGTGGAAAAATGTAGGTTCATTTCATTATGCTTTTATTCAAAAAGACTCATAAAATTTGTATTTTAGTTCATTCTTCCAGAGTGTGTGTCTGCTGGGTTATTGTCTTTTCCCTCTAAATATCGCTGCCTTGATTAACTTGGGTATTGGAGCAAGCATTCACATTTTGATTAAATTAGCCTATGTTGGACTTGCATTTGTTTGGTCAACTTATTGTAAGCAATAATCTCCGCACTCTATTCTTATCCTTATATTAAAATTTCTCATTTTTATAGCATCTGTGCACTTCATTAAAGAAATGGTTCCAGCAGACAGAAAAGCCCTAGCAATGTACCCAGTCTTCTTATTTTACTTATTCCTCTCTTGGTTCATTATTCTATGAAGATAGAAAAACAAGCTTATTGAACATTAGAAATTATAGTTTAATTGTTTAACTATTTCTCTTTTACTTTAACATTGAAATTCAAAACTTCATGATTAAAACATACTTCAATATAGCTGCCAAAGAGTGCATTTTAAACATGAAGGAGTGAATTGTTTTATAATAAAAATACTAGATTAATATATTTTTATTTCTAAAGAAAATGACAACTTCATCGTCGAAAACATTCTCTCTTGTGAAATATGACACTCCCATCCTTGTGTCCAAGGCCTTTGGGAAAAATCGTACTGGTGGTGGTATAGGATCCACAAGCTCCTCAGCTACTACCTCTGCAGGCTCTAATAGATCTAAAGACCAGTCTGGATCTATGAGGACAGAGGATTATTCAGTAAATTATATGTAAATTTGACTTTCTTAATTATAAAACTGTGTAAATTTGAACTCTATTTTGCCTCCAAGAGAGTATTAAGATGGTGGTTAACTTTGGGTTTAGTATGTTTCACCCACTCCTGCTACCAGAATAGACGTTATTAATCTTCAAGATGAGTTAGATAAAAAGCTTTAAGAACGATAATCCCGTGAAACCGGTATCTATACTTATTTTAGTAAAGCATTGACTATTTTCGTATAAGTATTTATGATTTACTGTATATGCTAATATTAAAGGTATCTGCCCAATTAGAGAAGAACTGTATTCTTAGGCATTTGATGAATTAATTAGATAAGTTACGATAAACTGTGCTGAGCGTGGCTTCTTGTTAGTTAGAGTCAGAGATGAAATAAAAATGACAATACAGGCTTATCAAACACTCTATGAATCTTCCATTGCTTATGGTATGCGTAAGGCTCTCCAGGCAGAACAACGCAAATCTGAAATGCTCATTAAAATAAACCAATTTACATTAAATTTGAATAATACGACTGTGTTTGTATACAATAGAGATATATGCATGTCTTACTCTCACTATTGTGCCTTTATGTTATTCGGATTTATTTAAGAATATTTGATACATAATCGAATAAATTTTTTTAAAAAACCAACTGAATGATAATTGTGATGAATTGGAGCAGGAAGTAGACGATTTAAAACGAAGAATACAATAACTGCTTAAGCAAGAAAAAAAGGAAAAAGATCTTGGCGAGAAGAGGCACTAAGAAGAAATGAAATCTATCAACGACGATAATCTTCTCCTAAAAACTTAACTCAAAACAATGCTCACTAATTATCATATATATTCTCAATAATACATTGACTTTTTATTACCAATCTCATAACTAATTTCATACGCAATTTAATAAAAAAATTCTTTCATAATTTCTTTTCTAAATATATACTTAAATAAAAAAATACTAATGTAGGTCACTGATGCTAAGAAGATAAATTAGCAGCAAAATATATCAACTATATAAATACTGTTTCTCTGTTAAGATAAATATAATAAGAGCTAATTTATAAAAGTTAATGTTCCTTGAATTTTCATAAAATCACTATTATCTTTTCAATTTATTCATTAAAATCCTCTTTCCCGATTCTATAGTGTTAATCTTGTGAGGAAAAATTTAATAATTTTAATGCTACACTAAAAGAAAATTGTTAGTTTTTATTAAAAATATGATAATTATCATTATTATATGTTGGTTGTTATTTGTTAATATTTATTTATTTCCCATTAATTAATTATTGAGATATTCAATATTTTATCATTAATTTAGTAAATTATAAGGAAATTTTAATAATAAATAAAACAAATTAAACTAAGTCTTGTACTAAATTTCTTATCAAATGGAAAGTCAAATGACATAGCAAATGCAACAAAATTAAAGAGAACAGCAAAATAAAAGTGATAATAGATAGAGGTTTTAGGATATTATAGAGAAAATCAAGATAGTTGATTAAGATATTTATGAGTAAATGAACTAAGATATTTCGAAATACTAGCAAGAACTTGGGTTAAAAAATATGATATTTTGTGAACAAAATTTGTAAGATTTGCATTCGAAAAATAGACAGAAATCTTTTGAGTTTGCTTTGAATAGTACTTTCAAGATGCAAGATAGCCAAGATTAACTTTTTAATTCTTGTTTTTTATTTAAAAAAATAAATTTTATAATTTAAAGATCAAGCTAAGATACCTCTTAGTGGAGCTTACGTTTAGTAATTTCAATAGAGTTCAAATAACATTTATGAAAAAGATATTCACTCAAATATATAATCTTCTCAAGTCACTTAATAATATTCTCAATAATCCTCAATGAAGCATTTACTGAAGTATGAGTTTGAATTCAGTTTGTTTAATCCAAGAAAATCATAAATAAATTCTGACAAGAAAAAGGATTAGGCAATGACTTTCATCAAATTTAGTCCATTTTAAATACCTTTGAAAACTAAGTTTAAAATTGGTTAAAATGATAATTAAAAAGACGAGTAGCATGTAGATCTTTTAGCTATAGGTTTCTACAATGAAGTGAAAATCTTCACTTTGTTTAAATTAAAATATTCTTAATAATTTTTAATAATTACTTATGATTTGCATTTCTTTTTAATCTTTGCAGAATAATAAGATTTCTTAAATTCCACAAGTTCTACTATTCAAAGAAATCATTTTAGATCAGAAATTCTCAGACTAGATCGAGAATTTATTGTGCTGTGATTGGGCAATGTGGACGTAAAATAGCATTAAGAGCTAAATTTTAGCTTTTGCTGGAATACTTGGATTGATTTATAATATTTTCTTTGTATTATTTAAATGCTTTTTGCTTGCTTTATTATATGTGTTTGACTTATCAAAGCAAATTAAGTAAGAAATGTATGAACTTTAAGGTCATGGAGCTGCTATCAAAGACTTAAAATTCAATCCAATTCACTCGCATATCCTTATCTCGGCTTCTGATGATAAAACTTTACGTGTTTGGAATGCGTATCTCTAACAACAGCTTCTAGTAATAGGTCAAGCTATCTAACCCACTTTCACTTATTTCTCAATTGATTGGCATTCAAATGGTAGAGAGCTAGTTGCAAGCTGTAGTGATTTTACACTGAGATTGTTTGAGTTTAATGATCAATTCTTTGACTAAAATCTCCAGAAGAAATCTTAAATGCATTATGGTAACTAGAATGTTGAAACTCAAATCCATAATCTCTAGGTGGAGTTATGCTTGCCTTATTAAGCAGATATGCAGTTTGATAAACTTTTAAGCTTTAAAACTTATTAGTTTTAGATTGGAAATGGAAAAGAGCTTTATTCACAAGTTAGGTTCATAAATGATCTAGTGATTACAAGATCTGTTAATGGGTAAATTAAGGTCGTAAAACTATTCAAATAACCTATGACCTCAAAAGAAACTCAGTTTTGTGATGTTTTAGAATTGAGGAGCATTGACACTTAAGATAAAAGTTATAATATTGATAGAGTTTAATTTGATATTGGATTTGATGTAAAAATTATCAAGAATGGAAGCGAAGAATTACTTGAAATTACAACTGGAGATTAAGATGGAAATATTGCAAGTTATTCTTTAAATAGTGGTGAGAAAGCTTTTTAGAGTAATATAAGCAGGAATTAATCAAATTAATAGTTTAGTTATAGTAAATTTGGGAAATATTTGGCTGTTTCTTAATAAAATGGTATAGTTGATGTATTTTAAGAGTGAAGCTTTAATTAACTGTGGATTTATGATTTATATTTAGTAGAAATTATAAGAATCTTTATAAACTAATTCTTCTTTTACTATTTAATTAAGCATAATTAAAATTTAATTCAATTTTTCTGGGTTTTTAAAACATTTTTATTGCGTAAAAATTTCAGTAAAGATTAATGAAATTTTGCAGCAATAAAAATCTATAATTTTAATAAATTTTAATGGAAAACACTATCAAAAAGTAAACAAATAGATTCTAGAATATCAGCAAGTACCTAATTTTAAACATCATTGAATTCTTAAGCCCCTTCGAATTCCCCTTACTCTCATAATTAAATAAGAGACTCTGCAATCTGATTCATGAAGATGACTAATACTTGAAAGTTTAGGATAAATTATTTATGGGTGGATTCAGAACTATAAGTGAGATAGATCTTTAAATTATTGGGAAATCTTTTCCAGAAGACTTCAAAGAAGAAAATCCTTATTTTCATTAACGCTTAATAAGAACTGTAATTAAATATAAAATACTATTTCGATATTTCTATATAACGATTAGGCATTATATGTATTTTATTTCTAGGATCTTTGTGACCACTAATTGAGAAAAAAATTTAATATTAATATAAGAATGATTAGAGAAAAATCTTAAATAGAAAAGAATGGAATATGGTTTTGTTCTTACTATATAAAAGGGAATGAAAACAGTATAAACATAGACGAATTTTAGAGACAAAATATGATTACAAATACTTTTGATCATCCCCCATTTGTTTCTCTTTTCGGGATTGACACCCACATTCATAGTGTTTATGATTCCACATTTTGTAACTAGGAGATGTTCTAGAGAAGGAATTAATAAATCAAAAAGATTCTAATATTATTATAAAAATTTAATTTCCCTATGAATGTATTTTAATTCAGGTTATATACTTTTTATAGATATTTATTTTTAGAATTCAAGAGGTAATTTAGCATTCAAGTAATTTAATAATTATGGTTTTATAATGCTAATCTGAAAGAAATGTAAGAAAGAAAAAGGCCCGGTGGTTCTCTCCTTCCAATATAATATTTATACGATGCAAGCGACAATAACTAAAATATTTTTATGATTTAATACTCAATTTTATAATTCTAAAATTCCTTTCATTTATAATTAGCTTTATGTTTCTTATAAACTCGAATATTATTGTAATTAGAATTAATCCAATTATTCACTCTTACGAAACATAACCATAACAAAAAAGAGAACAGCAAATAATAAAGATAGATCTGTGCTGCTTTTCACATCATTGCATTAAATAAGTGAAGCTGACTAAATTTACATGAATTTTCTTAAAAAATAGGTTGCTCAGCATGGATTGACCGCTTTAGAAAAGAGATTTTTACTATTTTTTATATTTAAAATTTGAGTATAAAAGAATTATTCATTAATATCTCAGCAAACATATTTATACGTAAATTTGTAATAAAAGAAATATTATAATGTTACTATTTTCTAGATTTAGAAGTTAAATGAAGGAAATGATATATGAGATTCAAGAAAAATAATAACCTATGGACTATATAGACGAGGAAATGTTATAAAATCCTCAAAAAGTAGACATGACGAAAGTAAGAGTCAAACCTCTTGCTTATATTAGACTATATGGGTAGTAAACCTTTTAAAATTAAAGATCAGTAAATTGAATATAGTTTTTCAAGTTTACTAAGAATCAAGATTTAAGCTAGTGTCGTTAGTTTTTGCGAAATACATCTCTGCATGTTTAATTCCTGATGCTGGATCTCATATTTAAGATAAATTGTATAATAACTAAATAGTGAATCGAAGACAGGCTGAGTAGGACTCTGACCACTATACTTTTACTTTTAGAGGGTATGTCTTTAATGCTTAGGAGAAAAAGGCTTATGAAAAAAAACCATAAGAATTTCAAATTATTGAATTGGAGTCAAAGTACACTTAGTATAATTTTGATCCAAGAAATTATATGTGAGTTTAGTAATTTTTTAATCATATATTTCAATAGTTTTACTTAAAATTAAAAAAACTTACAAGCATTTATAATTCACAGAAAGTATTTATTTCTGAAAGTCTTTGACGTAAGGGATAACAAAAAGCTCCTTAAAATTTTGAATATACAAGACGATAGAGATCAAGAAAGTCTTGTGGGTCACGGCACTCTTTCTAGTATTTCATCAACGTACATATAAATCACTCTCTCAGTTGCCATTATCTTATTTATTATAAATGCCACGATTACTTAAACAATGGAATCACTAAATTATTAAAAGTTAGAAATCACTCTATATATATATACTTTTTAAGTTAACCTTCGGCTTATTGTTCTTGATAGCCTGCATAAGCATCCTCTCCTATAAAAAGTACAAGTCTCTTATGGATAAATTTTCTGATTTGGAGCGAAGAAACTAAGAGCTGTAAACTTAGAACTAGTAGCTAAGTAGTGTATAGAGATAGAGTAGTCAACAGCAACAATTACTCAACCCATTAGCTTAAAATATGGACATGAACCTGTAACTATAGAATATTGCGAGATCATAGAGCTAGAGATATTCAATAAATTATATAGTACTTTTTTAGATAATTATGAAAAATAAGTGGAAAACTTTAATTAAATTGTAATTTATAAATTAATTAAGGAAAATTAAACATGGTGGAGATGGAGCATCTGGTTACTCAATTAAATTTGTAAGTTACAAAAAACATATCTAAAAATATTATTTTTCAGCAATAGGTATCCTCAAGAGTGGTGTAGCATCAGAAGGAAAATTCGTAGACAAGAGTTTAGCTATGCATATTCAAGCACTTGAAAGTTAAATAGAATATTGCAGGAAAATAAAAATGCAGATGACAATGCTGTTTTAAGATATTATTTCTGTTCTTGGTAATATCAATACTTATAAGTCTAATCATTTTTCATTATATATTTGAGTTTTTCACTTATTTTTCCCAAATACAACGAGAAGGCTCCCTATGAGTTTAGTAGTCATGAGACCTTTGAAGAATTCAATTTAGAAGAAAAGACTAGAAGAAGCAATATACAAAATGTTGCTTATTTATTGAAATTTTAAAGCCCATCTTTGGATTATTCTGAATCTTAAAAAAGCAAAGAATTCAAATCTTGCTAAGAGAGTCCTACTGATAATCAACTTATAACACCTCACAGAAGAGATTTTTCTGATCCCTCAATTTAAAACTTAACCTCAACCCCAAAGAACAGAAACAACCAAGGACATATTTTGAATGCTGAGCTCTCCCCTTATACGATACCATTTCATAATGAACGTATTGAGAAAGTAGTAAATTACGAAGATAACTTAAGCTAAAATTAAAGTACATAACAAATGTAACACAATTTCAAAACTCCCACTAGACATGAATCTGAACCATAGATTCCTTAACTAATGAAATCAAAATGCTCATAACCTATAAATGAGGAAGATTTTGTACTTTAAGACAGCTAGGATCTTAAAAACTACTGCCTAAATGAGAATAATTCACTTAATTAAAATTATCTAACTAATCATCATCTCAATAAAAACTTTGTAACTATTTTTTTAATTTTCTAATCTATAATATTAATTTTATCGAAATTATCTTCTAATTATTATTAATTTTATTTTAGGTTATAAAATTTCAAAAAAATATCTATAAATTTTGTGTTAGTGGTTAAATATAGTATTTCTTCAATTAAATTATTAGCATTTATTTTCCTAATTAGATGGGTGTTTTAAGGTTGTTTTTCATTTCCCTAATCAAAACATTTTCACATATTTAAATTAATTTAATTATTTATGTTAACCTCAAATTTGAACCTTATAGACTTAAAATTAATTACCTATAATATTTATCTCATTATCTTTTTTCTTTGAATTATTTCTAAGTAAATTTTATGGCATTTCCTTTTTGGTATTAATAATCATAAGATGCTTAAATATTCAAAATTAATTTAATTAAATTTAATTTCTTCTCAAATCCCTTTAAATGACCCTATTAAATTTAAAAGATACAATCTTAATATAAAGAAGTCCAAAAATTATTTTTTGTTTAGAATAGAAGTCCAATTTTTGTTTCTGATGAGACTGCTGAATTGAATATTAAGATCTAAAATAAAGGAGAGACAGTTAGCTGTCAGAAATTCTTATTCAAAGATTAATCTTAATATTAGGGAATCAATGAAAAGCTACCTCTAATTAAAAACACAAACATACCTCATTTAGATTTAGGAAAACTATATGCATCCTAAAATATTTAAAAAGAAGAGTAAAAGTAACTCTTTCAGATAAATATGAACCCAAACAACATAAGATTCTAGTAAAGGTTATCTGAGGATCAATAAGACTACTAATCTAAATACTTTATAGATAATTTTTCATTCAATAGGCCTATTCAAACCGAGAGGGGATCTAGCTAAAATTTAAGGCCACTACAGTTATAGAAGCACCCTAGCTATATCTAGTAGCAGAAGTAACCATAGTTTAATAACTCCTTATTCAAAAATCAGAGAGTGAAGTAATTAGAATAAGTTCAATTTTAATAGAGATAAGATAGAAATATACTTTGTAACCAAGTTAAGCAGAAAACACTTTCTCTAGGAAGAAACGCTTTTTAACAAAACCAAACGCAAGCTCCATTAGTTCAGAGAAATCGAGACGTGTTTTTATATTTCCATAATTAGAGTTCCTTTTAAATTGATTGAATATTAGCTTTAATCATAAATCAAACATCTCAAGTATTTCAAGGCTAAATAAGAAGTAGTTACAGATCAATTTGAATACCTAAAACAACAAGCATATTGCTTCACCTTAATTATTCCCAATATAAGTAGATTAAAGATCCAGAGGGTCCTTTAACTCAAAGAGCGGCCGTTTAGCTTTATAGTCAAAATCAATAAATAACTTCCAGTTAAGTAACTAGCTACATCTATGCTCTAATCAAGATACACAAATTTAAAATATTGCAGATCAAGATCATTAATCAATTGATAGTGGACAACTTCATCTGCAATAGACTCACTAAGCTTACAACATGAGCTAAATGTCAATTGAAGACTACCAGCTAAACTAATTGCAGTAAAGTTTTGAGGGCAATTTGAGGTCACCTATGACTACGTTTCCTTAAAATCCTCCTCTTATTTCTAATGAACAAATGCTATTAAGAAATCAGTAATCTGCCTCACCTAAATGCCAATAACAAATGATTGGTGTTGATAAGATTTTCAAGAATTATAAGTCATTTTTATTTAAAGATTTTCATTGAAGATCAATTATACTTGCAAAACAGTAACAGTTTATGCTAGATTTTAAATATCTTTAAGTTTCGAACATGATAATGACGCACTTAATCACGCTCACAGACCAATAAACTTCAAGCTAAATTACACTGGTTCATTCTTAAGTGAGAGACATCAGACTGAAGAGGACATTATTTGCAACGACTAATACTAATCCTTGCTCTATTTAGAGAATGGTCGTTACAAAAACTCATTTTTGGAATAGAAATTCTTGGGTAAGGGAGGCTTTGGGATCTGTTACAAGGTATAACACAGAATTGACTCAAACTTCTATGCTATTAAGAAAATCAGAATGCATCTCGCTTCAAATCAAGAAATCAAGGACCACAAAGTCTATAGAGAAATCATGGCTTTGCCTAAACTTAATCATAAAAATGTTGTGAGATATTTCGGTTGTTGGGCTGAGAAAATTGATCACGAGCAAGAAATCAAGATTCAAAAGAGAGTCAGAGAAATTCAAAAAATGATACAGGAAAGAAAAAACAAGTATAAGAAGATGAATGGTACTAAGAAGCCTCATCTTAAAAAGCAACTTTAAGCAAAAAAACCTAAAATAAGTGCGAAGAAACTTGCTGACCAAGATAACGAAGAGTACTTCAATGTTAACGATTTTGATGTTGAGAGAGATTTGGATGAAATTTTTGATAAATAGGAAGATTGTGATTCTATACCCTCTTCACCATTAAGAAAGAGTGAGAGGAGTCTATAAGAAGAGGATTCCCACAGTTCTTATTATGAAAGAGATTCGGATGATTCAGAAGAGGAACAAAGTCAATAAAATTTGTAAGCAAAATTTTTAACTTAAATTTTAATAAATGGGTTCTAGTCGGTATGAAGATAAATAGGTAAATAATATGGTGTTTGTAATAAAATTCCAAAGTCAAGTCAACGATGACGAGAGTTACGAAGTTGACAAAAGCTAGGATGAAGATCTATCAGAAAAAGAAGACAATCTTGAAAATGATTCTAATCATTCCTCTCTAGGTTCAGAATTCTCAAACTCCTCAAACAAAGATAGCTCAGATTACGCAGATGAGGAAGAGGATCAAGTGTCAGATATTGAACCTGATATTTTTGGGGAAGACGATATCATGAACTAATCAAATCAAGATGTGGAAGACAGCACTGGAAAGGTTGGAATATTCGATGATGAAGCTCTATTTGAGTTTATTAGAAAAGAGCAATAGTTTGTATCCATAGATCTATATGTTGTTTTTTTTAATCTTATGATACAAATGGAATCAAAACCCAAAGTAAAATTCAAAACATTAAATATAATGCATTTAAGCAATTCAATTGATTATGATGCTCATATATTTACAACATTTTAAGGTCATAAAATTTGGTTTAAATACTGCTCAGGTGATAGTCTATAAGACAAACTTTCACAAGATGATAGAAAAATAGACAGACTTCAAAATCTCTAGTACTTCAAGCAAATGCTTAACGCAGTCAAACACATTCAT
Source organism: Oxytricha trifallax (assembly GCA_000711775.1). NCBI lineage: Eukaryota > Ciliophora > Spirotrichea > Sporadotrichida > Oxytrichidae > Oxytricha > Oxytricha trifallax. The sequence continues at coordinate 123,940 of ARYC01000080.1, forward strand.
AAGAACGGTTTTATTCACAGAGACCTTAAACCAGCAAACGTTTTTATTGAGGGGCAACTACTTAAAGTAGGTGATTTTGGATTGGCCAGAAGATTCAATATGCATCTGCCTTAGTTAGATATCATTGAGTAAGCTATAAACAGTGCTAATTTAAAGTCTCCAAAGGGCTTCAAAAATATCAGTCATAAGGGCTTAAGAAAGTTAGTTAGGTCTATTTCTTAGTAGTCTTTACTTACCTCTAATGTCAATAAAGAAAGTTTATTTATAATTAAATTAAATCATTTATTAATGTAGGGACAAGCACTTATTTAAGTCCAGAGCAAGAATCAAATAAGCCATACAATGAAAAAGTAGATATTTATGCTTTAGGACTAATTCTTTGCGAATTATGCTGTATATTCTCAACTGAACATGAAAGAATTTAAACTCTAAATGATCTATAGTTAACAGTATTTTTTTCTATAAGTTTTAGATGTTATTTTGATCTGAAGAGACATGGAAAACTAGCAAACAAAATAAAGAAGAATTTCCCATAAGAATCATAAATTATGCTACTTATGGTAAATAAGAATCCAGAGTTTCGACCTAGTGCTGAAGAATTATGCAAGAACGAACTTATGACTGAATGGGAAGCTTCTTTGAATCAATTAATTTCCCCCTTTTATCATGATAATTATTATTTTAACCAGATTTTATTTCAAATATATCAACCACTCAATTTATCTTCAGAACAAAGACCTTCAGAGAGCTAGCTCTAATTGAAATACGAAACTTGCAAAAATATTCCCTTAGATAGACACATTTTGGAAAATCCAAGTAGCGAGGACAACCAAAAAATCTTAAAGAATGTCATTTTTATTATGTATACTTAAAATATAATAAAATTTAGCATCACTTTTTAAATTTAATAAATTAGGTATAATGTAAGTTTGAACATGATAACTGAAGAACAGACAGACAAGTCCCAGTATATAACCTCTAAAAACAATGAAAGTTTGAATAACAGCTTCAAAATGGACTCATTCACTAGAATTGGTGTGAAAATTAACAAGAAAATGCAAAAGGTGAGCTCAGTGTAAAACTATGCCAAATTACTCAGATTAGAATCATCTTGCCTTTATAATGAGAATGAAAATATTATGAATGCGCTATAAAACCCTCATAATATTGCATCATTAAATTAAATTAAGTGGATTAAGATACTCTATTTTTATAGAAAAAATAACAACATTTCTTTTTCTTATTTTTGGAATAAAGAAGAGGACGATCAAAAGAATAATAGCAAAATATCTGATATGGACTAGAATTCTCAATATATTTAGATTTATTCTTATGAATATTACGGGTAAAAACTACTATTTTTATTTTTAGATTTTTTATCAATGAATCAATAGCAAACAATGTATAACAATAGAATATTAAAATGTGCACACAATCTCTGATAAATTTATAAGTAATGTTACTTTAGCTTAAAAGCCATATCAATAAGAATTATTAATTGAATAAATTTTTTGGCAAATTTTATTCAAATAGATTTTAATCAAATTTTAAAATATTAGAATGATTACTTTAACCAATAAATCAATTAAATAATTTTACTTTAAGAATTTAACAACCTTTTAATATTATGCTTGCTATGATGTTTCATAATTATTGGCGATTCATAGTCAAAGTAGTTAAATATAATAAAACAAATCAGTAATTACAATTTATTTTATTTTGATAGCTAAGTATTAAGTAAAAATGGAATAATTTAATGCGCCTGAATATCAATCCTTTAGTTCTCAAAATCTCGTGTTAACTTCAAAGAAAGCAAGAAGACCTATAATTTTAATTATTTTGTCATAAATTGTATAATTTTTTTTTAATTTTACTCCGCATGACATGAGTGAATTCACATTTAAAGCCAAAGTAGATTACTTGAACAATTCTTATATGGAAGAAGAGAAGTAGTAAATTTATGGAGATTAATTCACTTTAAATAAACCCTAAAAGGCTCACTAACATTTTGACTCCTAGTCTGGTAGATAACTCGGCAAAGAAGAGAGAAAAGACCTTACTCATTTTGAAGCTATGAGGTTGAATACTTTACTGTAAAGTTTGCCATAACTTCACGATGAGGGGATGTTAATGAGGTTGTATGTAAGACACGAAAGAGAAGACCCTGGGCTGAAATCTCAACTACCATTTTGGAGGGAAGCGATTGATCGCTTATACAGGGAGGTATTCATGCGCATTGATATTCCAAGGTATTTAATCAAGCAGGCGTTTGTGATATATGGGTAGGTTCCAGCAAGTTTGGATAACATAATTGATGAGCTTTTAAGCTAAGGAAATTTGATAAGAAGAGATGAAGCTCTAAGAAATATCAAATCTAAGTCCTGGATCCAATAAGCATAATTTTTAAATTCAAAGATTTTTTTTTCTCGAATTAAGCAAAGCACTACATCAAAATAACAGCTTTCCCGAAATCGAAATCAAATTCACCCGATGACAGATTAATCAACTTGAAGTTTCTTGAATTTACCAAACAACAATTGATTGATTGGATCAGCTAATCAAGTTATAATAAAATATAATTCTATGAGATAAAATTTGATTTATTTATAAGGGGTTATGGAATATGAATCATTCAAGAGCTATATCAATCAATCACTCGATGGAGACCATCAAAATTTCCATATTCTCAAGGAATTTTTAAAGCAAACCGACTGCTACGACTCCCATTTATAATTAAATTTGTTATAAAATCTCATTAAAAACCCCTCTACTATATTTATATGCCAAATTGGAGATGAAAAAGTAAAGCTTGTAAAGATTGGTAAGGAATGCAAGTTAAACAAGCTTGATATAAACTTGTTCAGGTTGAAACTTAAACTAAGAAAGTTCAAAGCTTACATTCAAGAATAGAGTGTACTCAAAGACAAGATACTTGGGTATTTATTTAACAAGAAAAATGTTTAGGATGCTGAGAGTGGTCAAATAATACAAGTAGATTTATCTGATAATATAAACACCAAAACCCCTTAGTGAGGTTTATAAGTGCTTTGATTCGTAGGGTATAGTTGGGGTCTTATTGGGGTTAGTAGAGAAAAAGCAGGTTTTATATGAATTTAATGAATATTTAAAGAGTTTTAGTGTACTTAATTCAAACAAATTTTATCTGCTTATCTTTGTGATACCTCTTGAATCTAGCAGTCTGTAGTTGTTCTAGTATATCATCTAATGATTATCTTGGATATGCTGGAGCTTTTACGATAACCATCTCAACTATCTTCTTAATTTCATTGCATATTTCATCTTGTTTAATATGTTTAACAGTCAAACTTATTGATTATTTCTCAAGTTTTGTTCCAAAGTATGACATACTTTCCATATCTCACTCTAAGATAATTGCAGCTACCAGCCAAACATCCCATTATACAGAGCCATTTTTCCATTTCTCTCTTATTGGGAAGTATCTTGGAGTGCCTAAAACCTTAGCTAAAGTCACTATCTCTTGTCTTATTGCTCTGTTGAAATCTATGACTACTACTTCTAAAGGGCAGAGATTTTGCCTTACATTTTCTGGCTTCAAATCTACATGAAAATACCCTAGATCATGGAGCTCTATTACACCCTTAGTCATTTCTGTGAGTTTCTCATTCAAATAATCAGGATATCTATTATGGTAGAGATACTCTCTTAGAGTCATTTCAAACTTCTTGAGTCTTAACGCAATAAAACCATGACCAAGTATAACTCCGTCTAGCTTAGCTAAGTTCTAGCATTATCTTTTCTAATCCTCTCTCAGCACTATGTATTCATTTTCAAACTCGTTTTAATATTTCTCGTTCTTAATGAGATACTTGAATGGATATACCTTGAAAGAGAATTCATCAACAACTATAAGTTTTACCTTGTTTGGTACGTTAATATTCAAATAGTTCTCAATACAGCTGCTTATGTCAACTGCATTTAATGCAGGTATATACTTTTCTCTCTCTTATAAGCATGATATATACATACCATTTGCTGGTTGGTTCACAAACTCCAATCGCTTCTATCTATTAAGTCTCTCCTACTGTTCTTTTTTTGTGACTCAAGAGAGTTATTTTTTCATTTAGCAGGTACAAAATTTTAAGTTTCCTCATCTTTAATCAGGAATTCGCTCAAATGATGCTTTTGCATACGTCTCTTTACTTTAGCTGAGTGAGTATAAGACTTCATGCAGGTAGTGCATTAATACCTACCATCTACTTTATCATGCTTGAAGTAGATCTTAGCTCTACCAGAGTGTACCTCTTTGATATGCCTCTTCAAGATAGACTCAGTTGAGAAGAAATTTTAGCAGTCTTCACATTAATATGTTTTAATTTTTTCTATTGGTAGCTCTTCCTTATCTTCCTCGACCAATTCAGATTATGACTAAACTCCCATCTCTGCACTCTACTTCTTGTTTTAAACTTAAATTTTAAAGACATCAGCTTCAAACTCTAGAGCTCTTAGCTCAACCTCCATTTCAATATAAATTACTTCTGGTTTCTTGGAGGAGCCAAAGTTGAGCAATGATTAACCTGTTCCAAGAGAAACTGCCTTACGATTTAAGTTAGCCGCCATGTTTAAATTCAAATTTAAATTTCTATTATTAAGCTCTAATAACCACTCTAGTTATAGTATCTCTGTATTGGAGTTTGCACTGCAGTAATAATGGTTAATTTTTGAAGTGTTAGACATCATTTTTATACTAAGTTTATAACTTTAAATTTTCTATTTTATGCTTAATATTTTTAATATTGGTACCAATTTCGAAAAAAATCAGGTTAGTACTGGTAGCAATTAGGTTTTGAACCATTTTGGAACTTTTCCATTAAAACCTCATTAGAATAAAACTAGGTATTAATTAAGTTTTGGTACTATTAAATAGGTACCAATTAAAATTAAACGAATTTAATACCAGTACTAATTAAATTTAAACAAATTTAGTACTAATTTAATTTAACTAAATTGATAAAAATGGAGCTCCATCTCTCAAGTTTGTTACAGCTTCTGCAAACTTTCTCCACGTATCTTTGCAGGATTGACCTCCCATAAGATGCCTATATTTAATAGTAAGTTTTTTAATAATAGGATCCAGAAGTCTATAAATTATAAATTGAAATTCATTAATAGGAAGAGGAACAAAGATGGAATCACTCAATGATCAAATGAAAAGAGTTGAGGCTCAAGAAATGATATCAAGATTCAGAAGTATGGAAGATCTCTATCGATACCTAACTTTACATGGTAAGATAGCTTGATGACTAGTAACATATTATACAGTTGGTTTGTTCCTTCCAACCATGGAAGGTACCAAAATTTCATTATTGAAAGCAAAACTTTGTGAGGAGAAGAAAGCTTTTAAAAATAAAGAGATTAAACTAATAGAAATTCCCAACTACCCTGAGATTTCAGTCACTAATCTTTATGAGGATGCCATGTAAGATGAGGAAGTGGTAGTTTACCTTCCTACCAAGAAACAACTCTCTAATAAACTACCAGAGAGGAACTTTTTCTTTGGTGTTCTTGGTACAATAAAAGAGGAGTATCTCAGAGAAATAATTGAAGAAGCACATAAGAAACGATATTCTATCTCTCCTGAAGACTAGAAAAAGCAAGGCATTCTTAATAAGCTCAGCTTGGCTAGAGGAACTTAAGAAGCATCCTTATCTTTCAAGTAAGCTTTGACATATAACTTTGTAGGAAAATCTGGCACTGGTATATATCTTATGAAGAGCATGTTAAGGTTCATAGAGATAGAAGACAGCAGATAGTTCATTAAATTAGCAATAATCTTTATAAAGATGTTTAAAAGCCAGAAGATATTAATATAGATGCAGGAGATGGCAATAAAAGAAGAAACTTAGGGCCTGTCAAGCCTTAAGAAGAAGAAAAGAAAGAGAAGCCTAATCCTTTTAAGGGTCCATTAAATATGTGAACTATCTCATTCATTTAAGTCTAAAACTTATTAATAAATATTCATTCTTCCTTTCCTTGCACATATCGTAGTCTTATCTTTATTCACTCTCTTGCAACTACTTTGTATTAAGTCTACTGTATCGATTGGTAAATCATGCATTAGATGATACAGCAGTAGCTTCTTGTAGTAAGTCTTGATTTAACTCCAGTAAAATTCAATTCCATTAAATTATGGGCTATAAGGAACGTTGTATACAGGAGTTATGTTTAACTCTTCATAAGCTTTCTTAGACTCCTTAGTCTTATGAACTGAAAGGTTATCAACAAACAGGATGATCTCTTGGTTACTATACTTCTCTCTGAGTTTATGTAGGAACTCTATATACTACTCTCGCTTAATAGAGCGAGGGTGAATAACATAACTCTCTAAGCCTGAATCTTCACTTATACCAGCTAATATTGCATGGGTGACTACCTTCACTTTTTAGTCATAAACTTCTATGTTATCGTACTTTTTATACAAGAACTTATTAATTAAAGTGTTGAATGTAAACACTGCTCCATCAGTTTGTATGAACTTGATGTTATTAGCAATAGCTCTCTGCATTTAATCATATATAAAGTTTAAATTATTACTATAAAATGGCACTGTAAAATCAATCACTCTCTTCACTCTGTTGACAGTCTTGAAAGTAATACCATTTTTTCTATAAATATTAGCTATAGTCTAAGGAGAGATACGCATGTCAGGAAACTTGCGATGAAACATAACAACTCGTTAGTCAAGAGGAAAGTGAGCCCAATACATTAAAGTCTTCGAGTCACAGAGATAGTAAATATGGACCTGTGAGAACTTTTATTTTCTTGCAGGATATTTTTAAGAGTCTGAGTTATAATGCTAAACAGCTAACAAGCAAAGATACCTAACAGTTGAGGGACTCTTGCGTAGTAGTCTTGCTATGGCTGTATAATTCAGCGCTGGTTTGACTTAGTCTATATTAATACTTGTTACCATACCTAAGCTTAAGCAGTAAATCAAAATATTACTCATCATATATAGACCCTAAATATCGCTAATTTCTATTTCTCATTTTGCAATTTGACCTAATTTCTCTACTAAACCCAATAAGTCCCCAAATATACCCTACAAATCAAAGCACTTATATACCTCACTAAGGAGTTTTGGGGTTTTGAATGAGCTGATTTATCTTATTGAGAAACTTGGCATACTTTTAAATTTTAATTAATTTTTACTTGATAAAGTAATCACAAAACTGAACCATTTCAAAGACTAATAAACTTATGCCATTATGATATTTTTGTGTATGATTTTCTCAGTTTTTAATTAATTTTACTTAGATACAAATGTGAATCAAATTCTTCAGTTACAAAAATCAAACAATTAACTTTCTGCGAACATGTTAGCAACCACGCTTTTTAACTGTCTTGAAAATGATATGCCAAAATTTGAGAAAATAAATTGCATTTTGGATTAGTTTGATAGACTTCATGACAGACAAGAGATTTAAATTTTGGAGAGATATGGTGTATATCTAAGTGAAAGTGAAAAAGATCAAGCTATATAATTCTATATGGGAGAACTTAATCGCTATAGAATAAACCAATGAACAATTTTTTCTAATTTAATAAATTTGAGAGGTTTGAATTAGGTATAAACTTTAATTTAATGAGTAATTACAAAGCTTTAGCATAGTAATGAAATTAATAAATATATACTATAACTCTCTTTTATATCAATTGAAAGAAGTGCTTGCATTAACCTTCTTATATGAAGAGTTATATTTCAAGTTTAAATTTCTGTTTGAATCTGTACTTATACTAATTTGTGATCCCCTCATTCCAGTTAAAAGTTAGTCAGTGTAATAATAATTGCTTTCTGGCATGCTCTCCATGATTTTAAAACTGATCTACAATAAAAACTTATATAAATCTCATCATATTTTTTCTTTTGTTTGTCCAGTTCAGCAATTCTTTCCCTTAATCTCTAACGATTCTGTTATGAGATTTCCTCAGATAATTTTTCATTTTTGTTAACTTTTTATTCCTAATCTTTAACTTAAATAAGTTTTTTCTACGACTTTTTTTAATTCATAATATTTCTATACTTTGCTTTATCTACTAAAAGATACCCCTTCAGTTAATAAGGACTTTTATTGATATGTTACATGCTAACTAGCTATTCATTATAATTTATACTTTTCTAATTTAATTACCAGTTGCTATTTCTTGAATTCGATGGATTATTAATATAGCGGTCTTACGATTCAATCTCACTCTCTGAAAGAATTTGCTGCTTTTTTTAAGCAACCAAAAGTTTAGGTATAGAATAACTGTTTATCAATCGATTTCTCTCTGTATAGATTTGGTCTTTCTTCAACTTTTCTTGAGAGTAGTAATTACTATCAATTTTAGGTTGACTATCAATTTGAGATTGTTATTGATTATAAAACCCTGACATTAAAACGTCATTATAGCTGTCAACTTCATTTAAAATTTACAAATCTTTATTCAAAGTATTTCTACTCGATCTATTGCTCTTCTAAGCTGTTTAGTTAATTGAAGCTTTTGAATTTATGAAAGCGTTCTCAAATTTTATGTTCTCATTCTCTAGTTCCCTTTTCTTTCTCTCTGAGTTAAGATTGCTTCTTGAAAAAGAACGCTAATAAGTTAGCCGAGAGGAAGGTCTATTATCAGTGGTTTCTTAGCTGAAGTTTTGATTTAATTAGGATAGAGGTAACTAATTTGGAATGAATCTACTTTATGGTTTATTTTAAATTGGTATGGGACTAATAGAGTTTTAAATATCTTCAATTTGCTTTAGCTTAATTTTCTCTGGACTCCCTCTAACATATAAAGACGGGAGATCTCCCTTGCTATTATATTTTATTTAGTATTCTATCTAGGACAAACTTGAAGATCTAGTCATTTTCTTTTACATAGGCAACCTTGAACTTTAAATCCCAAGCTTACCATTTTACAATCCTATATATTTCTGTGAGTAAGATTCCTCTATCGGATGTTTAGAGTTTTTTGCAAATTCGAATAAGTTTTGAATGTTTTGAATATGCCCATCTTTATAGGCTTCCTGAATCAAGTTAATAGTATCCTAAGTCAATTCTTTCTCTTTGGATAATCTTCTTAGTATCTCATTTATGCGTTCTTGATCATTACTTTTTAAAACCTGTTTTGTGTTTAATTGTTATATTTTTAGAGATAGGAGGTATGGCTTATTGTTCAGCTCTCTTTGTTTAAATGAATAAAAATTAAAAAGTTTAAGTGCTCCAAATTAGCTATACTATTTTTGCCCAACTTCTTCAGAATTTTAAGTCAATTAATTTTTGAGGTTATGACTTCCACTTTGATTAGTAACATCTATACTTTTTAAATGTCTTTCTCTTTTTTCTGCTTTAGAAAAGACGTCATATGGATTGCTGCTAACCCATTTCAACGAATTAACTTCCTCGTTTACTCTGTCATTGTTAAACATTACTTTTAGTTGCCTAGATTTCTTCTGCTGGTCTCTGAATCACTTAAAGTTTTCCATTTTTTACTCATCTTCATAATCACTCTATAACAGTTTTAGAGTTAAGATTTTTCCCTTCCCAGAATTAACGCTATCGTTGCTGAACTCATTTTTATTATTACGATGTAATATATCTTAATAAGGGTCTTTGATGTTACTATAGACTGTGAAGTATTCATTTTTTTAATGGTTTTGAGATAGTTTTTACAGATATTCCTCCGATCTTACTCTATTCTACAAAAGTTATAAATCAATATAAAATAAGTTACGATTCTTGGATATTCTTAAGATTTATAAACTTCCATTTGCCTATCTTTTTTAGGTTGGTACCTCTCTCACGCCCCCACTATTGTCATGTAACCAAAAAAATCAATAATTATCTCATCAACCAAATTTATGTCAAAATTAAATAATTTATAACGGAAAATGTTAATCTAAGCACTCTGAGTCAACATGTTTTATAAAAATCTTCAATTTATCATAAATATAAATAATTATATTAGTTTTTACTCATATTATTGCATGTATATTTTACAAATATTTTTCATATCTAAACCTATAATATTTGTATCTAGAAACTTGGACGCAATTTATAGTTAACTTTCAGAATAACAAAAACATCTATTTCATTAAAAAATTACAAATTATTATTATTTTATAATTCTAATTTTTGTTATTCTGAAAGTTAACTATAAATTGCGTCCAAGTTTCTAGATACAAATATTATAGGTTTAGATATGAAAAATATTTGTAAAATTTACATGCAATAATATGAATTAAAAATAATATAATTATTTATATTTATGATAAAATGAAGATTTTTATAAAACATGTTGACTCAGAGTGCTTAGATTAAAATTTTCCGTTATAAATTATTGATTTTTGACCTATGGTGAGATAATTATTGATATATTTTGTTACATGAAAATAGTGGGGGCGTGAAAGAGGTACCACCCCTTTTTTAATAAAAATTTATTATACGTAAGTAATTAATTATAATTTACTCTTTTCATATAACAATTCCATAGAAATTCTAAATCAAAAGCTAAAAAAATTTCTTTTATTAAAAATTAAAAATACATGCATCTCCTTTTTTAAAAATAAATCAAGAATTAATTTAATTTATTGGCACTTTGATTAAGATTAGATTCTAAGAATATTAAGAATATAAAATTATATATTTTCCTATAAGAAATTCAAAATTTTTTTAACTTAAACGTAATTTAGTTAGTTAGTTAGTTAGTTAGTTAGTAACTTGCTTAAACGTAATTTAGAAAATAAATATTTTGAATCAAAGACTTTCTAAGTTTGATTTTTCATTTAAATAGTTTCTGATTCTTTACAATTGAAGCCACAACTAACTGGTTGCACAAGCCTGCTATCAACAATGTCTTAGTCCTAAGCACTTTCTTTATAGATTTACATATGACTTGATCTATTAATTCCCTCTTACTATTATTTTAGGATTGTAATTTACAAAGAAAGTAATTAAAAATTTTTAAAAATTTGTTTTAAAATACTCTGAATTATAAGTTTAATTTAAATCAAACTGAAATTTAAAATTTTTCTTTTGTAATTCTATGATATTAAAAAAGTATAGCTATAAATGCCTGTGAGTAAAAATCTCTTGTTTATTTAATTAATAATATGGTATCTTAAAATAGAAAAATTTATGAAACACTTATGCAAGTTTTACTTGAATTTAATCTATATTTTTCAAGTTTATATTTAATCATCTAATATGATTAATAGTTTTATTTATTATCAATTTAATTGGAGTTTTACTATATATTCTCGATATTGCAGGCTTTTATTAAAATACTAAAAAAATAAATTAATTACTTTATTTTTGATTAATTTCAGGCAAGATAAATAAGTTTTATTATATAATTTTGAAATAAAATTATTATATAAAATATACTATGCTATTATTATTTTATTCCTTCAATATTGACATCGCAATTAGGGATTTACTATTCCACTATCCCATATAAGGGATTTTCTCTAATTTTCAATTCAAAATAATTCATTTCGTTTACTTGACAAGTAATTTATGAATATTATACTCCATTTTTGCAGTCCAAGTTTTATATTTATAACTTAGAAGCCTTCTATTCTAAATTAGTATCAGCTTAATTTTGGATATTTTATGAGCATAATAACTGTCCTTATATAAAAATATAATAAGTAATCAAGGAAAACGTATAATAAAAATTTGTTGTAAATTTGAGGGCGATATCCAATTTTATTATTTTTCAAGAAGATCAGAAATTTCCGAAAACTTTCTTTTTGAGTTAAGAATTTAATTAAAGTTCTACTCGTGGAGAGACTTCTTATTAGTTGTACACTGATTTTATTGTAATTCACATTAATAAACAAATATAATTTTTAGAATTTTTTTCGAAGAAATATATATAAATTATAACATTAAGTAGGTTCCAGGAATTGCTCTTGGTGCTGATTCATTTAATTGAGTTAGCTATCGATTTTTTATTATTGATATAGTAAATTTGGAAATAATAAATTTATAAGTTTGCCCTATATTTAAATATAATTTTTTTATTCAATTAATATTATATATTTATTCGTTGATTTTAAATATATATTAGTAATATCCACTTGAATGGGTATAAGTTGGATATTTTTAAAAAGATTGCATTAAATCACTATCTTATTATAATTCTAAGATATTTTATTTTAAGCCAATTTTGGATTTTTCCTAGTTGTTAATATTATTATTTTCTAATAAATTCAAATTATTTTAGGCAACTGCGGTTTGCTTAGATGAAGATTCCTCACTAAGAGTCACATCTTAATTTAAATATATCTATATATTTAAATTTAAAAGATTTTTTAAGTTAATAAGTTAAGTAGTATAAAAATTAATATATTATATGGCACATATTTTTTTCAATGTAAAATTAAATTTAAATAATTGTCTTATTGAGATTGCTATATTATAGAAATTGAATTATCTGGATTTTTCTGAATTTTCTAGCAATTTTCTTCTTCCTTTAAACTTTAAAGATTTCCCCTTTAAACCACATTCTCACTCTGACAATCTTAAATTTCTTCTTTATAATGAGAATCAGTTGTATGGAAAGCATTCTTAGGTTGAAAATTCAAACTATCTAGTTATTTTTATAGTTAAAAATGGAGGTTTTGATCTTCGTTTTAGTTGCTTGATTATAGAACATCATCTTGGTGGTTTACTATATTGAATTTGAATTCATTAACTTATAGGTTAAGTGATTCATGAGTTTACTAGTCATTAGTTTTGTGTTAGAATGAGGAAAGGGGCGTTTTATAAATTGAATTTTTCCCTTAATAAAATAAAAGAAAAGTTATATCAAATTAAATTAATCTAGAGTTTAAATTCTCTAAAAAAAGATTAGAATTTAAAGGAGAAACTTTTTCAATAAAAAATATATCTATATTTATTAAGGTATCAAGAATCCGTAGTCTGTATTATCTTCATAAGCGATATATACTAAATTAGAATTATAATGATAGTATAGGAATCTGAATAGTCTACAAGTAATTTAGTATAATCATCTTCTGAAATATTTTAGATAATATCAGAGGAGGCACCTTCCGTGTTAAAGTTATATTTTAAGTCTTAATTTAATAGCATTGTAGTGGGTTTTCGGTTTTCAACTTTAGCCTCAAAATTCATCTTGTTATCATGAAAATTTTATAACGAAGAGAGTTTGAATGTTTCATAGCTATTCTTAATATCTGAGGAGGTCTTTGCTAAATGTTAGTCTTTCTATTTCATTTTTTGGAAACTTTAAGAGCTCATCTACCCCTCTTAAACCTGATCATTTAAATACCCGTTAAATTCTAATCCATGCTTTACTACTTCATGTATTATATTTAAAGATTATAAAACCCCAAAACCCTTCCCCACTTAATTATTCTTGAACTCTCCAAAATTTATTAGTTTTAATGCACACCCCCTTGAATTTAGTTTGAGTGGGAGGATGCAGGAACGAGCATGACTTACTATGCTAGAGTTAAACTAATAACTAAAGTTATTGTAAATCTAGACATTTTCCTTTTTTGCTCGATTAGGTTGAATTAAAAAGCAGCAGATGGGCTTCTCATCGATTATCACAAAAATATAAATAATTTATTTTTAAATATTACATTCACAGACACAAATCTCTAATCTACTTGCTTACTCACTTTTTCTTATTTAAATCTCTTTAAAATAAAACATATAGATATAAAAGCATTGATGAATAAAATTTCTATAAAAGTAAAAAAGTACTGATTAAAATTTATAATTCATTTCTTAATTTAATTAAAGTATTAGGTATTGAGAATTTATAGATATTTAAAGAGCAATACTAATTTATTATTTTTGATAAAAATATTAATTTCAATTTTCGATTAATAGATATTGGAATATGAAGAAAGTATGTAAATTTAAAATGATTAAAAATTATTCTCCCTTTCAAAAGTAATTAATTTTAAAAATATGAATAAAACAATCAAATACTCTTCCTTAGTCTTTCTACTTTTGCTAGGCTTGACCAGTATTAATCAAGTGTAAGGAAAGGGAAAAACCTACGATGATTTGGACGACATTTTGAAGCATGACGGTTTGAACTCAACAAAGACTCATGTGGCACATTAAGAGGCTATGGAATCAGGGGCTCACATAGATCCTAATAAAGTTGTCCACAGACCCCCTCCCTAGATTAACGAAGACAGAGCTGTAACAAGCGGTGTAGTAATTCCTAAAGCTTATACTTCTTCGAATTCAGCCTCAAGAAAGTTATATTTAAATTAGGAGTTTATTGAGACATTCACAAATGAATCTCATTAAAGACTTGAATTTTGTCTTTTAATTAAGAAAATCAGGAAGCTAGACCAAGACATATGAACAATATGCAAAAAAGAACGACGGTTTTGACGATTAATCATTACCCCTGAGATATTTGAAGATTCCAAAGCGTGATAGAGATGCCCAATTTTATTTCTTCCTAAGCACCCTACTATTACTCGCAACTACTATTACGATTATTTCAAGTTGCGGATGCTTGTTCTACTTTTTGCTTAAGAATTTAGTGAGTATGCAAGAACGTATGGTTGATGATAGCGAGTCACCTGATAACTAAGGATAAAATGCTGTTTTTATTACATTCATTATTATTATAAAATTATGAAAAATGAGATTTTTTACTTTTTTAATTTTATGCAGGAAGTTAAGGACAAAGCTAATAATAACGCAACAATAATTAGAATTTTCAAAGATTTGAGGATGAAGAGGATTAGAGAAACGAAGAATCGAAGAAGTAGCAATAAGATTTACCAAGATTACTTAATGGAGCTGGAAGGAGTGGACCAAATACTTTGGAATTTAAATAGTGAGATTGAAGAATACAATTGCATTTAAAGCATAATTTTCTCCCCAGACACTTTATAATTTCTGCATCTTTTATTATAAAAAATTGAATTTCATTTTAATACCATCATTAATTTATGAATATATATTTCAAATGTTTTTTAGGTTTATATTAACTTATACTTTATTATACTTTTATTTCATCATTAACTTCTTACAACAATCTTAATAATATAAATACTTCTTAATATAACTCGCCTATTAAAGTTTGGGGTGGTATATGTCTAACACCCACACGATTATTAATACAAAAATAAAATCATAAGTGGTGTCTCCAACCAAATTTGAATCATAACTCACTAATCTTATAACTAAAAATGCTTTTGTAAACGTTCTAAAGTTTTATTATTTTAAATAAATATCTATTTTTCATAAAATTATTCATTTTATCCTTGCTTTATCATAATTTTTGTAAATATTTTTCCAATAATATTTTACTTTTAAATCTACATTATCTTTGTCTAGAAACTTCAAATCAATTTACAATTGATATTCAGAGAAATAAGATTGAATTAAAAGATTGTAAAATATAAACTCAATTCATTTTCAAAGTATATTATTTTAATATATTGTTGCTCTAAATATCAATTATAAATTGACTTGAAGTTTATGGAAAAATATATTGTAGATTTAAAAGTAAAAATTATTGGGAAAATATTTACAAAAATTATGAAAAATTTATAAAAATTAGATTTTATTTAAAACTAATAAAACCTTAGAACGTTTGCAAAAGTATCTTTAGTTTTAAAATTCGTGAATTTTTACTCAAATTTGGATGGTAAGACCATTAATGTTGTTATTTTTGTATTAATAATAGTCGGGGTGTGAGGCAGGTACCACCCTAAAGTTTCAATACTAATCATAATACTCAGCCTATATTTATTGTTGCTTCAAATCAACTTTTCTGCCTTTAACTTGCAGCCCACCACCACCATTTTTAGGTTTTGGCTTTGCAGCAATTTTATATGCTGGGTATCTGAACATTCTTACATGACCATCTATAGAGGATGTTGCCCATTCATAGTAAACTGGGTTTATAGCTATATCTGTAACTGAGTCTCCGTGCTATGCATTTTTTGTTTTATCAATTAGTCCACCTGAGCCAACATCGTACACATATAAAAAAAAATTTATTTGATTAAACTGATTGATTTTAATTATAAACAGACCTGTCTTCTGAACCACTTATCAAATATCGATAGCAATTAGAAATATCAAAGCCAATCTAAATTGCTCTATTTTAATGATAACCACCGTATTCTCTGACTGGATAACCTACTCTTAAATCCCATAATTTAATATAGTTATCTGAACTTGCAGTCATAAAGGTATTATATGCTTCTGAGTCGCCATAAGATCCTTCATAAAATTTTACTGTGTGAATGTGCTTCTAATGACCATCATTAAGTGTAGCAATTGCCTTATTATAATTAGCGTCATAAACTATAAGTTCCTTGTTTGAACCACCTATCAAGCCAATGTGCGTTCTCAGCCTGTGATTGTGAAAATGAAAACTCGGGATGTGTTAAGCTGTAGGATGCTGGAAAGTCTGCAGTAGTTTGTACAAACCTTTTTGTTACAATCTCTTGACGTCATCTTTTGAGATAGAAGTTTCTGGATTATCTGGAAGTTCGTATTGATAGAAAAGTAGTTAATTTCCACAACTTACTGTTAATAGTTTGTCATCGTAGTAAAACTGGGCACCTCTTACTATATCTGGGAGAGGTGGATTTTATTGCTAAATTAGGGCTTAGTTTTAAGGGTTTTCATTTGAGGTTTTATTCTTCTTTAAACGGTCAAGTATTAAAAGCTTCTCACCTTTCTTAGACCATTTCATATTCCAAATTATACATCTTTTATCTGATGATGCGCTAATTAAATACTGATAATCATAATGAATCACAATATATCAAAATATTTTATTAAACTTATTTGAACTTGGTAATATATATTCACTTAAACTAAAATTTTAGACTTGGTGCGTATCTCTAACTGATAAAGGAATCGTGGATGGCATAACAGCATATTTATCAAAACTAAACTTACTAAGTCTCTACGGATTAGTGACCTTAACTGATAAGGCAATTGATGCCATTTTAAATACCAATATGAAATATACTCTGGAGATTTTTGATATTAATGGATGCAGAGAAATTACCAAATCGGATGAAGCTACTTTAAAATCATTGTTTCCAAATGTTAAAGTGCTTGTTTATCATAGTTGAGAAAATATTTAATTCATGAATTTATATTTGAAAATATAACAAAATTTACTCATTTTCTGAAATTACACGAATTGAAACTCATATGAAATTATAAAGTTATATATATAATTTATATAAAAGCATATCAACAATTAGTTAATTTTGTCAATAGATTTGTTTTTTTATTTAGTAAACTAAGCTGATTTTTTTTAGATTAAAACTTAGATAATATAATCATAGTCTTCTTATCTTTAATTATTGTAAAATTTTATAATATATAATTTTAATAAATATTGTAGGAATACATTTGAATTTGGAAAATTAATTAAATAATAATTAAAATTAGTGGGATTTAACTTTTCTCGAAACCTAGACTAAATGGTTCTTTTTCGATAGAGAATTCAAAATCAGCTGGACTTTTCTATTAGTGATAACCCTCTATCAAATTCCTGAAGCGAGTTATATCCATTTTAATTATGGGAGATTCGTTAAGTTGATTTTCATCCAAAATTAATATGAATTTATCTCGCTTTAGAGATGCGATAGTGGGTTATCTCCAATAGTAAAATTCAGCTGATTTTGGTTCGAGAATGTTAACTGCCACGAATTTTAATTATAATTTATTAAATTTTAATTAATTTTCCAAATTCAAATGTATTCCTACAATGATACTTTTATTTTCATATATTTCTATTTTTTATAATTCATCAAATTTATAATTATAATTAAATATCAGTCAGATATTTGCAGCCACTCAAGTTCACATATGATAAATTTGGATTAGACGAGCTTAATTTTTTAATTCCAAAGTCAATCACTCTGCAATTCCAATACAATTCTATTTAACATTCATTTGATACATTTATTTACCTATTCTTATCAAGTTTTTGCAGTATTTAGTTAGATGTACACAAGTCTTCTCTGAAATTTCTCTACATCCATTAAGGTTTAATTCTTTCAAACTCTCAGGAAATTTAGTAATTTCAATATGCTGATCATTGACTGCAGAAAATTCGAAATCTAATTTCTCAAGTCCTTTCCCCAAATACTTGCAAACTCGCCTCACAAAGTTCTCTAAATTTAATATTATCAATATGTAATTTATTGCCTCAATTTGCAAAGATAAATATTCACTAATTCATTTTTTTACTTACTAGAAACAACACCATGATCTTTATGCTAAAGTCTTTTAATGAGTCCACCCTCAAATTGATTCTTGAAATATAAGTTGTGTTTTTTATTTAGCATACTCAATTTCAAGAGAAAGCCAACATCAGGTTCAAACTCAAACATCATTAACAGTATTCCTGAGTTTATTTGATTTGATCCGGAATTTCCTTCCATTTTATTGCGATAAAATTATAAAATTAATTAAAAATCAAATATCAATTTATATAAATTTAAAATTCAAAATGGTAGAGTAAATATCAGATCTTGTCCTCAAAACATAACTAAGCATATAAAATACTTAAGGAAATTTCGATATTAATTCGTAGTTTCTCATAACTTAATAAGAATTAAATGATAAGAATTCAAAGCCTTTGAAAATTATGCTGCTCAAATAGTCTCAATGGGGAAATCAAATAAAGACCTAAGTAAGATTATATCATATTTATAAATCAAGAATTATAGGAGATTGAATTTGATTCAGATTTGAAGCAAATCGATTAATTAATGCTGTCTTAAGGAGACTAGAGCATCGCCTATTTTTTGAATGCCGAAGATCAATTGTATAAGTGGGATGCTAATTAAAAGAACTAAATCAGTGTAATAAAGAAGTAGTTAACTGACCAAGCGAAGCTGCTGTCCATATCTTATGATAGCTCGTAACTTATAAATTCTCCTTTATTAAATCTTTTAGATAGTATGCAATCTACGATATTCAGTCTATCTCCGTCTTTTCTACTGAATCAAATTCAATACAACATCTCATACCTACCTAAGCCAAAGTTGAAAAATTATTCTTTGATGAAAGTTTAAATTTGTTACATTTCTTTGATTAATCTCTAACTCTTAGGTCTTATGATTTAGGAACGAGGTAAATAGCTAATTAAAAGAAGCTTGCATAGACAGATATAATCTCCAAAATTATGAGCTAATAAGATTATTCAAGAGAATTGAAGGAGATAGGGTATTGTATTCTTTTAGTTATAGTACGATTAAAATAACTCTCACAAATATTATGGTATTTTATACCTAATAACAAACTAACTATCAATCCAAAATGATTCACATACAAGAAACTTCTTAAATTGCATATTTCAATCAGAGTAGTAGTACGATAAATGTCATAGATTTACATAACTACTCTGATGTAGCATAAATAGATATAAACGAGTGTATTGAACGATACACTGAAAACAACAATCAAGCTGGATTTATATTGAAATCAGTGCATGCAATGACTTATCTAAACTAAGAGAATTCTTTAGTAATCGCGTCTTAAAGCCAAATAATTATCTTGAACTTGTACTATCAAGCCATAGTCAAAATCCAATATTTAGAGAGAGTTTCAAATAAAAGTTAGTTTTTTAGGATCAAGAACAGCTTGTATTTGGCTTCATATGCATCCTATTCTAAAGAAATTGGGATTTATAAGATATTAGATATACAAGAAACTTAACCTTTATAAAAGGACAATGAGAAATCAAAGAATTACAAATCAAAGGATATTTAGCAAGAAGAGAGTAAATCTGAGGACGAAGAAGAATAAAGTGTTGATTTAATTTAATAGTTTGCATAAGCTTATAAAGATAATCCAATCAAAACCCCAAAACCCCTTAATGAGGTTTATAAGTGCTTTGATTTGTAGGGAATTTGTTAGGGGTTGGGGTTATTAATAGGTTTTAATGTGAAATTTATAGTAAATTTATTTAATTTAATCACTCAAAACGCACTTTAGGATCATGTGGGAGTGGTCTAAAGTCTATCTTACTTAACCACAACTCTATCTGCTCTAATATTATGTCTGATCTAGAGTTTGGTCTTAATATTATTGATTCTGCCATTTATTTTAATGATTAAGAGACTCTGGTTTTGTCTATAAATTACTTGATTCTTTGCTTAGCATCTTTCTCACACCTAGTAGAGTAGTAATCATTGCGAGGCATATCGCACTCTATTATTATTGCTGCTAAAGCCCACACATCCCATTAATAATCTCCATCTCTCCAGTCTTCTCTTTCAGGATAATAGCCTGGAGTTCCCATAACACTTCCTAGCCTTAATACTTCCACCCTTAATGCTCTGTTGAAGTCAATAATTCCCACTCTTACAGGTGAAAAGTTTATCATAATATTCTCAGGCTTCAAATCTCTATGAACAAAGCCTAACTTATGTAACTCTTTTATACCTTGTAAGGTTTAGGTTGCTATAAAAGCAAGCTACTTATGATTCCTTTGATCAGTAATAAAATCTCTGAGGGTCATTTCATAGAGTGGGAGTCTGAGAGCGACATGATCCTTGGCAAGAAGAACAGCATCTAGCTTGATTAAGTAACTACACTCTTTAAACTTAGCTTAAGTGAGTACTTGATACTCATTTGTAAACTCCATATGATATTTATCATCACTTAAGAGATAGTTGAAGGGATACACTTTGTATGCGTATTGATGATCATTGATAACTTTCTTATCAAAGGAGTCTTCTATTATAAGGTAGCTTTAAAGAGAAGTGTCTAGGTCAATTTAAGCAAGAACCGGCATTTTCTTGTATTGAATCTTGATCATAATTTTTGTTATTTCAGAGGTCAGTTGGTTGCGTGCCTTCTTAACGTACTCTAACTCTCTAGCTTATTCAGGTACTACGACCTTAGAGTATTCCCTCGCTTTTCTTTTGTTTAGAAGCTTCAGCTCAACTTCTAGATTCTCAACTTCTAGATCTTTCTTGTGAGCTTTTAATAGATGCTTCTTTAAGTCTCTTGTATGAGAGTATTACTTATGGCACTCAAAGCAGTCATACTTTCCATCTATTTTATCATGCTTTAAGTATACAGTGGGCTTGGCTTCTCTATGCTCTTTCTTGTGTCTGTACCAGCTTGATTTATGAGCAAAATCTCTCTCACATAACTCACAAAAATAGACTTCAACTTCTTCAGTTTGTATAGGAATTTCATTAATACCTTTCTCCTCCTCTCTGTCTCCCACACACTTGTTTGCCATTAATTTTCTATTATTAATTTCAATTTTAATAACAGAGACATCAAGTGATAGCTCTGGTAGTTCCTTATGAGAGTCATCTCGCAGCTATCACACTTTTTATTGCTCCCAAAGGTAAGTCTCATTTATTTTGATGGAAGTGCTGTTGTTTTTCTTAAAATGTTAGCGCTCATATTTAAATTTGAATTTAAAATTATAAAACTGCCTCTATAACTGAGAGCTTATATGAGAGCTTTGCAAGCCTACAAGTATCAAGGGAAGTTCTTAGAGTATTAGCAAAGATAAATGAGCACTAAGAGACGAACCAGCTCTAAAAATGGGTGAGAAAGTAACCATTTTTACTATCAATAATAAGTTGATTATAGTACGTTCCGATTTAGGAGGTGCACCTAATTAAGTACGTACTGCTTTAGGAGGTATTTTGTGATTTTATGATTAAAATTAGGGTGCTCCTAATGAAGTACTAGCTTTAATTAATGCTCCTAATAAGATACTAGCATTTTAGGAGCTGTTGCTCCTAATTAAGTACGTACCAATTTAAATTTAAAAATATGTAACTATAACAGTAGAAATTGATATCAATCTCTCATTTTTTAAACCAGTTCTCAAAACCTTCTCCATATCCTTCTTAGAGGTTGACCTCCTATAGGATGCCCATATTTAATAGTAAGTTTTACAGAGGTATATAAATGAAATCAATAAACTTAAATTTGAATATCATTTCTTAGATCTGTAAACAAGATGGAGTCAATGAATGATGCAATGAAAAGAGTGCAAGCACAAGAATTGATTCAAAGATTTAGAAGCAAGGAGGATTTGCAACGCTACCTAGTGCAGCAAGGTAATGAACTCATAGTAACTAATCTTGATTATGCAGTTGGTTTGTTTCTCCCAACGATGGAAGGTACTAAAATTTCATTTTTAAGAGCCATACTCTGCGAAGAGAAGAAAGCATTAAAAACTTAAGATTGTAAAGTTTGCAGAGATTCCAAACTATCCTGAAATCTCTGTGACTAATTTATATGATGATGATATGAATGACCCAGAGGTTCCACAGTAACTGCCTGCCTACTAAGAAGCAGTTGTCAAATAAACTACCTGAAAGAAACTATTTCTTTGGTATATTTGCAACAATTAAAGGTGATTACTTGAAGGAAATTATTCAAGAATCTCATAAGAAAAGGTACAGCATCTCTTCAGAAGATAAGGATAAACAAGGGATCAAGATAAGTGAGAGCTGGCTATCAGAGCTGCAGAAGCACCCTTATATTTCAAGTAAGATTTGTAGCTTACCTCTTTAGAAAAATCTGGTACTGGCATCTTCTTGATGAAGGAATCGAGCAAGCTTCATAGAGAGCGAAAGTCGCAGACAAAGTATGAAGTTAGCAAGAGACTTTATTCAAATATTAAGCCTCCAGAGTAAATGAATATAGATCTGGTGCGAGCAGCAAGAGAAGAAACTTAGGAGGAGGAAGCAAGAAGTAGAAGATAAGAAAGAGAAGCCAGCTCCCTCTAAAGAATTTTAAATGTGACTTATATATTCATTAACTTAACTACAAAACTTATTTATATGCATTCACTCTCCCTTCTTTCGCACACTTTTAAGCCAATAAATTATGTACTCTCTTCGCTGAGCTTTTGATAAAGTCAACTGTATCGATAGGTAAGTCATGCATCAAGTGGTATAGCAGCAGTTTCTTGTAATGGCCTTTTAATATACCCCAGTAGAACTCAATTCCATTAAACTATGGACTGTAAGGTACGTTGAACACTGGCTTTATTCTAAGTTGCTCATAACTATTCCTTGTTTCTTTAGTCTTATGAACAGAAAGATTATCAACGAATAGTATAATCTCTTATTCGGGATACTTCTCTCTCTGCTGCTCTAAGAACTTAATATACTGCTCTGTCTTAATAGAGCGAGGATAAATAACATAAGTTTCTAAGCCAGCATCCTCGCTAATACCTCCAAGAATTGCCATTGTTTATACCTTGACTTTCTAGTCATATACTTCTATGTTGCTATGTCTCTTATACCAAGACTTCTAGATGAAAGTGTTGAATGTAAACACAGCCTCATCAGCATAAATAAACTTAATATTATTCTATTAGGCTCTCTGCATTTAATTATAAATATAATTTAAGTTGTTGTTGTAAAATGGCAGAGTGAAATCAATCACTCTCTTGATAAGATTAACACCTTTGTTAGAAATACCATTTCGTTTATAGATGTTGGCTATAGACTAAGCAGAGATCTTCAACTCAGGGAACTGGCGATGAAACATAGTAGCTCGTTGGTCTAAACAGAAGTGAGCCCAATACTTAAAAGTTTTATCATTTATAAGATAGTCAATATGCTTCTATAGAAACTTTGACTACCTCTTAGGCTAAGAATTTAGCTACTATTTCTTTAATTATAGTGCTATAAGACAGTGGGAACGAACAGTTGACTGACTTCGCTTTATGAGTAGAGCAATAGACTTATAGTTTAGTACTGGTTTGATTTATTCACTGTATATATCAACTCCATATCGCAGTTTATACACTAAATCTATATAATCTTCATCATAAATAGACCCCAAAAGCTTGCTATTTTTGTCTCGCATTTAATTAATAACCCCAACCCCTAACAAATTCCCTACAAATCAAAGCACTTATAAACCTCATTAAGGGGTTTTGAGGTTTTGAATCCCTAAGTTTCATGAACCAAAATAAAATAATGGATTTGACATAATTTAAGAAAATGAAGGGGAGGATGATGAAGATTTGAGTTAATTGATGCATTAAAGTTTCAAAGATACTTCAATATACACTCAAAACCCCAAAACCCCTTAGTGAGGTTTATAAGTGCTTTGATTTGTAGGGTATTGTTGGGGTCTTATTGGGGTTAGTAGAGAAATTAGGCCAATTTGCAATATGAGAAATAGAAATTAGCGAAATTTAGGGTCTATATATGATCAGAAATATTTAGATTTACTGCTTAAGCTTAGGTACGGTACGAGTATTAATATAGATTAAGTCAAACCAGTACTGAATTATGCAGCTATTGCAAAGTTCTTACACAAGAGTGCCTCTACTGTTAGGTATCACTGCATTTTAGCTGTTTAGCATTTTAATTCAGGCACTTGAAAGCATCCTGCAAGAAAATAAAAGTTCTCACAGCACCATATTGACTACCTCTGCGACCGAAGACGTTGAAGTATTGGGCACACTTTCCATTAGACTAACGAGCTGTGATGTTTCATCGTAAGTGTCCTGACATGCGTATCTCTCCTTAGACTATAGCCAATATTTATAGAAGAAATGGTATTACTTTCAAGACGTGATCAGAGTGAAGAGAGTGATTGATTTTACAGTGCCATTTTATAGTAATAATTTAAACTATATATATGATTAAATGCAGAGGGCTATTATTAATAACATCAAGTTCATACACGCTGATGAAGCTGTATTCACCTTCAACACTTTTTTTAATAAGTCTTGGTATAAGAAGTATGATAATATAGAAGTTTATGACTAAAAAGTGAAGGTAGTCACCCATGCAATATTAGCTGGTATAAGTGAAGATTCAGGCTTAGAGAGTTATGTTTTTCACCCTCGCTCTATTAAGCGAGAGTAGTATATAGAGTTCCTACATAAACTCAGAGAGAAGTATAGTAACCAAGAAATCATCCTGTTTGTTGATAACCTTTCAGTTCATAAGACTAAGGAGTCTAAGAAAGCTTATGAAGAGTTAAACATAACTCCTGTCTACAACGTTCCTTATAGCCCCTAATTTAATGGAATTGAATTCTACTGAGCTAAATCAAGACTCACTACAAGAAGCTGCTGCTGTATCATCTTATGCATGACTTGCCCATCGATACAGTTGACTTAATTCAAAGCAGTTGTAAGAGAGTGAGCATAGATAAGACAACAATTTGTGCGAGAGAGGGAAGAATGAATGTTTATAAATAAGTTTTAGATTTAAACGAATGAATATATTCACATATTAAATTAACCCAGAAAGGGATTTGTCTTCTCTTTCTTCTCCTCTTCTTATGGCTTGCCTAGGCACATGTTTCTTCTCTTAGTGCCAGCACCTGCATCTATATTCATTTCATCTGGCTTTTAAACATCTTTATAAAGTCTCTTGCTAACTTCATATATTTTCTATGACTTTCTCTCTCTGTGAACCTTTGCATTCTCTTTCATTAGGAATATACCAGTCCCAGATTTCCCTTTAAAGTTATAAATCAATGCTTACTAGAGAGGTAAGGATGCTTCTTAAGCTCAGCGAGCCAGGCCTCACTTATTAGTATGCCTTGCTTCTTTAAATCTTCATGAGAAATAGAGTAGCGTTTTTTGTGAGCTTCTTCAATGATCTCTTTGAGATAACTCTCTCTTAAAGTGCCAAGAACACCAAAGAAAAGCTCCTTTCTGGAAGCTTGTTGGAGAGTTGTTTCTTGGTAGGAAGATAAACAACCAACTCTTCATCATTCATCACATCCTCGTAGAGATTAGTGACTGAAATCTCTGGGTAGTTTGGTATATCTATCAAATTTATTTCATTGTTTTTAAATGCTTTCTTCTCATCGCAGAGTATAGCTTTTAAGAATGAAATTTTGGTACCTTCCATCGTTGGAAGGAATAAACCCACTATAGTATATGATTAAGTATATGTCACATGCTTACCATGCTAAGTGAGGTATCGATAGAGATCTTCCTTGCTTCTAAATCTTGAGATCATTTCTTAAGCTTCAAGCCTCTTCATTGCAGTACTTATAGATTCCATCCTTGTTCCTTCTCTTCTTATTGAATTTCAAATTATAATATATAGAGTTCTGGATCCTACTATTAAAAATCTTCGTATTAAATATGGGCATCTTATAGGAGGTCAACCTGGTAAGGATACGTGGAGAAAGCTGGCAGAAGCTGTAACAAATTTCAGAGATGGAGCTTCATTATTATCAATTTAGTTCCATTAAATTAGTACTAAATTTGTTTAAATTTAATTAGTACCGGTACTAAATTCGTTTAATTTTAATTGGTACCAATTTAATAGTACCAAAACTTAATTAGTACAAAGTTTTAAACTAATGAGGTTTTAATGGAAAAGTTCCAAAATGGTTCAAAACCTAATTGGTACCAGTACCAACTCAATTTTATACTTGGTTGGTACCTAAATCGAAATTATTAAGTATGAAATAAGAAAAATTATATTTATAAACAAAGCATAAATATGATCTCTAACACCTTATATTCAACCATAATTGTTGTCGTATCAACTCCTATACAGAGTGACTATAGCCAGAATAGTTATTAGAGCTTTATAATAGAAATTTAAATTTGAATTAAAACATGGCGTCCAACTTAAATCGTAAGGCAGTTTCTCTTGGAACAGGTCAATCATTACTCAACTTTGGCTCCTCCAAGAAACCAGAAGTAATTTATATTGAAAAGGAGTTTGAGCTAAGAGCTCTAGAGTTTGAAGCTGAGGTCTTTAAAATATAAGTTTAAAACAAGAAGAAGAGTGCAGAGATAGGAGTTTAAATATAAGTTGAATTGGTTGAGGAAGATAAGGAACAGCAACCAATTGAAAAAATTAAAACATTTTAATGTGAAGACTGCTAAAATTTCTTCTCAACTGAGTCGAGCTTGAAGAGGCAAATTAAAGAAGTACATTCTGGCAAAGCCAAGATCTATTTTAAACATGACAAAGTGGATGGAAGGTACCAATGCACAACATGCATGAAGTATTATACTCACTCAGCCAAAGTAAAGAGGCATATGCAAAAGCACCACTTAAGTGAATTCCTAATTAAAGATAAAGAAACTTAAAAGCTTATACCTGCTAAAAGAAAAAATAACTCTCTTGAGTCATAAAGAGAACAGGAGGAAAGGCTCAAGAGGCAGAAGCGTTTTGAATCAATGAATCAGCCAGCAAATGGTACTCTTATAGCATGTCTTTAAGAGAGAGCTATGTATATACCTGCATTGAATGCAATTGATATTGAAAGCTGTATTGAAATTACTTGCATTTTGATTTGCCAAACAAGGCTAAGCTGATAGTGGTTGATGAGTATGCTTACAAAGTATATCCTTTCAAGTATCTCATTAAAAATGAGCAGTATCAAAATGAATTTGCAAATGAATACATAATACTGAGGGAGGCTTAGAAAAAATAGTTTAAGAACTTGCTTAGACTTGATGGAGTTATTCTTGGGCATGGCTTTGTTGCATTATGACTGAAAAAGTTTGAAATGACTTTAAGAGAGTATCTCTATCATAATAGATACCCAGATGATTTAAATGAGATACTGTCAGAAATGATTAAGGGTGTTTAAGAGCTCCATGAACTTGGGTATGTACATTGAGATTTGAAGCCTGAAAATGTTATGTTAAATCTCTGTCCTTTAGAAATTGTAGTCATTGATTTCAATAGAGCAATAAGATAAGAAATTGTGACTTTGGCTAAGGTGCTTGGCACTCCAGGATACTTTCCAATCAGGGAGAAGTGGACTAATGGCTCTGTTTAATGGGATGTATGGGCAGTTGCTGCCATAATCTTAGAGTGCGATATGGAAAATATGTCTTACTTTGGAACAAAGCACGAAAAATAATCAATAAGTTTGGCTTCTAAACATATACAACAGGAAGATGTCTGCAATGAAATTAAGAAGCTTGTAGAGATGATAATCGTGAGAGCTCCAGCTTATCCAAGATAATCGCTAGAAGACATACATGAAGCACTCAAGAGAGCTAGATTCAAGAGGTACCACAAAGATAAGCAGATAAAATTTGTTTGAATTAAATACAATAATACTCATTAAATATTCATTAAATTCACAAAAAACCTGCGTTTTCTCTACTAACCCCAATAAGACCCCAACAATACCCTACAAATCAAAGCACTTATAAACCTCACTAAGGGGTTTTGGGGTTTTGACTGAGATATCAAAATAGGTATGCTATACTATAGTTTTAATATATTTTATTAGATTGACATCTCTCATCGATAAGGAAATAATATTGATCCAAATGAAGTTTCATGTTTGAAACCATTTTAGCCACATGCTAAAGGCTTATTTATTTTGATGAATTAAAAGATTGAATAAGACTCGATTTATGACCACTCTGATAATTATAACAAAACGAGATTCTCATCAAATTTACCTCAAAAGTTTTCCAAGACTAGTAAGAATAGCTATTATTTTTTAATCCATCTATAGATATGCCAGTAACTTTTCACAAAAAAATAAAGTCATCAGGTTACAGTGGTGTTCCAAACTCTTTGAAATTTTCGAAAACTTAAAAATAAAAACAAGCTCAACCTTAACCACTCTATGCTGTAACAAAGAACTTCTACGATAAACCTCTTCCTATAACTGTCCCTGAAGAATTGAAAATATTGCATGAGCAACCATTACATAAAAATGCAATAACAAAGTTGATTTACAGTCCTTTTGGCACGAAACTAGCTTGTATATCACAAGACACTACAATATCTGTTTTGAAGACTCCCATGTTTAGCAATAAAATGGAACTTACAAGCTTAGGAGGACATAATGGGCCAGTTAACAGTCTGCATTTTAGTGCTAATGATCAGTATTTGATTAGAATTGCTTTTTTTAAACTAACCCTCATTTTATTTTAATAAAATTTGTAATTATCAATTTATTAAAGTTCAAATAAGTTAGGTCAGGATAGTTTTTACATAAAGCAATTACAGAGTCATCGGAAAGATATTTGCATCCACAAAAATCCAGAAAAGTTAACTTATGAAATTCTATATAGTATTATTTTAGCAAATATTTAATTACATGATTGGGCAAGAATCTAAAAGCCATTATCTGATATTTCCGAATTTGCATAGAGATTAATTCAATTTAATTCGATGCATTCATTTTTTAATGATATAAAATACTAAATATTAGAGATTTAAATACTCCAAGTTCTTTAAAGAAGCAATTGACTCCATAGATTTCTTAGTGATCTTTGGGATTCTTGTAATATTCTAAAATTGATAAAATAAAAGTATTTCATACCAAATGATATATCTCGGGGCAATTTTCGCAGAGTGCAATAATTGATGAATCAGTCAGATATTTATATTCAATATTGACTCAATGAGGATAAAATTTCATTTAAAATATTTGCTTAGTTATTTCAATAATCTGACTTATTTATATAGTGTCACAAATTTCAAGAGCTAGACCAGATATCCTGGTATGTACTCCAGGTAGATTGATAGATCTCTTGACTAACTACAACTTAGATCTTTCACAGTGCAACTATCAAATTCTTGATGAAGGAGATAAGATGCTTGATATGGGATTCGAGCAAGATTAGCAATTTGTTTGATTTTAAGCTTTTTTCAGGAATTAACTTGTTTTTTATATTAAGATATCATGGAAATTCAGAAGTTCTTGCCAGACGCAGCTAGAAGCATGATTTTCTCAGCAACAGTTCCAAACTTCATTCAGGAATTAGCCAAGAAGAAATTCGATAATCCAATTCTGATCGATTTAGTTGGTAACGATACAAACTAAGTTCCAGAGAGAATCGAGAACAGAGGTATTTTAGTGTCAGACTAGAAAATGAGAGCAAATCACATCAGACATTTTATTGAAGAAAACAGAGATAAGAAGATAATAATAATAATAATAATAATAATAATAATAATAATAATAATTAACTCGCATCGAGGGGTCAAGCCCCCCTGAGCATAATCATTAAAAAAGGACAAGTCCTTTTGAAGGTGTGGCTGAGCCAACTTCTACCTGGTGCAGCGATGTCCCTAGCAGGGCGCAAGTGCTGATTAGTTTTCACTAAGGTTTTATCTTAACGCGACAGTTGTAAGCTACATCTGAAGGATCTGAGTCCTCAAGCATTAAGTCGTCATCCATTATGTCTATGTCAGCATAAATCGAGTATTGATTAAGGTGCTGATCTCTGGTCAGATTCTGGTCAGAATTCAAAAGCTACTGGGCTGGACCTTAATTTGACGTCATAACTTAAGCTAGGTCAAGGTTAATGGGTACCTAGTTAATAGGAGCGTGAGGCTTGTAGTCTGCGTTAACTCCGACTCCGGGTTTGGAACGATAAGGAAGGTAAATCGTTTGGTGTCGTCGAGGTTAAGTGTCGTTTTCTTCTTCTGGATCCTCTTCTCCTAGGGTGACTGGGTCGGGCTTGTTTTGCTGTTGTTTTTGTGACTTCCATCTTTTAACTTGGGATTGGTACTTAACCAAGTTTTTCTCTACTAGAGGAAAGAAGAACTGGATGTTGTCACGGAGATCTTCCATCTGGGAATTGAGGTATTACTAAACCAGCAGGCCAGCGAGACCACTAGTGGGTTGCCTCTTGAAACGGAGCTTGTTTGCAAGTAAGGTAATCCACTACCACGCAACTCTACGAATAGACTTTGGTTAGGTGTTAAAGTTCGTCATCTCGTATATTAAGTTGGATTTTAATTTAATAATAGATAAGAAGATTATCATTTTCACAGAGACAAAACAAGAAGCCAGAGATTTCGAAAAGGAGAATTACGCAACTTTCATAACTCTACATGGAGATCTTGAGTAATCTCAGAGAGAGCAAAGACTGAATAAGTATAGACAAAAGGGTCAGAAACATATCTTGGTTGCTACAGATGTTGCCTCAAGAGGACTTGATATCGATGATATTGATGTCGTCATTCAACTTGGATGCAGACACATTGACTCATTTGTGCATAGATCAGGTAGAACTGGACGTATTGGAAAGAATGGACTCAATAAATTATTTATTATACTATGTAAATCTTTTAATATTAAAATAGTGGTTTATCATCTTCTTTGAAAAGGACGAATTTAAGTTCGTATTAAACCTAGAAGATGAGTTAAACATTAAGATTAACATCACAACTAAGTTAGTTGAGGCTGACGTTTATGAAACAAGACAAAAGGTTATTGATAACTTTAGATCAAAATACGCAAGACAAAGAAGTGATGTGTAAAAAGAAGTCATTAATCAAATAAAGACAGAAGTTTTCGAACCTGCATCCGACGCTGAAAAAGAAAAAATGCTTAATTTCTTATTAAGTAGCTATATCGGATCAAATATGCATTTACCTACTCAAATCTCTTTCTTGAGTGGAGACCATAAACTTTCTACTTACTACATAAAGCTTGAAGGTGGTACCTAATCAAGGTAAATTAAGAATGCAATTATGGATTACTGCAATGAACTTTATTTAGTAAAATTTTAACACAGATTAGCTTTCAACTTTGTGAATCAAGGTTCAGATTTGCATTTCTTAATAGATACCGACGATCATCACGAAGCTGGCCTTTCAGAGTTATTGGGAGATGTAACAGAAAGCAGCTCAGAATTTAAGAAGGTGGATTCTCTTGACGATATTATGAAGCAAATCGTATTGAAGAAATTGAGTAATGGCAATCATTCTCATTCTTAAGGTGGATATGACGGTGGTAACCGCAGATCTTAAAGTTATGATAGAAATCAAAGAGGCGGAAGTTTCTTAGATAAAGGGAGCAGAGGTGGAAGCTCCAGTGGTAGTAGTGGTCGCTATTCTTCATATGCCAAAAGTTCTAATGATGACTCAAGAGGAGGGTAGAGAAGTATAAGATCTCAAAGTGACAGAGGTGGCGATAGAAGAGGAGGATATCAAAAGAAATAAAATGATGAGATCGATTTCTGAAAA
Organism: Oxytricha trifallax; assembly: GCA_000711775.1. Classification (NCBI taxonomy): domain Eukaryota; phylum Ciliophora; class Spirotrichea; order Sporadotrichida; family Oxytrichidae; genus Oxytricha; species Oxytricha trifallax. The sequence continues at coordinate 155,879 of ARYC01000080.1, forward strand.
GTTATTATACAATACTGCTCATAATAAAACTATTCAATGTTATTACTATTTAATTAATTAATTCTTTGGAATTTCTCATAAATTTGAACTAAGCTGGCCACACCTACAGTATGCATGAAATTATAATAATCTAAACTTTTTTAAATTGGAATTAAAATGTTACCCAAGAGACACCAAAGAACTCAATCCGGTGTAAGCAATAAAAAACAGAACAACCTTTAAGACTCAAAACAAATCAATAAAGACCTGTAAAATTAATCTGAATTCAGTTCTTATATTAAAGAGCACCCTCTATTAAGAAATCCTTCTCTTGAACATTTTAAGCCTAAACTTGCCATTCATAGGAAATTCAATAAATCAGTTAGTTAGGCCTAACTTAAACCTATAAATTAGCAATAAAATGATGATGGGTATTCCCAAAATTATACCAACTAAATGCAGTATAAACCCTTACTATCTCATCTTAACCCACAGAATAGTGTTAATTAAACTTCAATCCCTATTGTAAACAATAATTTTAATAATTTTGCTAGTAAATTTGATGAATCTATTATACTTTAGAGCAATGAGAGCTCTCCAATTTATAAATTTCTAATTACTTTATTTGTGTTTTAATTTATTTTTTCATTAAATGCCTAGATCTCTTTTTTCTGTGAATCAGCAAAGCCGTTTATCATTACAAAAATAGAATTCAATCATGATAAATTAAAAAGATTAAGTGAAGCAAGAATTTCACAGATAAAAATCTGTCAGTATCTTGAAATAAGTCCTAGAAGAGAGTATCTTAAGAACAGCTGAAGATTAATTAAGTCAGTCAAAGTTAATGCAAAATCAGCATTAATAACTATAAAATAGTAAAAACGTTAATTTAAGAGGTTTTGATGGAAATTATCTAATGCCATCTACACATTAACTTAACAAAAGTGTAATAAGCGATATTTCTTTTAAGAAAATTTAAGACTCTGTGAAGAAAGTTGACTTCTCAAGAATTTAAAATTTTGTTAGTACCTCATAATTCAATGAAGTTAACAATCTCAGAATAAAAATTGATCATTTAGAGAGAGAAAATGTGGAGTTATAGCACCTAGTTAAAGAAATGAATGAGTTCAGATAAGCTCTAAATAACCCTTCATCTGATATTGATATTCGAAGATATCATCTAATCAAGTCTTAAGTTATTTAATTGACTAGACAAAACAAAGCCCTCTCTGATACTGTAATCTCTCAATCTAAACTTGTCAGAGAAACTGAAAGAATAATTCATTACTTAGAAGAAGCAGTCATGCTATCCTCAAAGAAAGCAGAGTTAGTTTACCAAAAAAGACGAGAAAGATTGCTTGAGAAAAAACGGTAAGAAGAGATATTAAGATTATAGTAGTAAGATTAGAAAAGACGAAGGAGACCAAAATCTAAAGCCAATAATAAAGGGGATTAAAATTCAAGCCAAATTCCAGAAAAACAATAATTATCCGAGATACCCATTGAAGATTATAGATAACGGATGGATGAAGATGAAATTTAAACTTTAGATGAGATAAGAGAAGAATAAATTAAGGAACTGTTTAAAAGTGCAGATCCCAGGAATTTTATCTAAAAATTAAAACAGAACTATCACAGTGCTGTAAACAAAGAAAGAAGAATATATAATCAAAATTTTCATGATCATAACCCCTTAATCTAAAACCAAATGTAAAATTTAAATGAGTTTAGTCAATACAATCTTAGTATTAACTTAGATCAAACTTAGCTCTTCAAATGTGAAACTAATATCACAGATTTATTCAAGCATTTGAATTCACTCTATGATTAATTAGTTCTTAAAAATGAATTTCCAACAGCTTCGTAAATTAATGATTCACTCTCTCTAATGAGATCAATTCTTAATAATTTTTTTAATAATGAGGAATTCAATCGACTAACTTCTACTCTTAGGATTACTACCAGTAGGACAAGTTCAAGACAACAAGCAAAGCACTCTTCTTAAAAACAACACGTTAATAAATTAGTAAAACTACGAATAATGGTCGAAATATGTGTCTGAACGAGTTTAAAGAGATGCAATTCCTCGCTTTATCCCTCAGACTCATGAGAAATTTATTTCATTAAACAGCCAATTTTTACATAAAGATCGTTTGCTTAAGATTATAAAAACTGCGAAGACTTCAAAACAAAAATCTAATAAGCTCATGATGAACTTAATCAACGAAGTTTACTAGTTAGAGAATCGTTAAAGAGCTCAACTCATTTTATTATCAAGAGAAAACACTATGACCAGAAATTTCCAATTGGAATATCAAAAGCATTTGGAGAAATTTAGTGAATTTATCTATGACAAATATAACAATATAGCTAGAACTTTTAGAGATAAATTTTACAGACCATACTTAAGTCTGAAGAAATCTTATGAAGATTGTGTTTTGCATGATTACTCAAAGAAATACATCAATACTTTTATGGAGCAATTTGGAAAAACTTAGAGAGATTCTTTTGATCCTGCTTTTGATGAATTTTATTCAAAGGAGGGCCCTGATTTGAAGTTAAACGGGAGGGTATAAGATTTAATTAGAGCTTTCAACTCAAACTAAAAGCTATTAATGAGCAACTTGAATGACTATGAGAAGATTATGAATTAAAGATTGAAGAAAGATTAAGAATATGAAGATTGGTGCAAAAAAATTGATTTGGAAAAGATTGAGAAGGAAAAGCTGAAATTATAGGAATTAGAAAAAGATGGGTTGAATTAATAAGAATAATCCAGTGGGGATGATTCTATAACATATGAGAATTTTATCAATAATATTAGTAGAGGAAATAGTGCTTAGAGGAGAAAATGAGTATATAAAAGTTTGAATTGATATTGATATTGAATTGTTAACATTATTTGAAAAATTTAAATACTTTTTTATTCATCTAATTTGTTTAGATTTTGTGTTTAAGTAGGCATTGATATTTTAAATGAAATCATCTTTCTGAGAAAAAAACTTACTTTAATAGCCAGCCTTGTCACCACCTCCATAGACTAGTACTGATTTCAAATTGGTGAATTTATCAACTTGAGTTTGAACTTAAGAAGCCAATTCTCTGGTTGGCTCTAGAATAATGGCTTGAACGGGTGTGTTTCTTGAGTTGGACTCTAGCTTCTATCTTCTAATAAGTTGTAAAAATACTTAAGATATAGAATAGATATGCATTCATAAATATATAAATTTCAAAAGGATAATCATAATAGGCATCAAATCAATAATCTTCACAGTCAAAAATTCTTACCATGAAGGAACTATAGGATTAAAGAGCTCAAGAAAAACAGTCTTTTTAATAGGCAGAACCTAGTCATACATAAGAATTATATTATTGTAGAAATTCATTAGATTTGGGAAAATAAACTAAAATTAAATAATTATATAATTAAATTTGTGGCAATTAACTTTGTCGAAACTAGGCAATATGGTACTCTTTCAATAGAGAATTCAAAATCAGCTGGACTTTATTATGAGCGGTCCACTCCTATCGTTTAATTTTTGGTGATTTTTTTAGTTGAATTTGATGCCAAAATTAAAGTCAAGTTATCTCGCTTAAAAATGCGATAGGAGCGTACCGCCAATAATAAAGTCCAGTTGATTTTGAATTCTCTATCGAAAGAATACCATATTATCTAGGTTTCGACATAGTTAACTGCCACAAATTTAATTTTATAATTAATTAATTTTAATTCAATTTCCCAAATCAAATTTATTCCTAGAATATTTTTACATACTTCTTTAAACACGTTTTAAACATAAAACCACCTCCAATCTCCAAGAAGGGCACCTTAGAAATCAAATCCTTAAAATGTTAATAATTACATGGGTGAATCATCTTAAAATACATTTCAAAATCCTTCACAATAAATTGAAACTTAGGTAAACACTCCAGTTTCTAACTCATATTTGAGGTCTACAGTCACTAGCAATTCTAAAAGTGTTAGAGTTAGCCAAATTTAACCTACAGAAAATAAAACTTAAAATATTATCGGAGCAGCTAAAATCAGTTCTGTCTAAAGTTAGGACAATTAGTAGTCTGCTTCATAAAACCAAGTCAATAAAAATAGTCAAGTTAAATCACACACCCCTGCGAAGAAATCTTTACATTGTAAGAATCTATTTTTCAATATGATTTTAATATGTTTAGAGAGAACGATATCTTAGAAATATGGTGGAGAGGAAAAAGTTGAAAAGCTACAAAAAGGAAAAACCGGAATATTTGGTATTACACAGAGCAGTGCTTAAAAGGATGATTAAGGATCAAATTTAAAGAAAAGTAAGTTTGGAAATTAAATTTTTAAGTTTTTTTTCTAGGTATGGCAGAGAGTACATCTTCCAAGAGCAAAACCGATGAATCTTTAAGACAATCAATCACAAAAAAGAAGCCAAATAAGCATTCAAAGTCAAGTATCAATTCAAAGATGATTGAAAACCTATCTTGTACACAAAAACCTCAATAATAGTAGATTAAAACATAGATGGGCTCGAATCTATCTCATGTTAAAGAATCATTGGAAATAGTTGATTATAATATATTAAAGCAATAAGATGAATCTTATCCACCTTCATTTCCAAATAATCAAAACCAAATTTTAATCATTAAATTATTAATTAATGCATTAAATTAAAGTACTTGAAAATTGATGTTTTTTTAAAAATTGTTATATTTATGGTTGGGAGTTAAAATTTTAACAATTTCATTTTATTATAATAGTACATTAATTCTTATTTTATATAAAATCTAATATTCAAAAAATATATTTTATGTATTTTATTTTGAAATTACTCCCCTTTACAAATTATAATTGATTTTTATAAATAAAGCAGCAAATAGAAATTTAAGCATTTTTTAAAAAATAACTATTAAAATATTCCATTTAAAGAGAAAAGTTGTTAAACAAAATATAAATTTATTTCTGGATAACTCAATTTAATTTAATAAAGATTCAAATGAATTATAAAAGCTCAATTTGCAAATAATATTACAAGTTTATGAGTTTTGAACACTCAAACAATGAAATCCTCTTTAAATTTTAACAATTACAATACACTTGATAACGCCCCAACTCTAAGCATGAATAACACACATAAAAATCTCGTATCAATTTTGTACAAGGATTCAAGTGGATAACTTGAAGACACTTCATCTTATACACTATAGTTAGATAGTTACCGAGCTTAAGTAAACAAACCAGATGAACTTTTGCAACACATCAAAAGCGACACTGATAACTATTAACTAAATCATTTATTCCAGAAAAGTACCGCCTAGCATTAAATGGTGGCAAGTAAAAGCTGCAAGTATTCGATTATTCATGATGAAATAATTGTTGATTAACCTTATGAAAATAATGGGCACTCAAATTTCTAATCTAACAGCAATGAGAAGTTCAAGGGGAGTAAGGGGTCGGGGCATAATGATTTTAGTAAAGGTTTCTGTATGGAGAAGTTCAAGGAACTTAAAGGCGAAGAATTTTAGGATGAGATTCTTGACAGGGATTTTGTATCTGGCTTTGTTAAACATGCTCCAAAGGGAGGTGTGTTTTAAGGATATTAGTACATTAAATTATAATTCTAAAATCATTTAGAAGTTATTATAGAAACTAGGATCTAAGCTTAGCCCAAGAGTTGAAGTTCAGAGAAGAATAAATCAAAGCAAAACTTTTAATGATAAAAGACAATTGAATCAAGATCTCAATGTTAATTCTTCTCACGATTCAATCGCAGCTAAATAATCTTAATTTTAAATCCTTAGTAAAAATCCAAGTTCATCATCAATTCAAAATCCAATCATGAAGTAATCATAGTAAATTAAGTAACTCTAAAATCCATTTAAAAAGTAGTTGTCGTCTCAAGAGAAAAAGCAACAGGTCAAGGCTTAAAATAAATCTGTTTCCACTTCAAGAGTAGGGCTTTCAAATTACAATACTAGAGAACGAAGTACTGCTAGAGAAAATAGTAAAATAGAATCAAGTTTAACTAGAGATAAGCCAGCAAGCCACATTAAGAATTAAAATAGAAATTTGTTACGAGAATCTTCTTAAGCAGTGAAAAATGTGGCTCGTAAAGACTAATCATAAGCCTAAAAGAAGCAATTTTCTTACTATGGTGGAAAATCTACTATTCAAAATCAAAGCAGATAAAGAAACCTGTCCACAGCGAGCCTTAGTAAAAATTAAGTGGGGTAGACTCAGTTTAAAGATACTTCAAATGCTAGAAAACCTTCCATAATTTCGAAAAGAGAGAGTATTCAAGGAAGATCTTCCAACCTTACTTAAACTATGAGACCATCAAATACCATTAAATAAGCAATGAGCTAAACTATGAGAATTGTGCTTGAATCCCCAAGATTCACAGAAGGTCTCAATTCAACTTCAAATCAAATTCTTAACCAGGTGAAAGCTGAAAACAATAATACTCAAGTTAATCGTCAATTTATGGACATGATAGAAGATTTCGACATCAAATCCTCTGCTAGAGAGGACTTTGATCTTATTCAAGAAATTGAGCATGCCACGAACGAATAAGACCGATACAACTGTCATAAAATGAATAATTTAACAACCTCAAATTCTTGTGTCATGCTAAACTGTAAAATTTAATCTATATAAATTTCCTAAAAATTTAAATTATAATATTCATTATAAACTTAATTTAGGCAACGAAGATTATAGCAGGCATTTAAAAGACATTCAAAAACGAGTTTAATTTATGTTCAAAGTTTATGAAAATAAAATAAATGATTTGAATTCAAACGTTGAAGAACTCTAGTAAGAAAATAAAATACTCAAGCGTAAACTTTATTAGTAATAAACCTCTAAGAATAATAATGAGTGACCACAAGCTCCAATAAATCTTAATAAGTATATTATTTATTTTCCCATGAAATTTGCAATAATTACTTCAAATTTTTCATATCATGATAATTTTATATTAAAGATTGAAATTGTGATTTATCAAAAGAGATTGATAAATTATCATTAATAAAATAAAATATTGTATGAATTAAAATTGTTATGTAAAATCAAAATCAATTAAACTAGGATTGTATAGAATTGTAAATTAATAAGTTATTTTGAATAATTAGTCAGCTATTCTTTCATTTTGCTGGTTGTGGTTTCTTCTTTGAAATCTAAACTATATATCTCATTCTAATCTATGAGGTATTGTAGACGATGTAAACTAAAGATAATAATGATATTCATGCATTTTTTATGCTTAATTTACAAATGTAATTAGGAAAAATGATTATTAAATAATTTGAAGATATATATAATTTTACTCGTTATGTTGAAGCTATAGCTATTTCTGCAAGTGTGGCTTATCTTCGTGATAGTTGATGACTGGCCCAAGAGGAATCTTGACACCGTTTGGACATACAACAGTATTTTTGTAACCTGGCCCTCTGCGTCCCATACCCTTAACACTGCTGTAGGGGTGATCAAGTTTCTCAACATACTCTGCTGTGTAGAGTTCCTTTGACTTGCCTAAAGCAACTTCGCACATTAGCATCAAATAGCTAAAAATCCTTAGAAACAAAATAAATTCATAAAAAAGGCTATCTTGTTGTTAATATCCTCTAGCTGCATAAGCGAAACTTTTGTCGAACATATCTGCAAAATAGACACCCTTACCGAACATGTAACCAGTGGCTGGTGCTTCAGGAGGAGCTATTCTTAAACCTTGATTTAAGATACCGAGGAAGTTGAACATTTAAGAACCGTGGAACAGTAGGAAGTGATTTGGAACATCTTTGTAGGCTTATATACATTCGGCTTCACCTTTTCTTTGCATTTTAAAGATGTTTGATATCTCAAAGTTTTGCATATTGTTGTAGCCGTCTTAAAATAAATTTTAGATTAAATCTTAGTTTCTTGTTTGTTCAATATATTAATTGATAACTTCAAATTCGCCACTTTGCTTTTCGAGTGGCTCAATCATTAAGTTCAATGCTTGATAAACATAATCAACTGGGTTCATTTCTTGTTATCTGAGAAGAGCTGCGAGAAGCATCTTTGAGGCAAATTCAATATTTGTCAGACTTTCAAGCATGTCATATTAATTCTTAATCAAATGAATAATTTTTCTTTAAATAATATTTAATTTAATGAGCGTAGTTAAGGGGAGGAGCAATTTGATTTTTATATGCTGCAAGAGGAATTAGTTCGTAATATCTTGAAGAAAGTTCACAAACCTTTTCCTTACAAGCAGCCAATTTATCATAATCAGCATTAATTCCCTCCTTAGATAATTGCTGGTCTTCATTAAGTAGTTAAAAAACATAATAAAACAGGCAAAATGTTCTTGAATCTCCATAAGAACTTATCTAGCTTCAATTAGAGACTCTTTCTTAACACCACTGAAGGGTAGTGCTTCTGAGTCAAGTCCGAATTAGTTCATGGCTCTTTGATACATAGTGACGTTAGACACTTCTTCAAACAAGTCGTATATCTCTTTTGTTAATTTAGATCTAGGGCATTTATCATAGTCAAATGGTTGCAAGTAATCTTTGTAGTTTACTGTGATGTAGTTGACTCTTGCAATATTGTACTTCTTCTTAACTCTAGAAAATTGGTCAAGTTCTTCAAAGTTATTTCCAGTCTTTTGCTTGAAGATCTTCATGAAATCTTATTTAGCTTCATCGATGTTATTGAAGGGAGTTCTTTGATTCATACCAGTTTCCCCAATACGGCCCCATCTTGTGAATACTACATATAGGTCTCTGTTCTTATCATGAAGAAGTTGCATTTTGTAGAAGACATAATCTCCATAAATACCATTCTTTAAGTCTACTTTAGTCATATAAATATCCCAAGGCTTATCTTCTCCGTCATAATATACTTCATATGATATTTCAAAGTGGCCTGTTTTATCAACTGGAACTCTGAATTCTTTTTCTTTGGCTAGCTTCTTTTCTCTTTCTTAAGCTTCATCCATATATTATTCTGCATCTAGTTCAAAGTCAACTTAAGTATTTTTTATATAATTGAATAGAAACACTTTTTGTTCAGGCCATTTACCTGTATCAATAGCAGAAATTGCTCTTCTGAAACCATTAAGTTATTCTTATTAACCAACAAGCTTAGCCAATTCTTTCAACAATACACCACTTTCTTACTCTGAGGCATATGAAGCAGGAGTGCGACCTTGTGCATCCTTGAGTGTCATATTGAATTTGTTCTTGTGCAAGAGTTTAAGGATTTCAACATTTTCATATGAACCATAAGGCAAAGGATTAATTACATAATGAACAGCTGACTTTCCAGCTAAATCTTGGCCTTCTGGGTTATACTTCAAAGCTCTCTTGTTTTCAAGTAAAATGGTAACTAAACTCTTAAGACTGTTACCATATTTTACTCCTTCTTAATTTTAAAAGTTTACCATTGCGTTGTTCTTTTTAATGGCATGCATTATTGGATCTCTACCATCACTATCTAGGACATCTAATTTTGCTCCATACTCGATCAATCCAATCATGTTGGCTCTTAGAAGATTATTGTTAGGACCTAATCTAATTAAAGTAATCAGAGGTGTGCAGTAAAATTAATTAAAAATTAATTGGTGTGCTATAGTATTTTCCTTTAGGATCGTATAGATGGCCATTAACTTCATCTTCCTTAAAAGCTGGCTTGAAATTATCCTCAGGATAAACCACATTAACATCAGCTCCAGCTTTAACCAAGCTCAAGAAAATTCTTTTTATTTTTTTATTTCAATATGTAATAAGAAAATATTAGGCATCATTATATCTGGGTTATAAACAGAACTCTCTAATCTTTTACCTTTTACAAAGTGAGCAAGTGGAGTAAAGCCTTCATTATCAACTTCATTTGGATCGTATGGAGGCTGTTCACCAAGTAATAATTGAACTAGCTGTAGAGAACCACTTATGACTGCATAATGTAGTGCGTTTCTGCCGAAGTTATCTTTTGCTCTGACATCAACTCCACGTTTCCTCAAAGCATCATAAATCCTCTTTAAAGTTTCAAAGGCACAGCTTGAAGCATTCATCGATAAAATGTGGAAAAGATTTTGGTTTTTCTTGTTCTTTTGTTAAACTACCTCATCTTCTGGGGTCTTGGAGAGAAGTGTTAGTACAAGCATGAACTTTTTCTCATCCATAGCATCTTGCATAGCGTGCATTAAATCATAGCCTTTATCAAGCATGAGATAAGCAAGACCTTGTTGTCCTCCTCTGATGGCTAACTTAAACATAGAAACTCCTTCATGATCATTTTCAGCAATCAAATCTCCAGTTGAGTATGCGTTCATTTGTTGAGCAGGTTAAGCTGGCTGGGCAAGTGCTCCTCCGAACATTCCACCTCCAAAGCCAAATCCATTATTGAAAGGCATAGCCTTTCTTGCTAACACTTTTTGTCTATAAACTGGCATCCCAAAAGCGTTTTAGTTGTTAAAAACACTCTCTTGATAGGCTTATTATTAATACTCCTCATCCTCCTCCTCTTCATCATACTCTTCGTCATATTCATCTCCATAATCATTATTCATGGCACCACCGTTGAACATATTAAAATTATTGTAAAATGATTGAATATTATTAAAGATATTTCTATGCTTCTTCTTTTTGTCCTTCTTTGTAGATTCATCTTCCATCTCTATATCTATGCTTGCTTTCTTCTTTGAGTCAAGTAATTTTTACTTTTTCTCCTCTTCTTCCCACATCTTAAATTGTATAAAAATGATAAGTTTAATCTATCGAATTTATGAATCTTCTTGATTCTCTCATAGTCTTCTCTGTAAGCCAAACGTTTTACAGATACTTCCTTCTGGATCAAGATAATGCCATAGTTATAATGTCTACGCATTCAAAACTCCAAAAACCCTTAGTGAGGTTTATAAGTGCTTTGATTTGTAGGGTATAGTTGGGGGTCTTATTGGGGTTAGTAGAGAAAACGCAGGTTTGGGGTGAATTTAATGAATATTTAATGATTATTAGTGTACTTAATTCAAACAAATTCTATCTGCTTATCTTTGTGGTACCTCTTGAATCTAACTCTCTGGAGTGGCTCATGTATGTCTTCTAAAGATTATCTTGGATAAGCTGGAGCTCTAACGATTATCATCTCTACAAGCTTCTAATTTCATTGCAGACATCTTACTGTTATATATGTTTAGAAGCCAAACTTATTGATTATTTTTCGTGCTTTGTTCCAAAGTAAGACATACTTTACATATCGCACTCTAAGATTATGGCAGCAACTGCCCAAACATCCCATTAAACAGAGCCATTAGTCCACTTCTCCCTGATTGGAAAATCCTGGTGTGCCAAGCACCTTAGCCAAAGTTACTATTTCTAATCTTATTGCTCTATTGAAATCAATGACTACAATTTCTAATGGACAGAGATTTAACATAACATTTGAAGGCTTCAAATCTCTATGTACATACCCAAGTTCATGAAGATCTTAAACACCCTTAATCATTTCCAACAGTATCTCATTTAAATCATCTGGTATCTATTATGATAGAGATACTCTCTCAAAGTCATTTCAAACTTTTTAAGTCTTAATGCAACAAAGCCATGCACAAGAATAACTCCATCAAGTCGAAGTAAGTTCTTAAACTATTTTTTCTAAGCCTCCCTCAGTATTATGTATTCGTTTGCAAATTCATTTTGATACTGCTCGTTTTTAATGAGATATTTAAAAGGATATACTTTGTAAGCATACTCATCAACCACTATAAGCTTAGCCTTGTTTGGCAGGTCAAAATGCAAGTAATTTTCAATACAGCTTTCAATATCAACTGCATTCAATGCAGGTATATACATAGCTCCCTCTTAAAGACATGCTATAAGAGTACCATTTGCTGGATGACTCATTAATTCAAAACGCTTCTGCCTCTTGAGCCTTTCCTCTTGTTGTCTTTAAGACTCAACAGAGTTATTTTTTCTTTTAGCAGGTACAAGCTTTTAAGCTTCCTCATCTTTAATCAGGAATTCGCTTAAATGATGCTTCTGCATATGACTCTTTACTTTGGCTGAGTGAGTAGAAGACTTCATGAAAGTTGTGCACTAATATCTACCATCTATTTTATCATGCTTAAAGTAGATCTTAGCTCTACCAGAGTGTACCTCTTTAATGTGCCTATTCAAGCTAGACTCAGTTGAGAAGAAATTTTAGCAGTCTTCACATTAAAATGTTTTAATTTTTCTAATCGTTGCTGTTCCTTATCTTCCTCAACGAATTCAACTTACGTTTAAAATCCTATCTCTGCACTCTACTTCTTGCTTTAAACTTAAATTTTAAAGACCTCAGCTTCAAACTCTAGAGCTCTAAGCTCAACCTCCTTCTCAATATAAATTACTTCTGGTTTCTTGGAGGAGCCAAAGTTTAGCTATAATTATCCACTGCTAAGAGAAACTGCTTTTCGATTTAAGTTAGCCGCCATGTTTAAATTAAAATTTAAATTTCTATTATTAAGCTCTAATAACCTTTCTAGTTATAGTCACTCTGTATAGGAGTTGATACGACAACAATTATAGTTGAATTAAAGGTGTTAGAGATCATATTTATACTTAGTTTATAAATATAATTTTTCTAATTTCATACTTAATAATTTCGATTTTGGTACCAACCAAGCATAAAATCGGGTTGGTACTGGTACCAATTAGGTTTTAACCATTTTGGAACTTTTCCATTAAATCTCATTAGTTTAAAACAAGGTACTAATTAAGTATTGGTACTATTAAATTGGTACCAATTAAATTTAAACGAATTTAGTACCGGTACTAATCAAATTTAAACAAATTTAGTACTAATTTAATGGAACTAAATTATAAAAATGGAGCTCCATCTCTGAAGTTTGTTACAGCTTCTGCCAGCTTTCTCCACGTATCCTTACCAGGTTGACCTTCTATAAGATACCCATATTTAATACTAAGATTTTTAACAGTAGGATCCAGAACTCTATATATTAAAATTTGAAATTCAATAACAAGAGTAGGAACAAAGATGGAATCTATAAGTACTGCAATGAAGAGGGTTGAAGCTTAAGAAATGATCTCAAGATTTAGAAGCAAGGAAGATCTCTAACGATACCTCACTTAGCATGGTAAGCATGTGACATATACTTAATCATATGCTATAGTAAGTTTATTCCTTCCAACGATGGAAGGTACCAAAATTTCATTCTTAAAAGCTATACTCTGCGATGAGAAGAAAGCCTTCAAAAACAGTGAAAAAAAGTTGATAGATATACCAAACTACCCAGACATTTCAGTCACTAATCTCTACGAGGATGCGATGAAAGATGAAGAGTTGGTAGTTTATCCTCCTACCAAGAAACAACTCTCTAACAAGCTTCCAGAAAGGAGCTTCTTCTTTGGAGTTCTTGGCACTTTAAGAGAGAGAGATCATAGAAGAAGCTCACAAAAAACGCTACTCTATTTCTCCTGAAGACTAAAAGAAGCAAGGAATACTAATAAGCGAGACCTGGCTCGCTGAGCTTAAGAAGCACCCATTCCTCTCTCGTAAGCTTTGATTCATAACTTTGTAGGGAAACCTGGAACTGGTATATTCCTAATGAAAGAGCATGCGAAGGTTCACAGAGAGAGAAAGTCATAGACTATTTATGAAGTGAGCAAGAGACTTTATAAAGATGTTTAAAAGCCAGAAGAAATGAACATAGATGCAGGAGCTGGCACAAAGAGAAGAAATATGGGCCCAAGAGCCATAAGAAGAGGAGAAGAAAGAAAAGCCAAACCCCTTTATGGTTAGTTTAATATGTGAACTTATTCATTCATTTAAATCTAAAACTTATTTATAAACATTCATTCTTCCTTCTCTCGCACAAACTGTTGTCTTATCTATGCTTACTCTCTTCAAGCTACTCTGAATCAAGTCTACTGTATCTATAGGCAAGTCATGCATTAGATGATATAGCAGAAGTTTCTTGTAGTGGGTCTTTATATAACTCCAGTAGAATTCAATTCCATTAAATTAAGGGCTATAAGGAACATTGTATACAGGAGTAATGTTTAACTCTTCATAAGCTTTCTTAGACTCCTTAGTCTTATGAACTGAGAGGTTGTCACAAAAAGGATGATCTCTAAATCGTTCTATTTATCTCTCAGCTAATGTAGGAACTATATGTACTACTCTCGCTTAATAGAGCGAGGATGAATAACATAACTTTCTAAGCCAGAGTCTTCACTAATACCTGCTAAAATTGCATGGGTTACAACCTTCACTTTCTAATCGTAGACTTCTATATTATCATACTTATTATACCAAGACTTATGAATAAAGGTATTAAAGGTAAACACAGCTTCATCAGCGTGTATGAACTTGATGTTATTAGTAATAGCTCTCTGCATTTAATCATATATATAGTTTAAATTATTACTATAAAATGGCACTGTAAAATCAATCACTCTCTTCACTCTGTTGACAGTCTTGAAAGTAATACCATTTCTTCTATAAATGTTCACTACAGTCTAAGGAGAGATACGCATGTCAGGAAACTTGCGATGAAACATCACAGCTCGCTAGTCAAGAGGAGAGTATGCCCAATACTTTAAAGTCTTAGAGTCACAGAGGTAGTCAATATGGTGCTGTGAGAACTTTTATTTTCTTGCAGGATGCTTTCAAGTGCCTGAATTATAATGCTAAACAGCCAACAAGCAATAATACCTAACTGTTGAAGCACTCTTGCGCAGGAGCTTTGCAATAGCAGCATAATTCATAACTAGTTTGACTAAGTCTATATTAATACTTGTACCATACCTAAGCTTAAGCAGTAAATCCAAATATTACTCATCAAAAATAGACCCTAAATTTCGCTAATTTCTATTTCTCATTTTGCAAATTGACCTAATTTCTCAACTAACCCCAATAAGACCCCAACTATACCCTACAAATCAAAGCACTTATAAACCTCACTAAGGGGTTTTGGGGTTTTGAGTCTGTTAAGGAGTTATTTATGAATTGAACTTCTAAAAGATTTTTAGCTTCAATAAGTGACAACTGCATATTGTTCTCTATTAAAATTTGTACGAATAAACTTTATCTTACTTTAGAATCAAAACCCCAAAACCCCTTAATGAGGTTTATAAGTGCTTTGATTTGTAGGGTATAGTTGGGGTCTTATTGGGGTTAGTAGAGAAAACGCAGGTTTTTTGTGAATTTAATGAATATTTAAGTATTATTAGTGTACTTAATTCAAACAAATTTTATCTGCTTATCTTTGTGGTACCTCTTGAATCTAGCTCTCTGGAGTGGCTCATGTATGTCTTCTAAAGATTATCTTGGATAAGCTGGAGCTCTAACTATTATCATCTCTACAAGCCTTTTAATTTAATTGCAGACATCTTCCTGTTATATATGTTTAGAAGCAAAACTTATTGATTATTTTTCGTGCTTTGTTCCAAAGTAAGACATACTTTCCATATCGCACTCTTAGATTATGGCAGCAACTGCCCAAACATCCCATTAAACAGAGCCATTAGTCCACTTCTCCCTGATTGGATAGTATCCTGGTGTGCCAAGCACCTTAGCCAAAGTTACTATTTCTTATCTTATTGCTCTATTGAAGTCAATGACTACAATTTCTAATGGACAGAGATTTAACATAACATTTTCAGGCTTCAAATCTCTATGTACATACCCAAGTTCATGAAGCTCTTAAACACCTTTAATCATTTCTGACAGTATCTCATTTAAATCATCTGGGTATCTATTATGATAGAGATACTCTCTCAAAGTCAAATCAAACTTTTTCAGTCTTAATGCAACAAAGCCATGCCCAAGAATAACTCTATCAAGTCTAAGTAAGTTCTTAAACTATTTTTTCTAAGCCTCCCTCAGTATTATGTATTCGTTTGCAAATTCATTTTGATACTGCTCGTTTTTAATGAGATATTTAAAAGGATATACTTTGTAAGCATACTCATCAACCACTATAAGCTTAGCCTTGTTTGGCAGGCCAAAATGCAAGTAATTTTCAATACAGCTTTCAATATAAATTGCATTCAATGCAGGTATAAACATAGCTCTCTCTTAAAGACATGTTATAAGAGTACCATTTGCTGGCTGATTCATTGATTCAAAACGCTTCTGCCTCTTGAGCCTTTCCTCTTGTTGTCTTTAAGACTCAAGAGAGTTATTTTTTCTTTTAGCAGGTACAAGCTTTTAAGTTTCCTCATCTTTAATCAGGAATTCGCATAAATGATGCTTCTGCATATGCCTCTTTACTTTGGCTGAGTGAGTATAAGACTTCATGCATGTTGTGCACTAATATCTACCATCTATTTTATCATGCTTAAAGTAGATATTAGCTCTACCAGAGTGTACCTCTTTGATGTGCCTCTACAAGCTAGACTCAGTTGAGAAGAAATTTTAGCAGTCTTCACATTAAAATGTTTTAAATTTTTCAATTTGTTGCTGTTCTTTATCTTCCTCAACTAATTCAACTTATGTTTAAACTCCTATCTCTGCACTCTACTTCTTGTTTTAAACTTAAATTTTAAAGACATCAGCTTCAAACTCTAGAGCTCTTAGCTCAACCTCCTTTTCAATATAAATTACTTCTGGTTTCTTGGAGGAGCATAAGTTTAGCTATGATTATCCACTGCTAAGAGAAACTGCTTTTCGATTTAAGTTAGCCGCCATGTTTAAATTCAAATTTAAATTTCTATTATTAAGCTCTAATAACCTTTCTGGTGATAGTCACTCTGTATAAGAGTTGATACGACAACAATTATAGTTGAATTTAAGGTGTTAGAGATCATATTTATGCTTAGTTTTTAAATATAATTTTTCTAATTTCATACTTAATAATTTCGATTTTGGTACCAACCAAGTATAAAATCGGGTTGGTACTGGTACCAATTAGGTTTTTTGAACCATTTTGGAACTTTTCCATTAAAACCTCATTAGTTTAAAGTAGGTACTAATTAAGTTTTGGTACTATTAAATTGGTACTAATTAAATTTAAACGAATTTAGTACCGGTACTAATCAAATTTAAACAAATTTAGTACTAATTCAATGAAACTAAATTGATAAAAATGGAGCTCCATCTCTGAAGTTTGTTACAGCTTCTGCCAGCTTTCTCCACGTATCCTTACCAGGTTGACCTTCTATAAGATACCCATATTTAATACTAAGATTTTTAACAGTAGGATCCAGAACTCTATATATTAAAATTTGAAATTCAATAACAAGAGTAGGAACAAAGATGGAATCTATAAGTACTGCAATGAAGAGGGTTGAAGCTTAAGAAATGATCTCAAGATTTAGAAGCAAGGAAGATCTCTATCGATACTTCACTTAGCATGGTAAGCATGTGACATATACTTAATCATATGCTATAGTGGGTTTATTCCTGCCAACGATGGAAGGTACCAAAATTCATTCTTAAAAGCTATACTCTGCGATGAGAAGAAAGCCTTCAAAAACAGTGAAATAAAAGTTGATAGATATACCAAACTACCCAGAGATTTCAGTTACTAATCTCTAAGAGGATGCGATGAAAGATGAAGAGTTGTTAGTTTATCTTCCTACCAAAAAACAACTCTCTAACAAGCTTCCAGAAAGGAGCTTCTTCTTTGGAGTTCTTGGCACTTTAAGAGAGAACTATCTCAGAAAAATCATTGAAGAAGCTCACAAGAAACGCTACTCTATTTCTCCTGAAGATTAAAAGAAGCAAGGCAATACTAATAAGCGAGTTCTGGCTCGCTGAGCTTAAGAAGCATCCATTCCTCTCGAGTAAGCTTTGATTCATAACTTTGTAGGGAAACCTGGAACTGGTATATTCCTAATGAAAGAGCATGCGAAGGTTCACAGAGAGAGAAAGTCATAGACTATTTATGAAGTGAGCAAGAGACTTTATAAAGATGTTTAAAAGTCAGAAGAAATGAACATAGATGCAGGAGCTGGCACAAAGAGAAGAAATATGGGCCCAAGCAAGCCATAAGAAGAGGAGAAGAAAAAAAAGCCAAACCCCTTTATGGGTTAGTTTAATATGTGAACTTATTCATTCATTTAAATCTAAAACTTATTTATAAACATTCATTCTTCCTTCTCTCGCACAAACTGTTGTCTTTTCTATGCTTACCCTCTTGCAGCTACTCTGAATCAAGTCTACTGTATCTATAGGCAGGTCATGCATTAGGTGATATAGCAGTAGTTTCTTGTAGTGGGTCTTGATTTAACTCCAGTAGAATTCAATTCCATTAAATTAAGGGCTGTAAGGAACATGTATACAGGAGTAATGTTTAACTCTTCATAAGCTTTCTTAGACTCCTTAGTCTTATGAACTGAGAGGTTGTCAACAAACAGAATGATCTCTTAATCATTGTATGTATCTCTCAGCTTATGTAGGAACTCTATGTACTACTCTCGCTCAATAGAGCGAGGATGAATAACATAACTTTCTAACCCAGAGTCTTCACTAATACCTGCTAAAATTGCATGGGTTACAACCTTTACTTTCTAATCGTAGACTTCTATATTATCATACTTCTTATACCAAGACTTATTAATAAAGGTGTTGAAGGTAAACACAGCTTCATCAGCATGTATGAACTTGATGTTATTAGTAATAGCTCTCTGCATTTAATCATATATATAGTTTAAATTATAACTATAAAATGGCACTGTAAAATCAATCACTCTCTTCACTCTGTTGACAGTCTTGAAAGTAATACCATTTCTTCTATAAATATTGGCTATAGTCTAAGGAGAGATACGCATGTCAGGAAACCTACGATGAAACATCACAGCTCGCTAGTCTAATGGAAAGTGTGCCCAATACTTCAAAGTCTTAGAGTCGCAGAGGTAGTCAATATGGTGCTGTGAAAACTTTTATTTTCTTGCAGGATGCTTTCAAGTGCCTCAATTATAATGCTAAACAGCCAACAAGCAATGATACCTAACTGTTGAGGCACTCTTGCGCAGGAGCTTTGCTATAGCAGCATAATTAATACTGGTTTGACTTAGTCTATATTAATACTGTACCATACCTAAGCTTAAGCAGTAAATCTAAATATTACTCATCATAAATAGACCCTAAATTTCGCTAATTTCTATTTCTAATTTTGCAATATGACCTAATTTCTCAACTAACCCCAATAAGACCCCAACTATACCCTACAAATCAAAGCACTTATAAACCTCACTAAGGGGTTTTGGGGTTTTGAATATAAAGTCTCAAATTATCAAATTCTACATTTTAAAGATACAATAAAATACCAAATCAAAGCAAAAGAGATATCGATTCCAAAACGCATAATACGAAACCGTTAAGAAATCAAAACCCCAAAACCCCTTAGTGAGGTTTATAAGTGCTTTGACTTGTAGGGTATAGTTGGGTCTTATTGGGGTTAGTAGAGAAAACGCAGGTTTTTTGAGAATTTAATGAATATTTAATGATTATTAGTGTACATAATTCAAACAAATTTTATCTGCTTATCTTTGTGGTACCTCTTGAATCTAGCTCTCTGGAGTGGCTCATGTATGTCTTCTAAAGATTATCTTGGATAAACTGGAGCTCTAACGATTATCATCTCTACAAGCCTTTTAATTTCATTGCAGACATCTTCCTGTTATATATGTTTAGAAGCCAAACTTATTGATTATTTTCGTGTTTGTTCCAAAGTAAGACATACTTTCCATATCGCACTCTAAGATTATGGCAGCAACTGCCCAAACATCCCATTAAACAGAGCCATTAGTCCACTTCTCCCTGATTGGAAAGTATCCTGGTGTGCCAAGCACCTTAGCCAAAGTTACTATTTCTGATCTTATTGCTCTATTGAAATCAATGACTACAATTTCTAATGGACAGAGATTTAACATAACATTTTCAGGCTTCAAATCTCTATGTACATACCCAAGTCCATGAAGCTCTTAAACACCCTTAATCATTTCTGACAGTATCTCATTTAAATCATCTGGTATCTATTATGAAAGAGATACTCTCTCAAAGTCATTTCAAACTTTTTCAGTCTTAATGCAACAAAGCCATGCCCAAGAATAACTCCATCAAGTCTAAGTAAGTTCTTAAACTATTTTTTCTAAGCCTCCCTCAGTATTATGTATTCGTTTGCAAATTCATTTTGATACTGCTCGTTTTTAATGAGATATTTAAAAGGATATACTTTGTAAGCATACTCATCAACCACTATAAGCTTAGCCTTGTTTGGCAGGTCAAAATGCAAGTAATTTTCAATACAGCTTTCAATATCAATGCATTCAATGCAGGTATATACATAGCTCTCTCTTAAAGACATGCTATAAGAGTACCATTTGCTGGCTGATTCATTGATTCAAAACGCTTCTGCCTCTTGAGCCTTTCCTCTGTTGTCTTTAAGACTCAAGAGAGTTATTTTTTCTTTTAGCAGGTACAAGCTTTTAAGTTTCCTCATCTTTAATCAGGAATTCGCATAAATGATGCTTCTGCATATGCCTCTTTACTTTGGCTGAGTGAGTATAAGACTTCATGTATGTTGTGCACTAATATCTACCATCTATTTTATCATGCTTAAAGTAGATCTTAGCTTTACCAGAGTGTACCTCTTTGATGTGCCTCTTCAAGCTAGACTCAGTTGAGAAGAAATTTTAGCAGTCTTCACATTAAAATGTTTTAATTTTTTCTATTGGTTGCTGTTCCTTATCTTAATCAACAAATTCAACTTATGTTTAAACTCCTATCTCAGCACTCTACTTCTTGTTTTAAACTTAAATCTTAAAGACCTCAGCTTCAAAATCTAGAGCTCTTAGCTCAACCTCCTTCTCAATATAAATTACTTCTGGTTTCTTGGAGGAGCCAAAGTTGAGCAATGATTATCCACTGCTAAGAGAAACTGCTTTTCGATTTAAGTTAGCCGCCATGTTTAAATTCAAATTTAAATTTCTATATTAAGCTCTAATAACCTTTCTGGTTATAGTCACTCTGTATAGGAGTTGATACGACAACAATTATGGTTGAATTTAAGGTGTTAGAGATCATATTTATGCTTAGTTTATAAATATAATTTTTCTAATTTCATACTTAATAATTTAGATTTTGGTACCAACCAAGTATAAAATCGGGTTGGAACTGGTACCAATTAGGTTTTGAACCATTTTAGAACTTTTCCATTAAAACATCATTAGTTTAAAACAAGGTACTAATTAAGTTTTGGTACTATAAATTGGTACCAATTAAATTAAAACGAATTTAGTACCGGTACTAATCAAATTTAAACAAATTTAGTACTAATTTAATGGAACTAAATTGATAAAAATGGAGCTCCATCTCTGAAGTTTGTTACAGCTTCTGCCAGCTTTCTCCACGTATCCTTACCAGGTTGACCTCCTATAAGATGCCCATATTTAATACTAAGATTTTAAACAGTAGGATCCAGAACACTATATATTAAAATTTGAAATTCAATAACAAGAGAAGGAACAAGGATGGAATCTATAAGTACTGCAATGAAGAGAGTTGGAGCTTAAGAAATGATCTCAAGATTTAGAAGCAAGGAAGATCTCTATCGATACCTCACTTAGCATGGTAAGCATGTGACATATACTTAATCATATGCTATAGTGGGTTTATTCCTTCCAACGATGGAAGGTACCAAAATTTCATTCTTAAAAGCTATACTCTGCGATGAGAAGAAAGCCTTCAAAAACAGCGAAATAAAGTTGATAGATATACCAAACTACCCAGAGATTTCAGTTACTAATCTCTACGAGGATGCTATGAAAGATGAAGAGTTGGTAGTTTATCTTCCTACCAAGAAACAACTCTCTAACAAGCTTCCAGAAAGGAGCTTCCTCTTTGGAGTTCTTGGCACTTTAAGAGAGAGTTATCTCAGAGAAATCATTGAAGAAGCTCACAAAAAACGCTACTCTATTTATCCTGAAGATTAAAACAAGCAAGGCATACTAATAAGCGAGACCTGGCTCGCTGAGCTTAAGAAGCACCCATTCCTCTCTAGTAAGCTTTGATTCATAACTTTGTAGGGAAACCTGGAACTGGTATATTCCTAATGAAAGAGCATGCGAAGGTTCACAGAGAGAGAAAGTCATAGACTATTTATGAAGTGAGCAAGAGACTTTATAAAGATGTTTAAAAGCCAGAAGAAATGAACATAGATGCAGGAGCTGGCACAAAGAGAAGAAATATGGGCCCAAGCAAGCAATAAGAAGAGGAGAAGAAAAAAAAGCCAAACCCCTTTATGGGTTAGTTTAATATGTGAACTTATTCATTCATTTAAATCTAAAACTTATTTATAAACATTCATTCTTCCTTCTCTCGCACAAACTGCTGTCTTATCTATGCTTACTCTCTTGCAGCTACTCTGAATCAAGTCTACTGTATCTATAGGCAAGTCATGCATTAGGTGATATAGCAGCAGTTTCTTGTAGTAGGTCTTGATTTAACTCCAGTAGAATTCAATTCCATTAAATCAAGGGCTGTAAGGAACATTGTATACAGGACTAATGTTTAATTCTTCATAAGCTTTCTTAGACTCCTTAGTCTTATGAACTGAGAGGTTGTCAACAAACAGGATGATCTCTTAATCGTTGTATTAATCTCTCAGCTTATGTAGGAACTCTATGTACTACTCTCGCTTAATAGAGAGAGGATGAATAACATAACTTTCTAAACCAGAGTCTTCACTAATACCTGCTAAAATTGCATGGGTTACAACCTTTACTTTCTAATCGTAGACTTCTATATTATCATACTTCTTATACCAAGACTTATTAATAAAAGTGTTGAAGGTAAACACAGCTTCATCAGCGTGTATGAACTGATGTTATTAGTAATAGCTCTCTGCATTTAATCATATATATAGTTTAAATTATTACTATAAAATGGCACTGTAAAATCAATCACTCTCTTCACCCTGTTGACAGTCTTGAAAGTAATACCATTTCTTCTAAAAATATTGGCTATAGTCTAAGGAGAGATACGCATGTCAGGAAACCTGCGATGAAACATCACAGCTCGCTAGTCTAATGGAAAGTGTGCCCAATACTTCAAAGTCTTCGAGTCGCAGAGGTAGTCAATATGGTGCTGTGAGAACTTTTATTTTCTTGCAGGATGCTATCAAGTACCTGAATTATAATGCTAAACAGCCAACAAGCAATGATACCTAACTGTTGAGGCACTCTTGCGCAGGAGCTTTGCTATAGCAGCATAATTCATTACTGGTTTGACTTAGTCTATATTAATACTTGTACCATACCTAAGCTTAAGCACTAAATCTAAATATAACTCATCATAAATAGACCCTAAATTTCGCTAATATCTATTTCTCATTTTGCAATATGACATAATTTCTCAACTAACCCCAATAAGACCCCAACTATACCCTACAAATCAAAGCACTTATAAACCTCACTAAGGGGTTGGGCGGTTTTGAATACCCCAAAATAAAACCCCATTAATAAATATACTTTCAAATTAAGTAAGTTGAGATTTATTTAGGAGTTAATTTTAGTTAAAAATTAAAAAAAAGCTTCGATATAAATTAAGACTAAAAATATCAAAACTCAGCAATTATTTTTTTTTGTAATTAATTTTTTTATTCTAATTAAGAGGTCACAGGTTTATATAGCTTATCAGTTGGCGTACCTCCTGTAAATACTGCATTAACAACTTACTTGTTTGTGTAGTAAGTGAGCTTTTTATTTACTGCTATACCAGTTGTAAAGCTAAAAGTCTAAAGCCAATATACTGAATCTTTGGCAATCATTAATCTCAAAGCATAAGAGTCTGTACTGTCAGGCTGGGATTAGTAAATAGTAAAGCCATTTTATGTTTGGAAAAAAGTCAAAACATTGGTACTTCCTTACACCCGAACGTAATGAGAGTAATAGGCAGTAGCGAGATAATTGTAGGTTATAAAGTAATGAATCAAAAATAATTTACAAAATTCAACATCAAAAGTATTATTGAAAATTATACTAAAATTTTATTAAATTTTGTAAAGTAAATGTCTCGATCTTGTTAAAAAAAACATATAGCCTTAGCTATTTTAATTATATCTTTCTGTGATTTCATTAATAAACTTATTAACTATAAAAGAAAAATTCTAGAAAATTGATTTATGACAGAGTACCCGAATTAAATAATTTAATTAAATACATAAATATTATAAAAGAAAATTCAATACATTGTCCTGTGATGTTTCAAAAATATAAATAACACATTATTTTAAAAAGCTAAACTATCTTATCTAATGTTGTCTAGAGCAGTAAAAAGCTACTATATTTGTAAATTCATAGTCAGAACTCCGAAACCCCTTAATGAGGTTTTAAGTGCTTTGATTTGGTAGGGAATTTTTAGCGGGTTGGGGTGATTAATCGCTTTAATGTGAAATTTATATATATATATGAATAACTCTGGTAAGGGGTGGTAGTAACAATTAATCAAATGAGAATTATATTTTTGATTTCAATTATTAATTAATAAACATGGAGAAGATATTTTTCATCTTTTGTGACTCTATTGCAATCGTCGACTTCGCAGGTATAAGGTAAGTTCTTTATTAATATTTCTGAAATCATCATAGTCAGTTGATTAGATAAATGGGTTCTTATAGGCTGATCGACTGAAGGACCTGATCAGAGCCAGGTCACATATGTGACGCCACCCCGTTCTTGGCGCAACTACCTTGGTGGAGGAGGACCTTCAGATCATTCGCCGGCAACAAACCGTTGGCGGGTCTGGGGTTCGAACCAGGCGTCCTCCTACTTGAGCAAGCTGCCACCCGCTTGCCGACCTGGCTCTGATCTGTGAAATATATAGTAAATGTATTTAATTTAATCACTCAAAATGCACTTTTGGATCATGCGAGAGAGGTCTAAAGTTTATCTTACTTAACCACAACTCTATCGGCTCTATTGATATGTCTGATCTTGAGTTTGGTTTTATTATTATTGATACTGCCATATGTTTTATTGATTGAGAGACTCTGATTTTGTCTATAAACTACTTTATTCTTTGCTTAGCATCTTTCTCGCACCTTCTTGAGTAGTAATCGTTGCGAGGCATATCACACTCTATTATTATTGCTGCTAAAGCCCACACATCCACTAAAAGTCACCATCTCTCCAGTCTTCTCTTTCTGGATAATACCCTTGAGTTCCCATTACAGTTCCAAGCCTTGAGACTTCCACTCTTTAGGCTCTATTGAAATCGATTATTGCTACTCTTACTGGTGAGAAGTTTATCATTATATTTTCTGGCTTCAAATCCCTGTGAACAAACCCTAACTTGTGAAGCTCTTTAATACCTTATATGGTCTGAGTTGCAATTTATCCAAGCTACTTATGATTCCTTTGAACTGTAATGAAATACCTTAAGGTCATTTCATAGAGTAGTAATCTGAAAGCAACATGATCCTTAGCAAGGAGAAAAGCATCTAACTTGATCAAATAACTACACTCTTTGAACTTGCTTGAGTGAGTACTTGATACTCATTTGTAAACTCCATTTAATATTTATCATCACTTAAGAGATAGTTGAAGGGATACACCTTGTAAGAATATTGATGATCATTGATAACTTTATTATCAAAGGAGTCTTCTAATATAAGATAGCTTTAAAGTGAAGTGTATAGGTCAATTTAGGCAAGAACAGGAATCTTTTTATATTGAATATTAATCATGATCTTAGTGATTTCGGATGCTAGCAGGTTGCGTGATTTCCTCACATATTCTGATTCACTGAGCTCTACAACATTCGAAGATTCTATTGCTTTCTTTTGTTAAGTAGATTCAATTCATCTTCATGCTTTTCAATCTCTAAATCTTTATTGTGAGATTTTAAAAGATGCTTCCTTAAATCTCTAGTATGAGCATACTGCTTATGGCACTCGAAGCAATCATACTTTCCGTCGATTTTATCGTGCTTTAAGTAAACAGTTGGCTTGGCTTCTATATGCTCTTTCATATGCCTATACCAACTAGATTTATGAGCGAAGTCTCTCTCACACTACTCACAAAAGTTACTTCTACTTCTTCAATTTGTATAGGAATTTCATTAATACCTTTCTCCTCCTCTCTGTCTCCCACACACTTGTTTGCCATTTATTTTCTATTATTAATTTCTATTTTAATAACAGAGACCTCAAGTGATAGCTATCGTAGTTCTTTAAGAGAGTTCATCTCACAGCTATCACACTTTTAATTGCTGCCAAAGGTAAGTCTCAATTAGTTTGATGGAAGTGCTGTTGTTTTACTTAAAATGTTAGCGCTCATATTTAAATTTGAATTTAAAATTATAAAACTGCCTCTATAACTGAGAGCTTATATGAGAGCTTTCCAAGCCTACAAGTTTCAAGGGAAGTTTTAAGAGTATTAGAGAAGATATATGAGTGCTAAGAGACGAACAGATCTAAATATAGGTGAGAAAGTAACCATTTTAACTATCAATAATAACTTGATTATAGCACGTACCAATTTAGGAGGTGCTCCTAATTAAGTACGTACCGTTTTAGGAGGTATTTTGACATTTTATGATTAAAATTAGGGTGCTCCTAATTAAGTACTAGCTTTAATTAAAGCTCCTAATTAAGTACTAGCATTTTAGGAGCTGCTCCTAATTAAGTAAGTACCAATTTAAATATAAAAATATGGAACTATAACAGTAGAAATTAATATCAATCTCTCAAGTTTGAAACCAGTTCTCAAAACCTTCTCCATATCCTTCTTAGAGGTTGACCTCCTTTAGAATGCACATATTTAATAGTAAGTTTTTCAGAAGTATATAATTAAAATCAATAAACTTAAATTTGAATATCATTTCAAAGATCTATAAACAAGATAGAGTCAATGAATGATGAAATGAAAAGAGTGCAAGCACAAGAATTGATTCAAAGATTTAGAAGCAAGGAGGATTTGCACCGCTACCTGGTGCAGCAAGGTAATGAACTCATAGTAACTAATCTTGATTATGTAGTTGGTAAGTTCCTGCCAACGATGGAAGGTACTAAAATTTCATTTCTAAGAGCCATACTCTGCGAAGAAAAGAAAGCATTGAAAACTTAAGATGTAAAGTTTGCAGAGATTCCAAACTATCCAGAAATCTCAGTGACTAACTTATACGATAATGCTATGAACGACCAGAGATTTCGCAGTACATGCCTACTAAGAAGCAGTTGTCAAATAAACTACCTGAAAGAAACTATTTCTTTGGCATACTTGCAACAATTAAAGAGGATTACTTGAAAGAAATTATTCAAGAATCTCAAAAGAAAAGGTACAGCATCTCTTCAGAAGATAAGGACAAACAAGGGATCAAGATAAGTGAGAGCTGGCTATCAGAGCTGCAGAAGCACCCATATATTTCAAGTAAGATTTCAAGCTTAACACTTTAGAAAAATCTCTACTGGCATATTCTTGATGAAGGAATAGAGCAAGCTTCACAGAGACCAAAAGTCGCAGACAAAGTATGAAGTTAGCAAGAGACTTTATTCAAATATTTAGCCTCCAGAGTCAATGAACATAGATGCTGGAGCTGGCAGCAAGAGAGGAAACCTAGGCCCAAGCAAGCCTTAAGAAGAAGGAAAGAAAGAGAAGCCAGCTCCCTCTAAAGAATTTTAAATGCGACTTATATATACATTAACTTGACTATAAAAGTTATTTATATACATTCTCTCTCCCTTATTTAGCACACTTTAAGCCAATTAATTATCTACTCTCTTCGTTGAGCTTTTAATGAAGTCTACTGTATCGATAGGTAGGTCATGCATCAAGTGGTAGAGAAGTAGTTTCTTGTAATGACCTTTTAATATACCCCAGTAGAACTCAATTCCATTAAACTATGGACTGTACGGTACGTTGAACACTGGCGTTATTCTAAGTTATTCATAACTCTTCCTTGTTTCTTTAGTCTTATGAAACAGAAAGATTATCAACAAACAGTATATTTCTTATTCAGGATACTTCTCTCTCAGCTGTTCTAAGAACTTGATATACTGCTCTGTCTTAATAGAGCGAGGATGAATAACATAAGTTTCTAAACCAGCATCCTTGCTAATACCTCCAAGAATTGCCATTGTTTATAAATTGACTTTCTAGTCATATACCTCTATATTACTATGCCTCTTATACCAAGACTTCTGATGAAAGTGTTGAAGGTAAACACAGCCTCGTCAGCATGAATAAACTTAATATTATTCTATTAGGCTCTCTGCATTTAATTATAAATATAATTTTAAGTTGTTGTTGTAAAATGGCAGAGTAAAATCAATCACTCTCTTTATACGAATCACACCTTTTTAAGAGATACCGTTAAGTTTATAAATGTTCGCAACAGACTATGCAGAGATCTTCAACTCAGGGAACTGGCGGTGAAACATAATAGCTCGTTAGTCGAGAGAGAAGTGAGCCCAATACTTCAAAATTTTTTCATTAATAAGATAGTCAATATTTTTCTATAGAAACTTTGACTTCCTCTAAGGCTAAGATTCAGCTATTATTGCTTTAATTACACAGTTTTCAAGCAGTGAGAGCGAACAGTTGATGGACTACACTTTAAGAGTTGCAATCAAAACCCCAAAACCCCTTAGTGAGGTTTATAAGTGCTTTGATTTGTAGGGTATAGTTGGGGTCTTATTGGGGTTAGTAGAGAAAAAGCAGGTTTTTTGTGAATTTAATGAATATTTAATGATTATTAGTGTAATTAATTCAAACAAATTTTATCTGCTTATCTTTGTGGTACCTCTTGAATATAGCTCTCTGGAGTGGCTCAAGTATGTCTTCAAAAGATTATCTTGGATAAGCTGAAGCTCTAACGATTATCATCTCTACAAGCCTTTTAATTTCATTGCAGACATCTTCCTGTTATATATGTTTAGAAGCCAAACTTATTGATTATTTTTCGTGCTTTGTTCCAAAGTAAGACATACTTTCCATATCGCACTCTAAGATTATGACGCAACTGCCCAAACATCCCATTAAACAGAGCCATTAGTCCACTTCTCCCTGATTGGAAAGTATCCTGGTGTGCAAAGCACCTCAGCCAAAGTTACTATTTCTTATCTTATTGCTCTATTGAAATCAATGACTACAATTTCTAATGGACAGAGATTTAACATAACATTTTCAGGCTTCAAATCTCTATGTACATACCCAAGTTCATGAAGCTCTTAAACACCCTTAATCATTTCTGACAGTATCTCATTTAAATCATCTGGGTATCTATTATGATAGAGATACTCTCTCAAAGTCATTTCAAACTTTTTCAGTCTTAATGCAACAAAGCCATGCCCAAGAATAACTCCATCAAGTCTAAGTAAGTTCTTAAACTATTTTTTCTAAGCCTCCCTCAGTATTATGTATTCGTTTGCAAATTCATTTTGATACTGCTCGTTTTTAATGAGATATTTAAAAGGATATACTTTGTAAGCATACTCATCAACCACTATAAGCTTAGCCTTGTTTGGCAGGTCAAAATGCAAGTAATTTTCAATACAGCTTTCAATATCAACTGCATTCAATACAGGTATATACATAGCTCTCTCATAAAGACATGCTATAAGAGTACCATTTGCTGGCTGATTCATTGATTCAAAACGCTTCTGCCTCTTGAGCCATTCCTCTTGTTGTCTTTAAGACTCAAGAGAGTTATTTTTTCATTTAGCAGGTACAAGCTTTTAAGTTTCCTCATCTTTAATCAGGAATTCGCTTAATGATGCTTCTGCATATGCCTCTTTACTTTGGCTGAGTGAATATAAGACTTCATGCATCTTGTGCACTAATATCTACCATCTATTTTATCATGCTTAAAGTAGATCTTAGCTCTACCAGAGTGAACCTCTTTGATGTACCTCTTCAAGCTAGACTCAATTGAGAAGAAATTTTAGCAGTCTTCACATTAAAATGTTTTAAATTTTTCTATATGTTGCTGTTCTTTATCTTCCTCAACTAATTCAACTTATGTTTAAAATCCTATCTCTGCACTCTACTTCTTGTTTTAAACTTAAATTTTAAAGACATCAGCTTCAAACTCTAGAACTCTCAGCTCAACCTCCTTCTCAATATAAATTACTTCTGGTTTCTTGGAGGAGCCAAAGTATAGCTATGATTATCCACTGCTAAGAGAATCTGCTTTTCGATTTAAGTTAGCCACCATGTTTAAATTCAAATTTAAATTTCTATTATTAAGCTCTAGTAACCTTTCTGGTTATAGTCACTCTGTATAGAGTTGATACGTCAACAATTATGGTTGAATTTAAGGTGTTAGAGATCATATTTATACTTAGTTTAAAAATATAATTTTTCTAACTTCATACTTAATAATTTCGATTTTGGTACCAACCAAGTATAAATTCGGGTTGGTACTGGTACCAATTAGGTTTTGAACCATTTTGGAACTTTTCCATTAAAACCTCATTAGTTAAAAACTAGGTACTAATTAAGTTTTGGTACTATTAAATTGGTACCAATTAAATTTAATCGAATTTAGTACCGGTACTAATCAAATTTAAACAAATTTAGTCCTAATTTAATGGAACTAAATTGATAAAAATGGAGCTCCATCTCTGAAGTTTGTTACAGCTTCTGCCAGCTTTCTCCACGTATCCTTACCAGGTTGACCTCCTATAAGATGCCCATATTTAATACTAAGATTTTTAACAGTAGGATCCAGAACTCTATATATTAAAATTTGAAATTCAATAACAAGAGAGGGAACAAGTATGGAATCTATAAGTACTGCAATGAAGAGGGTTGAAGCTTAAGAAATGATCTCAAGATTTAGAAGCAAGGAAGATCTCGATCGATACCTCACTTAGCATGGTAAGCATGTGACATATACTTAATCATATGCTATAGTGGGTTTATTCCTTCAACGATGGAAGGTACCAAAATTTCATTCTTAAAAGCTATACTCTACGATGAGAAGAAAGCCTTCAAAAACAGTGAAATAAAGTTGATAGATATACCAAACTACCCAGAGATTTCAGTCACTAATCTCTACGAGGATGCGATGAAAGATGAAGAGTTGGTAGTTTTCCTTCCTACCAAGAAACAACTCTCTAACAAGCTTCCAGAAAGGAGCTTCTTCTTTGGAGTTCTCGGCACTTTAAGAGAGAGTTATCTCAGAGAGATCATTGAAGAAGCTCACAAAAAACGCTACTCTATTTCTCCTGAAGATTAAAAGAAGCAAGGCATACTAATAAGCGAGACCTGGCTCGCTGAGCTTAAGAAGCATCCATTCCTCCCTCGTAAGCTTTGATTCATAACTTTGTAGGGAAACCTGGAACTGGTATATTCCTAATGAAAGAGCATGCGAAGGTTCACAGTGAGAGAAAGTCATAGACTATTTATGAAGTGAGCAAGAGACTTTATAAAGTTGTTTAAAAGCCAGAAGAAATGAACATAGATGCAGGAGCTGCCACAAAGAGAAGAAATATGGGCCCAAGCAAGCCATAAAAAGAGGAGAAGAAAGAGAAGCCAAACCCCTTTATGGGTTAGTATAATATGTGAACTTATTCATTCATTTAAATCTAAAACTTATTTATAAACATTCATTCTTCCTTCTCTCGCACAAACTGTTGTCTTATCTATGCTTACCCTCTTGCAGCTACTCTGAATCAAGTCTACTGTATCTATAGGCAAGTCATGCATTAGGTGATATAGCAGCAGTTTCTTGTAGTGGGTCTTGATTTAACTCCAGTAGAATTCAATTCCATTAAATTAAGGGCTGTAAGGAACATTGTATACAGGAGTAATGTTTAACTCTTCATAAGCTTTCTTACACTCCTTAGTCTTATGAACTGAGAGGTTGTCAACAAAAAGGATGATCTCTTAATCGTTGTATTTATCTCTCAGCTTATGTAGGAACTCTATATACTACTCTCGCTTAATAGAGCGAGGATGAATAACATAACTTTCTAAGCCAGAGTCTTCACTAATACCTGCTAAAATTGCATGGGTTACAACCTTTACTTTCTAATCGTAGACTTCTATATTATCATACTTCTTATACCAAGAGTTATTAATAAAGGTGTTGAAGGTAAACACAGCTTCATCAGCGTTTATGAACTTGATGTTATTATCAATAGCTCTCTGCATTTAATCATATATATAGTTTAAATTATTACTATAAAATGGAACTGTAAAATCAATCACTCTCTTCACTCTGTTGACAGTCTTGAAAGTAATACCATTTCTTTCTATAAATGTTGGCTATAGTTTATGGAGAGATACGCATGTCAGGAAACTTGCGATGAAACATCACAGCTCGCTAGTCTAGCGGAAAGTGTGCCCAATACTTTAAAGTCTTCGAGTCGCAGAGGTAGTCAATATGGTGCTGTGAGAACTTTTATTTTCTTGCTGGATGCTTTCAAGTACCAGAATTAAAATGCTAAACAGCTAACATGCAGTGATACCTAACAGTTGAGGCACTCTTGTGTAAGAGCTTTGCAATAGCTGCATAATTTAGTACTGGTTTGACTAGTCTATATTAATACTCGTACCATACCTAAGCTTAAGCAGTAAATCTAAATATTACTCATCATAAATAGACCCTAAATATCGCTAATTTCTATTTCTCATTTTGCAAATTGGCCTAATTTTTCTACTAACCCCAATAAGACCCCAACTATACCCTACAAATCAAAGCACTTATAAACCTCACTAAGGGGTTTTGGGGTTTTGAATGTATACTCGATTGGTTTTGATTAGAATTTCTATAGAGAAGTGGGACCCTAAAAAAATCACTGCTTAAAAAGAATAGTTTTTCCCATTTAAAAAATTTGTCTAATTAGGTTAATTTAAGACCGAAAAGATACATACACATTTTTACTAACTTATAGGAATTCATACTAATATTAGAGGAGTTATTATTTTTTCAAAAGTGTTTACATAAAAGAGGGAATGTACTAAATATTTGATTTTTTTTCTTGGAGCAAACAAGATGCCTGCTGTTCGTTTTTTGAGGGAATTTTATCTCACTTAGGTTTTCTTTTTGAATTAATAATTACCAATATGTTTAAATTAATGAGTTTCATTTGATTTGTATAGAAAACTGTAATTTATAGTTGCTAAAGCATCCTTATATATCATCACTACTCAATATGAAAGATTTGATATAGCAATTAAAACTATTTTGACGAATAAGATAATTTTAACTGCATTTAAGATAGCAGCACTCTAATTAAAATAGAAACTATTGAAATTACTGAAATAGATGAGTTAAGTTTTTCACGAAGTGAAAGATACAAATTAAACCAATAAATGCTAATATTTTTAAACTTCTTGGATTAGGAGGAACCAAGTATATTTTACCTTAATTGTATTTATTTATATTGAAAAAAAAACAGAGAAAAAATTTGGCAATAATTTGGAGAACACTATAAGAAATAGACGCAATTTTGTCATTATGAAAATAGTTGAGAAGATAGATCTAGTAAGATATATTTCAATTTATGGAAACAGAGTCAAAAATATAAGCAGCTACAAAGATTTTAAGATTAGATGGAGTATTTAACAAATCAAAAATACTAGAACAAATTGGATTAAGTGAATCAGTACGAAAGAGTTCAACCTATTATAATACTTTCATTTATTGATAACAAACTTTAAGCTTACTATTGTAACTAAGATGTTTCAAAGGTAATAATTAAAAAGAATAATCTGAATTTCCAAAAAACTCATTCTAGATGAAAAACTAATTTTTTTGGTTGATTTTTAGAGATTTACAAAACAATTCAATCATTAATCTATAATTTAATTGCTCTTATTAAATGTAATAGACTAATGGAAATTATTTAATTATAAAATTGATTCATTGAGAGCAGGATAGTAATTTTTTTATAAGAAAAAATTTGCTAATAAAAGTAAATATTATTGTTTTTTTCTTTAAAAAAATAGACTAAGTACGAGAAATTAAGAAAAGCACTATATTTGAACATATATTTTAATAATCTATCATTAATTTATGAGTTCCTAATAAATTTGAGACTTGAAAATGAAGCTTCTTCAAACTTTATTATTTCAATCCTTCCAATAAATAAGTAGTAATTGTATATTAACATGAACAGGGCCCAATATACTTAATAAATCACTAAAAGTATTTCAAAAAATTGATTGTTCTTTGAAAGGGAACTTGCTTTTGATTTACAAAGATATCTATACTCTAAAAGAGTTGCATATATGAATTAAATTTATATTCAAATTATTCTTAATTTTAAAATAAAATTTTAGATTATTGTTAAAATACGAAATATTGGAAAATTTTTGAAAAAACGAAATGCAAATAACTACAAATTAGAAAATTAAATCATATATTTTAGTTTTTTATAAAATGAGAAAAAGAAAGAGCATTTGTCATATTTCAATTGAATTTAATATGGTGATGCTGTTTGTTGACCTTACTTTTTTTTTCCTATATGACTATATCTTAGAGAATTTTTATGTATGATTCAAATTAATTTTCTTAAATTTTTAATTATTATTTCTTAAAAAAACTTCCCATCAAGCAAAGACTTTAAGATAAATTGAATTTTGAAGAATTTAGATAAGTAAGTGTGTGTATTCAAACAACTCTTAAAAGTTTGAGATATGAAAGCTTTCGCGCAAAGAATAACGAAATTAACAATCCTTAAAAACTTTAAATTCATGAAATAATATTTATTTAAGATGGCGAATCCAAGTATTTATGAAAGAAAAGAATAAAAATATATGACATCAACAATATACATTTTCATAATAATTATATCATTAAGACCAATTTTACATTTTAATCTTATAATTCATAAATTAAATCTGTTATTTTGATTATATTCAACAACTTTTTATTTGGAAAATTAATTATCTATAAATACAACCATTTAATGATAAATAAAATTTTTGAAATATAATATTACTAGATTTAATATAGTAAGTAAAAATAATTAATTTAATTTAAAATTAATAACGCAATTTAAATTAAGATTCTAATTTTAACCTTTGCTTTTGAATATTAGTATTTCTAAATATAAATCGAAGACTTATGGAATGTCTGGAACTTAATACAAAATATGTTGATATTGTTTTTATATAAAATTTTTATTGTAATTATTAAAAACTAAGGAAAATAATTTTGCACATAATGCTTGTACTTCAGAATTTTTATTTTTTTCATTTTTAAAACTATATTCGGTTTTTATAAATGTTTGATTTTAAATGAGGTAGTAAAATAATGTTATCGATTTATTTTTTCTCAAATCCTTCTGGGTTATTCAAGCACCCAGACTAATTAATAAAAAGATATTTTCTGAAAATTATTAAAATAAGAAACTTAACTGTAAATTTATAACGCTTTGTCCCTTTACTAAAATCATTATTATATAATGATAATATTTTCATACATTTGTTTGCATTTTTTAAGAAAGAGAAAATAATTCATAATTAAGTTAGAACGAATTTAATTATGATTAAATTGACGCTTGATCTTAATTATACTAAATTATATAAAATAATATATTTGGGACATTACAACAAGAGATATAGGTTGGTATTTTTGGAAATGAAACATGCAAAAAATTGGTATAACAAAGAACAATTTAAAAGGATATGATTATTAAATATTCTTGATTTAAATTTAATATATTTTTAAATTATTAAATTATCTCTTTAAGTTACATTAATTTTGACAAATTGCTCAATCATTTCATTTATTGTAACTGGCATTTGTAGAGTACATTTCATTTAGTCTCAGAATCCATCTTCCACTTTTTGTAAGTTATATTTCTCTCATGCTTATGAGTACAGCATTTTAATACAATAATACGTTTCTCCATGTTAAGGCTTAGATATTTTACAATCCAGAGAATAAGTGACTACCTATTATCTGTCTTAAACCATTCTAAATAAGTCACTATTCAAAAGCATTTTCACTATACAAGTTTTTGAAAATCTGCCATTAAGAGTTCTGGGGGGGGGGAGTTTCCTGCCTCCTCGGAAGTTTCCTGCTCAAATATAATTTTTATATTTTTATGTATGTTAATGAAGTATCATATTGTTACAAACTGAGTGTGTCCCATTCCTAAATTTCTTTGTCAAAAGGTTAAATAACATTTTTTGCCTATATATAAGCAATGCAGATTACTTCAACGAAAGTTTTAAAGAGATTATTCATATAATTTCATGATAATAATGACAATATAGTGCATATATTTTTACTTAAAAAATTTCATCACTCAGAATAAAAATGATATAATATTTAATAATATTACTCATAAATTTTTGTCGGAGCAGGAAACTTCCGAAGTGCCAAGAAACTTAAACCCCCCAGAGTTTTACGTCCACACTTATATGATATCTCTTGCTCAAATCATCTTTATTGACAGAATCTACTCTTCAGTTATTATACTATACGGAAGATTAAGGGCAGTATCAAAGTATGAGGATCATACATAACCACATAAAAATGCTGTATTCTGTTTAATTTGAGGATTAGCACTTCTATCTCATGCCAAAGGCAGTTCAAGGTAACATCGCCAATAACTGCGTTTTAAGTAACACTTTCAACTTTTATTCATTTTTTAATGATCAAATAAATCTTTTATTTTTGTTATAACATCTACCATTGCAACTGCAAAAATTTAGTAATTTAACATTTGTTATCAATTTTTTCCCTTTTGTTTTTTTTGTCAAAGGTACACATGTTGATATACATTATTTGAATCTGATTTATTTTGCTTTGCATATTTTGTAAAAAAAAAAGAGGATTTAAATTTGCTAACCCTATCCTTAACGTAAAGATGCTACTAATTATCTTTTTATTTGTTCATTATTTCTTAAATTAGCTATTAAGCCGGTTTTTATTAAGCTATTTATATGTAATGATAATGAATTGGCTAAAAGCGGGAAATAGAAAAATAGAGATGTGTATTTAATTATAGATCTCTATATATATATATGATAATCAGTATAATTAATTCTTAATATATGCATATTATATAGGGGTAAATTATTATGCTTCAAGCGATATAATGAATAGATGCAGTTGTTCAGTGATATATGCTCAAACTGAATAGCTTAAAGCTAGTCCTGATGATCTAAGATTACACTTCTGTCTATCATTCTTCGTATATAATAGAAATAAATACTCTCTCTTTTATATATTTGAATTTATTATATAAATACTCAAGTAGTTAAATAAAAAAAGCTAATTACTGAGGTTAATTTCTATTAAAAATTAATTATTTTGATTTAATAATTAATTTTAATTTAATAATCAGGAACTTATGTGAAACTATACTTTGCCTTATATAATAATTTACAATAAATTAATTCGCTCGAAAATTTTTGATATTTCATTGAATTAAAATATAAGGTTATGAATAATTTAAATTTAATTACATCATTAAATTAAGGTTAATAATTACAATAGAGCATGTAAAAATTAAATATGAATAAAACTTCTTAGCAACCTCTCTACTTTAAAATAAAATGTTATTAAAAATTCATTTTACTTATAAAATATCTATTTTATTACCCAAACTCATTTTTATATAAGATATTCTTTAATCAGGTGGAAATTAAGAAAATGTTGCTTATTTTTAAATGAGGACATAAATAATAAATTTAAGTGATTAAGTTGGAGAATTTCACTCTAAGAAAAACTCTATATTTTAATTTTCTATATTTTTTCCGGTACCAATCATTTTCAAGTATAATTTTTAATAAATAAGAGGTGTTAAATTTTAATTTTCGTTTTTACAAATGACACAAAACTTTTTTTAATAGGGCTATCTCAGCATGATAAGGATATAAATAGAAGATATTAAAAAAGAGTAGTCTTATTTTCCTTAAAATCTGATAGATTTTATTAGCAATACAACTTTAAAGATTATAATTGTCCTTTTAACTAGCTCCATAAAATGGTTGCTGCTCAGACATAATTGGATTGAGTAGCCAAGCAAATAAACCCAGCACACATTACAATAAGGTAGACTTTAATATTAAAATTATTATAAAAATTTAAATTATATATATTTAAAAATGAAAAAGGCTTACGATCTAAATATAAAGTTCGTTCACTCTGAAAGGCTGTATTTACTCTCAATAATTTTATATTTAGATCTTGGTACAAAAGGTAGAGTAAAATTAAAGAAGTTTATGATTGAATATTTAATTTTCAAACTCATGCTATTTTTGGGGAAATAAGTGAAGATAATGGGTTGAGACTTATTTTTTTCCTCCATTGCGTTGTAAAGACTGAATTATTCATAAAACTCTTGCAATAAACAAGCAAAATTTACGCTGAATAAATATTATTCAGTTTGTTGATAACCAATCAGCTCATAAAGCTAAAGAATTAAGAAAGGAATATGAATACTAAACATAGCACCTGTATTTTATTGAACCTTACAGCCTCAATTCAATTAAAATGAGATATATTGGGACTAAAGAAAGGATTCTACAAAAATCTTCCTCTATCACTTGATGCATGACTTGAAGAACAAAAGAGTAGATTTCATTGATAAATTTGCTAAGTAAATTAGCGATGAGATAACTAAAGAGTTTATGAAAGAAGTTAGATTTTGTGTTTATAAATAAGTTTTAGATTTAAATTATTGAATAGGTTCATATTTTAAATTACCCCTTAAAAGGATTTGGCTTCTTTTTATTTTCTTTCTCTTATGGATTGCTTGGGCCCATTTTACTTCTCTTAGTGCGAGCTCCTTAATCTTTGTTCATCTCTCATGTTAAAAATCTTTATTAAGTATCTTATTCAGTTCATATTTTATTTGAGATTCTCTCTCTCTATTTAATTTGCTGCTCTCTTTCATATATAACATAGCCAGTTTTTTCTATAAATTTAGAAGTCTGATGGCTTTTTGAGATGAACAAGCGCTTCTGAAGTACAAACAGCCAAGTGTAGCTGATTTTAATTTCCTTATATTCTTTTTGTTCTGGAACGATGTTGTTGTGTTGTTCGTAAGCTTCTAAAATAAATTGATTTAAAAATATTTTTCTGAAAGAACACCAAAGAAGAAAGTTTCTTCTCTTACAATTGATTAAAGAATTGTTGCTTTGAAGGAAGATAAATAACTAAATCTCTATCATAAATAATATTATCAATAGGTTTCTCACTGATATTTCTAGATGGATTCGAATATCAATCATCCTAATTTCCTTTGACTCAAATCTTTTTAATCTTCATTAGTAAGTCTTTTAAGAACGTGATTTTTGTTCCCTCTTGTGTTGACAAGAGCAATCAAACTATAGCTATTAAGTTAGTTGTAGTTGAAAACTTACCTTGATGTACCAAGTATCTATAGAGATCCTCTATACTTCAAAGTCTTCCTATTGAATCTTAAGATCATATTCTCTTCGTCGCATCTTTCATAGAATTCGTCTTGCTCTTACAAGAAATGTTAATGAAATTTAAAATTATGGATGTAAATTTTCAGTTTATTAGAATCTTACTACTAAATAGAGAGGATGTACTAGAGTTCAGCCTTAAAAAATTATGCTAAATAGCATCGATAAACTTGCTCAAAGTTTCACAGATTGATATCCATTTTATCAAACTATCTCCATTAAATTGCTCATAATAATATTTAATTATTGCAGGAGATCCTCAAATTTAAGTTCAAACTTTATTAAGAGTTAAATTTTAAGGTGAAAACTAGATTTTGAGAATGTTAAAATTAAAAATGTTTAATTACTATACCTCCATATTATGTTTAAACTTGATTTATAGGAATTCCTAGAGAAACAAAGTTCAATAGGCGCATCTTAATTTACTAAAATATAAAGTATTCTCATATATATTTCAGGTCATAGCCTTTTATGATTTTTCATTTTTCTTATCTCTCATCACAGCAAAAAATTAATAAGAGTGTCTGAAACTTTATAATAAAAGCATATTCGATTTTGTAAAAATTAAAATAAAAATCAATTAATTACTAATTACTTTCAGTTATATTTTTGATAAATGTCTCTAAACCTTGGCTTCATTGAACGCAATAGATAAAGCATTAAAAATGAGACGATAGTTGTTGTTGCTACAATTATTTTGTCTCATCGGCAAAACGAGAAAAAACCCATTAAATGTTTTTGAAAGTTTGCTAAAAATAAAAAATTCTTATGAGTATGATATGGTAATATTGCCAATAGTAAAGTTCTGCAAAAATTGTGGGATCTACCTTAGAATAATTTATATTTAAATTTATAGTCATTTTGGATTCGATTACAGCCATGATTTTAATATTTAATTCATTTTCTCATATTGAATGTATTCCTACAATATTATTATAGTATAACTCGATAAATTTAAAATTTATGATTTATAATAAATAATTAATAATTTTAATCAAAAACTTAATATATTAAAAAGTATTCTTATAGATCAGAAGCAGGTGGAGGTACAGCACTCACATAAAATGTAAGTTACAAAAAGTATATCTTAAATTTATATTTTTTAGTGGTTCTACCTGGTAAGACTACTGGTGCCACAAGGTCGGTGCTTCACAGGGACACACAGAGAGGGGAAAAAGAAACTGTAAAAATGCATGAAGATGAGGACGATGACGATGATGAATAAGTCAACATGTTTTTTTAGATATTTCCATTTTTGGGAATTATAATAAGTATTCTGATCAAATCAAATAAAATTATTAATTCACTATATTTTTCAAATAATAAATCATGATTATTATATTAAAATCTATAAGTAAAATAAAATGAGCGCTGACCTTTTAAGAATTGCAGTATTACTCGAAGAAAGCTAATAAATATTCTCTTTCCAGCAACCCAAAAAGTAGAGACCATAGGCGTTTTTACACAGTGGGATCTTACTTAATGACAAATTTTTCTAGTCAAACTTCGAAATTTAAATATAAATCAAATTATTAATAAATATGAAATTAATATGGAAAAATAAATAAATAATATAAATTAATTGCCTATATTTTAGCTTTATACAATTAATTTGATTAATTAAAAAAATTGAATTATTATGAGACTTTTGAGTGCATAATGAAATATTATGAATGCTTTGACTGATAATAAAATATTTAACATTTTCATTAATTAATTTTCTAAATCATTTGTCAATCAGTGAAAAAATACTTTTGGGAATTTATTAACTTTTTAATGTATATTCCCTAGTACTAACACTTATTCATGAAATTAAATATACACAATGTTTGCGCAGAGAGAAATCCTTAAATTAACAAAATTTAAGAAAAACAACAAATTGATGCTCTTAGTAATTTTTTATATATTAAGTAGGTTTTTTATAATATATCAAAAATAAATATATCTTTCACGTTTAATTAGAAAAATTATCAAAAATATTTAGAGAGGTTTTACATTAAGATCTATGTAGCTTTTCCATATTATATCATATCATTATTATTTTTATAAATTACGTTAAAAGAATTAATTTATACAACTATTTAAATTGAAAAATTCATGATCGATATCAAAAAGAAAAATGCAAGTTGTGAAAGTTAAAAATTAATTAGCAATTGATAAATTAACTTTACAAGCCAAAGTAATAAATCATTTCAAAGATTTCAATAAAGTTTTCCTTTATTAAAATCACCTTTCAAGAGACATATGAGTCACATACACAATTACATTTAACGGCTATATCTAAAGCTTCAATAGAAAGAAAGATAGAAAGCATATCTGCAAAAAGCCTTATTCTCATTCAAGTGAACTAAATTGCATTTAAAGAAAAAGCTCAATTTAAGTTTTGTATATATTCATTAAAGGACAAGAAAAATTCTTTTAAAAAAATCAATAAATTCAATCGAGTCTTAAATAATTGAGGTATAGAGCATTCCAAAATTTTCCTGCTCTGGCATCAATAAAATTATGGTAAAAAATCTTAAAGCTTTAAAAATTTCTGTCTTAAAATTATTGACAAAGATTCGTCCCTCGAAAGCAACCTCACTTTAGATGTTAAAATTCAGAAGATAATCATCTCTGATTACTTTATGATTATACTAGATATCCTTTCAATTATATCTATCTTGATAGCAAATTCAAATTTGAATTTACAAATGAGTATTAATCACTATAAAAAGTAAAGTTTAAAGAATTTAGGCAAATGATTTAGCTTTGATGGAATTTTTATTGGATAAAGCTATGTACCATTTTTACTTCGAATATGATAAATAACTTACAGAGAATTTATCATATAGGAGATTTCAATGAGTAAAAGCTTGATAAGCCTGCAGATTATTAATAGGATTGAAGTGCTTCATTAGACTGATTATGTTTATAGAGATTTTAAGCCATAAATATCATGATGAGCTTTCAACCTTAAAGTTTGTATTATTGATCTCAACAGAGCTCAAAGAGTTTAAGCTTTTGCTCTAGAAAATTTATTAAGCACTCATGGATATTAACCAAAGGGAAAAGATTGACGGAGATTTCTCACAGATTAATGGTCTCTGTTTTATACTTTTAAATTATTTGTCAATAAATGATTACTTTAGCAGTAAGGGTATGAGAGATTTTAAGCGATAAATCAAGCAACATTCAGACAAGTCAAGTGATAATGCAGGCCTAATAGAACTTGATTACCCAACTATCTTAAAACCAAGCAAAGATAATAAAGAAGCAATTGAATTAAAAACAGCAACTTAGTGAGATAAGTTTAGAGAGTTGCCAAATAAATTTAAATATATGTTTGTGTGAAATATTTAGAAAAGCCACTTAAACTAATAATGTTTAAAACATAAACCACTACATTTACTTTATTAAACCCTAAATAAGTATGCCTTAATAGTATAATTTTATTATTAAAAACTACATCTCACACCTGAGAAGGTCTTGTGATTTATATTCCTATGTGAAAATTTCTCAAGTAGACCAGTATAATGAGCTTGTAAGATCATCAAAATATAACCTCGACTTCACTGACAGGATATTGGAGCAGAGAATAAACTTAGAAAAATATAAATGCTGTAATATCCTAAAATTTCATGATAGTGATCGAAATAGAATCCACATTAAAGCAAAGATCTCAATCGACTAGAAATGTCTCGTCATCCAGTTTTTTTAGATATTTAAGACTGCATCGTACAAAGATCGTTTAAAGTCCAGATTTTCAGACCGAAGGACATTATGAATAAAAAGATTAGGGAATTCGTTCAAGAACTGACAGAGAAATTAGAGGCATTGTACGAGATTATAACAAATTTGATTTTCAAATTAAAGAAGCATTAAGTTAAAGGTAAACGTTATATCGAGAATTTCTTTAAAAATAATAACTTTGGAATTTTTTTTTCTAAAGTTTTTTGCAAGTTTAGGATTTAAGTAGATTTTATTCAATGATATAAAAGTTTATCCAGAAAAAAAATTGCATTATTTCACAAAATTTAAAATTGGAATTAAGTTGAAAAACATTTTTCTTAAGTAGAACATGATGATATTGAAAACGGCATAATGTGGTGATTAATTATTAATATCAAATAAATTTATCATTAATAGTTAATGCTAAAATCAAACCATCAATCTTAGTCGTGATGTAGATGTATCTGAGTGAGTTGACTTGGCAATTCCGTGACAAAAAAGCCCACTTCCACTATTATTTATTCTTTTCCTATAATCAAGATGTTGACCAGAGAAAAACTGGAAAACTCAGCTCGCAGGACTCAATTCGGTGATAGTGAGTGGAAAAAACGCTTTCGTGTCCCACCGTTGCTGGCAAACGTAATCCCTGTCCTTTCGCTGAGGTAGCTTTAGTACCCTAACCCGTGTGGGAATTAAATCCTTATCGTTGCTTTCAATGGTTTTCGTCTTCTCACTTTTGAAGAAAAAGCGTATCTTCATCCTCATCCCTATTACCTAGGAAGCTGAACTCAAGCCAGGTAAACTCATCTATGCAGGAAAATCCTTGTGACCAAGCCCGCTCGAGGAGTGTAGTAGCTGACAGATTGAACCCCGCCGACTGGTCCCTAATGCTTTGAGCCCAGCAACCTCCTACCTGCCCTCGGTAGGTCTTAGTATAATAAGAAGCTCTATTAGAAAGTCCTAAGTGAGATTGGTACCTCACCTAGCAATTAACATTCTAATTAAAAATCTAACGACATAATGTAAATAGCTCAAATCATAGATATGAGTAAATTTCCTTTGCTATTCATTTTAAAATCCTAAAATACTTTTAATTAAGATTTTCTTTTGAATAAATAGCACAAGAATTTCAAAAAGTCTTATTCATTACTGAAATGCATGGTGAAGAGTTGAAAATTATAAATAAAAGACTTTTTGCTAAAAAAGGTTTAACAGTTATCATTTTCATTAATGACTTAGATTCAAATTCTCAAAAAAGAAAAGACATTAGGAGAAGAAGAGCAAAAGTTGCATCTGATTATGGTCGATTTATATAATAAAATTGCATTATGTATAATATTACGATAAGAAGTTATCTAAAATACAAATTTAAAATGTTGATGTTGTAACAAAATAATAATGCTCAAAATATATTCGAGCAATTAATAAATTAGATTGAGATTGAGA
Organism: Oxytricha trifallax; assembly: GCA_000711775.1. NCBI lineage: Eukaryota > Ciliophora > Spirotrichea > Sporadotrichida > Oxytrichidae > Oxytricha > Oxytricha trifallax. The sequence continues at coordinate 200,342 of ARYC01000080.1, forward strand.
AATGGTGCATCAGATAAATTTTAATAATGGGAATATTAAAAATTCAACCAAAAAATTGTTATTTTCTCAAGATATTTTCATGAATACTCTCTGTGAGATTGCATAAAAATATATGTTATTTTTTCATATTTGGATGAGGGAAGGACTGATATATTTTGGAGAAATTATTGTAAATTTACTTTACAATTATTTTCATATATCTTAAATCTAGATATGATATGCTATCAGGAAAGTTTAATATTATTAATATTGCCACGACAGATAGTTGCTCACGAGTGCTTTTCAAACCTCGTTATATATTCAAAAGGGAAGAATGATTTAAAGATAATTTGCTATTTTCAGCTTAAAGTCTGCTAAATCATTTACTTATCGATAAGAACTGAGTAGATAGTTAAGAGAATATTTTTTTTATTAATTCAACCAACTAATAAAAAATTTTCTCAAGGCACTTGATTTAACCAGATCCCATTAATTAAATTATTTCTATCACTTTGCCAGATAAGTCTTTACAATCTTGTTCTATTAATTTAGTCTTGAAAAAGTCACTAATTTCATATACTTCAACTAATGTCATGCTGATAGATTCACATATGTTAATTTATCAATAAAATTTGTGGTCATTGTTAAACCAAAGTAATTATAACATTTAAATTACATATAGAATTCATTAGTTTAAGACATCAAGTTATAGATTGTACTTAAGATTAATTACTTTTAGAAATCTACTGAATCTAAATAACAAATAAAAGTTTTGATTATAAACAATCAGATGATTTTCACCAAATATAAAATATGAAAATCATCTTTATAGTCAAAATATATCGAAAAAAGTTCTTGCTTAAATTACTGCCTATGATCTGTATTTTATTATTTTTAAAAATCAATCTTCAGTAATTGTAAAAAGGAATAAATCATCTTTTTTTTTACAAATTTTTTATCTAATAATATTTCTTGATAAGCTTCATTAATTCAGAAAGAAGTTTAACCAAGGATATGTTGCCTAGATTTTTTATCACAGCTCTTAAAATTATCCTTCACTAGAATATTCTTAAAATTACATTTAATAGTCCCATAATTATATTTTTTTGTCTACTAAATATTAAATGTATCATAATTCCAGAAAACTCTGACAACAATGATGGCACACTGTAGTTGAAAAATAAAATTTGTTAAAGCAATAACTCAAAAGATTAGTAAAGGTCTATATTATTTTCTTAAAAATATTTACTAATAAATTCATCATATAGTCTTAAAACAATAAGATAATAAGTTATTACTGAACAATCTATAATTTTTATTTATTTAGTATTCTAAATCTCGCACAAGCTATTGATGGCATAAAATGGTAATTAAATTTATATTTTTATTTTTTATATAATAAATATAGCATTATCCTAAATGATAAAATTCTTATTAAAATAAAATCATAAATATTAGCAATTATAAAAATGGAATAATATATATCATAAAGAAAAGAAAATATATATATTAGACATTGAATAATAATTAATTTATTTAACGCTTTGCTTTTCGATAAAGAAGGCTAATCAAGAGAAAAAAAATATATAGAAAATTTAAATAATATTATGCAAATTTGAAATATGGCATTCTTAATTTTTCTAGATTCTTAGAATGAAACGTCAAAAGTGATTATTATGTCAAAATATTTAATTTTTCAATATTCTTATTGATTCTCAAGAGTTTAAATTTAGTATCCTCCATTTTATTCATTTCATTATTTATATTTAAAATAGCTTTGTATTACCAATCTTTCAAATAAGACCTCAAATTCTTAGAAATAACCATTATATATTAGATTTAGTTTTTGTTTCATAAAAAAATCAAATATAAAAATGTAAAAAAAAATTAGAAAACCTTACAAAAGTAAATTTAGAAATAACTATGAATATAATGAGTGAAAAAATATAAAAACTTAAGCTTTAAAGAAAATAGAATCCAGCAAAAATTAGTCTTATTTAAAAAGAAATCTTATGGGACCTTTTAAAGTATAAAAATAGGTTCAACCCAGAGCCGTTGAAGACCTGCATTAGTATGATAGTTCAGCTGAATACCACGAATACCCATGTGTAAGAAGCCTTGTATTAAAGGTTAAAGTTTGAACTAAATTGGCAATTTAGAGAAGAATTTATTAAAAGCCTTTAATTTAACAGCATTTTCTAAGTCTTATAAAGGAAATTAAATGCTTGTAATTGACAATTTTTTAATTGTGTTTTTTGTCGATATGGATTATAATTTAAAAGAATTAAATAATTTAGCTTTTTTTATATTCTATTCGTTTATTTTTTCTCTATTTGTTTTCACTTTATCAATATAAAAACAAACCATAATTTTTTTAAGCATTTATTTTATTTATAAATATTAACTGAATAGATATTATTTTATTTTTTTTTCTTAAATAAATTGTTTGATATTTTATTTTTAATTATTAAAATCCTATAGATATAAGCATTATATTCTTTAATTATATTCTAGGCATTAAAATTATGTTTTTTAGACTTTTATCTAATATTTTAATTAATCACATTTTAATTTTACTTATAATAAATAATGGTCTTTCATATTTAAGTTTATATGATCCTTATTATATTTTTATATTTTTATTTTGGAAAATTTTACATTCTACTGTAAATCAGATTAATTTTTTGAATATTTTATTTTTAAAAAATTTATTTATCTTTTTCATTAAAAAAATGTTATCTTTTGTATTAGTAATCATTTAATTATTTATTATGAATAAATAACTATAAATATATAAAATAATGTTAAAAAATACGAAAAATTTAAAAGATTTTAAAAAATTCAAAAAGAGCAATAAAGAAAATTATAAAGATAATTATTTCGTAACTTATCACTAAGTAGCTTTTTATTAGTTTAAACATACGGAATAGGCTAATGAGTGTAACGATAGGCTCTTATATGTTTCATGCCTTCTCTTTCTTAATCAAGGTTGTTATTTATGCTCGGTCAAATTGATTTTTTTGTAGCTTCTAGCTCTGGATGGGTTGCCTTCTTTGATTCCAGAATTACTTAAGCTTTTTTCTTAATTTAACTTACTACTTTTCTGAATTTAGCTTCTTCTTCCATTTTGTTTGAGTTATGCTTTTGACATCTTCTGGTGGAATCGAGATGAGTGAGATCCTTAGTTAGTCGTCTTATTCTATCCTTAAAATATATGATATCTAGGGCGATGATAGGGAGCACAGGTAGATCTAGGTTGTGTTCTTTCTTAGCGGTCATTCAGTAATCCTTTAAATCTTTGATATTGATTGGGCTATAATCGTAAATTTCACCAATGCTACTGTTATCTCTGCTGACCTAATTTTACAATATAAAAATAACTTGGCTCATGATAATATCAATTACGTCAATTTAGCACCATTAGAAAGTGAAAAATAAATATAGAATTAAGTGAATTTTATTCCCTCTAAAATGTAATTTAATCATTCCAAGAAAATTTATAGCCTCATTCACTCAAATCATTTCATCCTCAAATAATCTTAAGTGTTATATGTATCATAGACAACTCATGTCTGATTAAAACGATTCACATAATTGTATTCTTCAGTTTTGTTTGTTCATTCATAGATTCATAATGAGAGTATTTTTTTCCTATTTAGTTCTTAAGGAAATCCTCATAGCTAAGTGGAGTTTCAATTATTAATCCTTCTATAACATAAAGGGAAATTCTTCTGAATCTTCAAATTTAATCTTTCTTAGAAGACTATTGCCTTATGGGAGCTCTCACTCCCATTATAAATATATCTGAGCAAGAGCCATATTTAAGCGGGATTCCGGATACAATATTTCTATAGTATCCTATTTGTTTTTGTTTTAAGAATATTTAATTCGAAAGTTGTGTTTTCATTCTTAAAGTATGAATCCTTCTAGTTTAATCAGTTTGAAATGTATAATATTACCTCATTATCATTCGTTTCATCATGAATTTGTGCTAGGTTTTATAACGATCATTATGTGGGATGAGCTTCCTCGCCATCAGCTTCAACTCTTTCTCTTCTTAACGTAGTTGACATTTAACAATATATTTTTAACGCTAAAATAAATAGTTTCTATAGATTCCCTAATCTATTTTGGTAAACAAGAGTTGTTATTGATCAGCTATATTGGTTTGATTTTTGGAGGTTTTTAAAGATGGTAACTACAGCGACAATAGGGCAGGCATCCTGATAAGGAAGTGAGGAAGCAGGAAGGTTGAAAGAACTGCATTGTGTAGGAGGACCAATTTTTCTTCCTTGAAGATATCCCATGGTCTTCGAGAATCTTAAGTTGAGAGAGGACGAAATGGTGATACAATCTAAATTTTATAACATTTAATAATAATTATTAATAAGAATTATTCTTTAATATTCAGATTGATTGAGAATCTCATTATTGGAGTAGTATTGGATTAATAATTCTTATAATAAATAACAACCTTTTGATAATAATAATAATAAAGAGAATTATTAATGAAAAGTAAATAAAAAATTGCAAAAATAAAAATAAAATGACTGAAATAATATTTAGATTTGCATTATAATTATACTCTTTTAGATAATTAAAAATTAATTAAATGAACAGTTTATGTATTCAGTAATTTATGAATACTAGCGGATTTTAATTTGAACTATTTAGTATTTATTATTTATGGTTTTTTGTAATACTTGAATTCTAGCTAAGGAACAAGGATATAATAAAACTTTATTTTTGTAAACGCAAATACTCTCAATTAAATTTGTCCTTATTCTTTGCAATCTCTGCGAACTTACTATTAGAAAATTTGAAAATAGTAGAAAATTCTAAAAAGTTTTTATGTATGATGTAGGATTAGAAATTATAAATGGTTAAAATTTTTATATAAATCTTTATTTTTGGGATTAAATAGAGTTTTAGTCTTTGCTCTAAGAATAGATGCTCATATAGGTAGTTAATTAAATTAAATATTATGAAGAATATATTGCTTTATCATTATAAATCATACATTTCAATAATTATTAATTTTCAAAGATTTCTGAATGAAAATAAGTGAATTTGATTAACTTTGATTCTAATTAATAGCTAAACATGTTTGATAGCATATATTTAGAAATCCTTATACAAGATTTATGTTAAAAAATGAATAATTTCTAAATATATACTTTAAAACTTAAATGGTAATCTCAAACAGACTTATGACAAGTATCATTATTAAGTTTATTGCTGTCGTTAATTCTTTGGGAGGGGGGCAACTTTAATTATATATATAAAATTTAAATTGTGTTTTATCTCACGTAGGCTTGTATTCTATTTATAAATTTATCAAGATCAATCATTTATAATTTATTTGCTTCTTCATAAAGAACACAAAATTAAGATGTCATTTTTTTATAATATCAACCAAATAAGAAATATGACATCGAGTTCTACAAATTATATAGTTTGCATTTTCTATGGAGTATAAATTATATTCAAATCAATTATTTAAATTAAGATAAATTAATTATAAATTTAACTATAAAATACTCAGCAGTTAATAATTAAACTGACTGAGCATACCATTGAAATTTTAATTTAAAGTAACTTTTTATATATCTTCTTTTGAATTAAATTCAGATGATTTTTAAATATTTGCATAAAATTATTAAATTATAAATTCATTACTTTTTTTACTTTAATAAAAATGATAAAAATCATATAGTTAGTTAATTATTAGTATAAAAAAGTGCCTTCTATCATAGCCTACATTTAAGTTTATTCTAAAAGATGCCTGACCTAATTTTTTCTGAGAATCCTGAATCTTAAGATTTCCGACACAATTACACGTGTCTGATTACTAGATTTACAAGTCAGCCGGGTCTTCACGAAATATCTCAAGCCTAGCTTCTTTCCTTGTTTACTCATGATCTTGCAAAGGAAGGGGGATCCACTCTAATAACATTGCGGATCATTAGAATTTACCAACCTCTTAGTCACTAATTACTTCGATTTTTTCCAATAAATTACATAAAAAATTTATAGGTACGATTTGAATTAATAGTTAAAACTGAGTTTTCTTAGAAAAATAAATTATTTTTAAAATTTATACTATTTTAATGTGAATTTCTATGTTATATTACTTATATTATGAATATAATGTTAGATTGACTTAACTATTTTTTTATAATATTGATTGTTCTTTAAGATAAACTCACTGAAGTAAAGATCATAAATTTTATACATTTTAATTCACTTTAATTTATGAATATAATTTAGTATAAATTAAGAATTGATAAAGATAGCGTAAAATATGATTCCATTTGATGTCTTTAAATTTATGGTGAAGAATTTAGTAAGAATTAATCCATGATCTTTCATATTAAGTTATAATAAAATCTGAAAAGTGAGAATGGTCATAAGCTCGCAACAGATAATTATTACAACAAAAAATCATATGCTAAATATGACGATAGTGACAAAATATCTATAATTAAGTGAACCCTTTTACTTTTTGGCGTCATGACAGACCAAAGTAAAAGGAAAAGAATAAAATAGTGTTTACCCATATAGAAACTTAATTATTTAACACTATCTTAGCAATAAAATCCCCTAATCATTCAGAAAAAATAAAATCAACTAATTAATGCAAATAACCATAATTTGCAGAATCAAGATTTGAAGGCTCTATTGAAATTTTTACAATGTTAGGAAGTTATAGATAGAGCTGAAATGAATTGAAGGATTAAATTTGAAATCAGATGAGTATTGGAATTAAATAAAACAAGAAATTTAGTTGATGAAGAAATAAATAGCAAAAAAGTAGAACAGCAAAATAAATCATATTGAACTATTATGCTTGATTAATTATTATCAAAATACAATTGAATTGGGAAAATAAGATAAATAAATTGATAATTCGTATTTTAAATATATTAACTGCCACTAAATACATAAGCTTGAAGATCAAATTTGAGAGCGGACACTACCATTATGTTACTGAGATCACACCGTTTCTTCAATATATCATGCTCTTAAGATTTTCGGTACTGATCTGTGACTTGACCGATTTGATCGATTATACCGAAAACTCTTTTTGGTCTAATGAGTCAAATAAGTATACTTAAGTATTTAATTATATTAAATGATTTAAATATATGAAACAAATAAATGACAAACAGCATTCCCTCAATGCTACGAGTTCTCCGTGAAAAGATCATTGTTCAATTCATCTTCAAATATTCCGCTCAGTTCTCTGCTCACATTCGTCTCTTGGGAGTGTTGAGGTACTATGCTCTCTTTTTCAAACCGTGTAAGCATGTACTTAGCCAAGTCTATGGCATCAAAGTGAAACTTTTTCTTTGAGCTCTTATAAATATTACTCAGGTCAATCAAATGGCATCGGGCCTCAATTGTCTCTCTATCGATCTTCTTAAGTTTTTCTAATTGCAAAGAGTTAGTAGACATTACGACAACGCTGTCTGCATATTCTTAAGGGAAATCCCTATACTTAACTTCTGTGGAGAAGCCACTCCCTTCTAGCAATCTTTTCAATTTACAGTAATTATAATGTTTATATAATTAATTTAATTAGAATAATCAAGTTTACTAATTAGACCAAATAGAGTATACGGTATAATCGATCAAATCGGTCAAGTCACAGATCAGTACCGAAAATCTTAAGAGCATGATATATTGAAGAAACGATGTGATCTCAGTAACATAACGGTAGTGTCCACTCTCAAATTTGATCTTCAAGCTTATGTATTTAGTGGCAGTTATAATATATATAAAATACGAATTATCAATTTATTTATCTTATTTTCCCAATTCAATTGTATTTTGATAATAATATTATTAATGTTAAAAAAAGCAATATATTACAGATTTAGATTTCTTAAAAATACTTGGAATAATTTTCTCAATGACTTTTATATAATTGTAACTATTTCAAAAGAAAGCATGAATAATATAACTCAACAAATAAACTTACAAACTATTGATGTTAAACGATTGATTAACCAGGAAAATTGCTTTTAGCATTTTAATTTTATTTTAAAGAAAAGTGAAATAAAATGCTATGAATAGTGAATACTTAACATTATTATTCCCCAATTAATAGAATTTTCTACCTTTTAATTTGAAATTTATTTAATCATTTTCTTTTTTATAATTTTATTTTCCCTTATCAATTGATTAATTTTGCATGATGATTTAGAGTAATGATTGTAGAACTAAATAAAAAAGATTTTTTTAGTTTTTTTAATTAGTATTATTATAAGTTATTTTATACATTTTTTTTATAGGTTTAATCAATTACTTAAATTACCTAACTACCCTCATATTGTAAATCATTTCTTGATTTGCCACTATTTTGAATTTTCGCATTGAAAACTATTGAAAATCCTTCTCTAAGCAATACTTAATTTTTAATAGAGACAATCGCTTAATAAAAACTAAAAAATAGAATGATTTAAAGCAACTCAGTTGTTTCTACCATAAGAATACTTCATTTGCACTAAGAAAAAATACTGATATACCCTATTCATAGACTTGGATATTTAGTTGTTAGTGAATCAACTAAATATTAAGATTCTTTTTTATTTCAACAACCATAAGTCAAGGAGCTAATATATTTTTTTAATTAACTTTATATACAAAATATATCAGGCAAATTGACTTAATATTCACTAAAATTACTCACCATGTCATACGATAATAGGTTATGATTACTTGTTTAATCTCTGTATAATTGGCAGAAGTGTGCAGTTATGTATTGTAATTGACATTTGTAATGCTAAAAATACATTTAAAGTCTCCAAGCTTGGGGTATGAACATTTTGTCTGATGATATAAGTTCAAATACTAAATACACTCAACTTGTAAAATAGGATTAAAGATCACAAATATTGACAATATCTTAAAGCTGATTTAATTGACTTTTTTATTGAATAAACTTGAGATATTTTAAGTTTTAAGCAAAAAAATAGCGAAATTTTAAAAATTATTGAAATCTGTTGTAGTGATCTTTTTCAAACTCCTAAAATAAATAAATAAATATTATAAAAAATCAAAGATTATCAAATTTGATGACAATTCAATAGTATTTGTGAAAATTATTTCTTAAAAAATATGGCTAAAATATCTTTCTTAAAACATAGTGAAAAGTATGTAATTAAATGATGTTTGAGAATTTAATAATGCATATAATTTGGTCAAAGATTTTTAAAAATGATTTTTATTTTTTTTATTAAAGTAGATAACATTTCACTAAATTGTTAATATAATTAAAATATGACTTTTTTTAGTGCATATCTGGAGTTTTATATTTCAACTTATTGATCTTTATATTATAGATGAAACTTTTATATATGTCCAAAAAAGCTTTTAACTTTATTGGTAGATTTAAATTCAAAATAATTAATGTCTAAATATTATTTCATTTCTTTTTAACCTACAAGTTTTTTATTATAATGTTTATAAATTTATAAAATTAATGACGAATGCAATTTTATATCAATTTGAATTATACTTTACTATCAAAGAGAGTATTTTGATAACCAATTAATCTATTGACAAAGAATCAAGTGCGAAATGTGACATTTAATATGTTTTACAGCGATTTACCTTCAAATTGTATTTATATTGGGCACTTTTAATTTAATGTGATACTTTTATAGATTGATATTTAATATCAATATAAACTCAATATATTCTGAATATAATACTTATAAGATAATACATTTGAGATAATAATAATAATTAGTGATCACATTGAGCTCACTAGGGACCTCCGATCTTATTTATCTGGTAATATATAAGGAACAAGCCGTTTGATTCTGTGGAGTTTAGCTCCTTATTTATTGAGTCTTTTCATCCTCACTTTTTTTTATATTGTTTCCTTCATTTTCTTCTTCCTTGTTTCCATCTTTTATTTCTCTTATTTTGTTGTGTTGCTGTTCTAGATTAAAATTTCGTCTCCTTTTTCTTTAAATTAACTAATGTTTCTATTCTATTTTATTTTGATTTATTTTCTCAACATGTAAATAATGAGTGTTGAGATAAAATATTAGGAAGTATGTATGTTTTTAAGACATTTAATGGTGATCTTTTTTGTTGTTGAGGTAATTGTGGTAGTCTGCTTTTATGCTAATTTGAGAGAGCTCGTTAGCATTGACATTCCTGATAATGCAAATGCTAAACAGCCTAAAATATTTATAGCCTCTTGAGGTGTATAAATATCTGAGTTTGTTCTGCACATAATAATTGTTCCTAGCTAGTAACATAATAATTGTTACTAACTAGTTACATAATAATTGTTCCTAACAAGTCATCAGACAATTTTGCTATGTATATGAGCTTGTTTTATCCACTCCGATATAGATATTGGATACTGTGTTAGAAAAAGTTTCTATTTTGTTTGTATAACATTGATTTTATTGTATTAATCCTAATCGATACACATGATTCTATTGTATCGAATCTAATTTAAAGATATGCCTTAGATATGACCTTTAGTCTTAGCAGGCTAGATATTATTAATATTTTAAGTTTTAATTAGCATACATAATTAATACTAAATTTTAAGATTATTAATATCTACATATTAAAATTTTTTCTCTTATCGCCTTTTACGTTTCATTGACTTAATTATGATTTTTGACTTGGAAAAAAAGATGATCATTACCTTCTTGACTGTTTAAGCGACTGCAGATTTCTAAGTTTCTATTCTGACTTCGTCTTCCCTGTATTATGTTTGTTAAATTGAATCATCGTCCTATAATTTGATTCGTCGTAGAAGTCATATCCTTTTTTTCTTCAACGAAGCTCCAGTCACTTTCATCCTCATTCTAAATTCATAACTTAGAAATGATCTCAGCATTTCTATCCTATAAGATAATTGAAAATGAGACATTTTTTCCATATAATTGGCTCAAAATTACTATGACTTATAAAATTTAAACAGAGAATCTAGCTGAAATGTAAAAATTGAAATGCATGCCTGATATAATTGTTTTAAAGTAAAAAAAACCTTCTTAATCTATTAAATGATTTTTCATATTCATACAAATAAATACAATTCTTTTTGGTTAATAAGTATTTGCATAAAACCCCAATGCTATTATTTACAAAATTTGGGTGTCGATATAAATTAATTCAAATATATTCACTATTATATCATTACCATTAAAATCACTTCACAAATTTGCTAATCTCTCTCTCTCTCAAAGTATTAAGTTGTTCCATCCTCATTTTTATCAAATCATTGTAATCGTCGCTTGCTTCTTCCATAGGTCTGAATTTCTTTGCTTCACCAGTCAATGACTCCACCGTAGTTTTGTAAGAGCGGCCTTGAACCTAAGCATAAACTTCAGGGGGATGTGGTGAGAGCTCATCATGAGCTTGACCAAGTCCTTACTCAATTGGTCAACGAGGGTATTCCTCTGCTTCATGAGCGCTCCCACTTTCTTCTTGAGATCGTTTTTTGTACTTGGCGCCCTAATTTTTCAAATCTTTCTTCACAGTAGTATGAAAGGTCTGCCAAAATACAGCCAAGCGCACAGATTTTGCCTCCATGCAGGCCCAGTCGAGAGCGATCATCGCCTCAGAGTGATAGTCCTGGTCGATCCCGTTCAGATTTTGCTAGTGATAGGGTAGCACCTTCAGTTTGTCCAGATCAGCTCACAGCTCCAGTATCTTGTTAGCTATCTCAAGGTCACTCCTTATTGCTCTTTAATGGTAGGTCGTAAAAGTAAGCTAGCTAGATTTTTACATCGGGATTTTTCTACTAAGACGTTTTCATCACACCATGTTGCAGGCTAATTGAGCCTTTTTACAGAATAAACCATAGGTGAATAGTACCTCATTAGAGAGACCAGAGTTTTTTTTAGTGAGTTACAAATCCCTGAATAGCCAGCTACTCTCATTCTCGATTAAAGTGGTCCTCAATGATTGCATGTAATGTGAGGATAATGGAATATTCAAAATTTTCTGAAAATTAATGTTGGACCCATTATCTCTCTAAGCTGTTTAAGGCTGCCTAGAATCCTGAATCAGAGGTATTTAAATTGAATAGCTTTTGCACTAGAACAATATAGATTTTTCTAGGCGGAAAGCACAAGAGTTTAATGCTTTTACATCCGAGCTTAGTGCTTTTGCATAAGAGGCATATAGTTTACGCCAAGGCACCCATGGTAGCATCTTCCATTTTTTTCGAAATTTATTAGGTGCAAGCTACTATGGTAGCTAATGTGACAGTTAGGGCTCAGTTACATGTGCTTCTTTTAATGTTGTTTGTTTGTTGTCTTAGTGATAAGAGGGGCTCAGCTATTGTTCAATACAAGGCTCCATCCTGACATTAATTGGCTTGAAAGGCTTGGTGGCTCAGAGCCAACGGTATCTGGACAGCAGGAGTTCTTGAGAAAAATGCTGGGACTCGCCCCTGATCGCTTAACTTTAGTAATAGGCTACGTTGTGCTCCTTTCCTATATCTCGCTATCAATTACTATTGTTTGAGCTTACCTGGTGAGAAGAGGCGAAGCATCTAAAGTAGGATCCAACAAGTCGCCCATGGTTTGGTAGTGTGTCGAATCATCATGAGAACATCCAATATGGCGACCGCCATCTTCCTTCTAAATGCTACAAACCCCATTCAAGGTCTCGTCCACTAATGTCGAATAAGAGAGCGTGGAGCGCGAGCCAAGAATACTGCTGACCACTCGTCAGAGTGCTCCCCGGCTTCTATTAGATACCAATATGTTGCTCAAGAGATTGCTAAGGCGCTGTTGGAAAGATGTCTTGGTGAGCAGGGGATCGTCGAACTCAAGATTGTCAAGCAAAAGATCCTCAGTTGGGTCCTCCGGCAGTTCAGGGTCGTCTTGCTCGCATAGTGAGTTGTGAATATCGAGTAGTAGGGGGTTCATCTGTTGGATTCGTGTCTTTCTTAAGGATTCTAAAGTATTATTATAGGGTTCGAGCTAGTTATAATAATTAAATTCAGAATCTCGTCATTTTGGTAGCTTTAGTAGAATAGCCTCTACTACTACTACTACTACAACTACTACTACTACTACTACTACTACTACTACTACTACTACTACTACTACTACTACTACTACTACTACTACACTACTACTACTACTACTACTACTACTACTACTACTACTACTACTACTACTACTACTACTACTACTACTACTACTACTACTACTACTACTACTACTACTATTACTACTTCTACATGACTCTCTAATTAATCCCTAAAGCTACCAAATTTATATAATAATTTTATCTATCTTAATTAATATTTATTGTCACCCAAATTTTTTAAATAATAGCATTGGGGTTTTATTAATTTGAATCTCTAATTTTAGATATATATAGTTTTCTGGAATATTTCAAATTAATAAGAGGTTTACATATAAAAATCAAATATTTATTAAAGAAGATATGCGAATTTATTCTAGTAATTTAATATATTCACGAATCTTAATCTTTTAAAGATTAAAGTCTATTCTAAATTTTATTAATTATTGAGCATATTGTAAAGTTTCATCTTTACTTAATGTTACTTCTATCCAATAAATACCATTTCTGATTTATCTATACAAATATTAATAAAGTAAGTAAGTTTAATGAAATCTGTCATATTATATAGCAATATTCTCAACTACTTATTAAGCACCTTTTTAATTTTCAGAGTTACCTTATTTTATCACGCATATCTCCATTCTTTCAACAATTAGGAACAAACCTTTAATGTAAGTTTTTCTAAGTGCCAATACCATGATAATCACTTTTTAACTCATTAAATTGCGGGTTTAGTATTTGAAAATTAAACAGTGTCAGATTTCACTGACTTCACCAAAAATAAATTAATTTTTACTCTTACGCATTTCAAACTAAAAATAATGATTATAAAATTATGGTGTAAAGATATATTAATTTCTTGGTATATTTGGCTGTCTTAAGAGAAGATAACTATAGTAATTATGATTTTATAGGTATTACATACTAACTGTTTATTTATATTTATATGTTTTTATCTCATAAACTTTAGGAAAATATATAATTGGAAAATTGTTTGGAAATATATCAATAATCAAAAGGCTTAAATCCAGAAAAAAGAATTGAAGATTCAGAAGATGATTTAAGGATAACTCAAACGTGAAAATACTGATCATGAGGACAAAGACAATATGGCAGAAATAAATATCATCAAGGTAAAAAGGAGATAGTCTATTGCAATTATAAAATGAAGGACAGTGTTATTCAACAAGAAGTACAATAATTTTTAATAAAATGACTGTCAGTTTTCTAAAAAGGAACAGGATGAATTTGATATTTATGAAAAAAATAATATGAAATAATAATTGAGCCTTAGAAAAAAAATGAAGTGCAGTTGTTTAGGCTAAAAGTAAAATATCACATTAAATTAAGAAACAGAAGGAAGAAATCATAAAGAAATATGATAATTATCAATTAATTAAGTTAATGATGATTAAGATACAAATATAATTAAGGATGATAGTTTAAAAATGCTAAATATCAACTTTCAATTCAAATTAACCATTTATTTGCTTCATGCACAATAAAAACTAAGCAAAATAAATTTATATCAATTTAGAGCTAAAATAGTGATACTAGGCAACCTTAATTCATTTGCGAACATCATTTTAAAAAGCATTCAATTCAAAAAGGTTTTCTGTTAAAATTTTGTTGTTGTGGTTGTTATATCTTAATTCGATCTTTTTGTTCAATAATTAAAATTAAAAGCTTAGAATTATAAATTGATTTTTAGTATTCTGTAAGAGTCGTATAAGTTCTAATTTTCAAAAAAAGTAGGCTTTGAAGAGTATTTTTAGTTTTGCATAATTCATGAGAAAGAGTGATGCGAGCTAATTTTGATAATTGTAGTATTATTGTCCAGCTTGAGATTTATATTACAAGTTGCTTTATAATGCTATATATATATATATATTAAAGGACAAATTATTTAAGTATTTGAATTTTTATATTTAAAGGTCACTTTTTTTAAATTGAATCAATTATTTCATCTATGTGTTTTCGAAATTACACAAGCCTTGATAATTCAATCAACTTTCATCTTTGATAATAATTAGTGATAATAGTGAATGTTATCTGCCTTGAGTCTCTCTAAGCATTATTATTACCTTAATTTATTTCAAAATAGATTTCATCTTAGTTATATTGCGGTTTAAATTGAGAAAATAAACTCTTCAAACATATTGAAAATGCTGTTAATTTTTTGAAACAAATTTTGCGGCTTTATTTAATGAATAGTTTAAATATTAAAAATTTTAGCTATTGATTAATGAATAAAAACAAGTTTATAATTGAAATAGCTGATGCTGTAATCATTAAGAATTCTCATTATTTCCCACTTTCATACTATGAATAAGTAAATGCCCAAACTCAAGCTTTAAAAGTTTATTGATATATTAATGTTTTCATAAATTTAAACTAAGAATCTAATCTATTTTTTGTGAAAAAACATAAATTGAAATTTAAAACACTAAATGAGTTTTATTTATAGAATAATGATATGCATGAAATTGATTGAAATTAACCTTAAATAGAAAACAACTGTGTAAATTATGCTTAATATGTAATCCTACACTTCAACCCATTTAACTTGCTATTTTATGATTTACATTTGGTATCTTCATCTTGATTGAACTGTTAACTTAAGCTGCAAACATACAATCTTTGAACAATATATTTATTTAGAAATCATTTAAATAACAATAGAATTATATGAGTAAACCTTGGTGAAGAATAAATAGAAAAATAAATAAGATATTAATAAGAGAGTTATTACGATTAAATTTTTATTTACTTTAGAGGATTAAAGCTAATATTGGCCATAATATAATCTTAATCCTTCTCTCTCTTGCATTGATTTTAAAACTACTAATCAAGGATATAAATTATGAAATAATTAAAATCTTCTTCATAGAATTCTTATGACTTATAAAGTAAATTATTAAATGTTTTTATCTCATAATCTGTTGAGTTTTAGTATAGCTCAGAGAAGTTTAGTATTTTACCCAGTTGCATTTATTGCTGGCAGGTAGTAAAAGCTTAAAGTATATGGAGAAACAGCAAGTGGATAGAAGATACTAATAGCATATCGCATGGCATCAGAAGTAAGAAGCACACTTTCGCTCAAATACTTTGATCACAAATATAAAATAGAATTAGTAATAATGTAGTTTTAGCTATTAAAGTTAAGTGAGAAATTTATAAATTACCATTTATCCACACTATTTTAGAAAAACAAAAGCTTCAATAACTGTCAAACTAAATTAAATTAGCTAGATTATTGTGGCTAGAAAACAATACATTCTCTAATATGCTACCTTATTTAAGTATGCCCAGACTTTATCATCACAGTGACTTCACTTAATTGCTCAATTTTATGAGCATCTGTTCTATTCACCCAAAAATTATTATGATGAACTTAGCAATGAATTTGAAATTTAAGAGCCTAATGCCTCAACTTTTTAACGCTAAAACTTAATCTAATATGTGACTAACTTATTAATAGTTGTTAGATTATTTTCATTTAATAACTAATTGATTATATTAATTGTTATTTTATCAAAGTTTGCTGTGCATCAGGTGTTAGATTGAAAATAAAAAGTCATGAGGGTATGGCTGAGTTTGTCTAAACCAACAATTTATTTGATTGCACCGTTCTTGCTTTTTGCTTGTTTTTTTAATATTTTAAATTTCCCATTTTTTCATCTAAATTTATATTAATAAGTATTCTTTGAATTGTCATAAAGGCTTATTAACCATTAATAATTCAAATTGCAAAATAATTGATTATATATATATATATATATATTCAATATAATTTAGAAATGAATTGAAATTCTAAATAAATTAATTAAAACATCGTATCAAAGAAGTTAAGATGTTAGTTAATTATTAATATTAATTAATTTAGTTTATAAATACTCCATTCCTGTAATTATATCTGCTCGTCTCCAGAGATAAAAAGTAACGTGGGGTGTTCAGTTTTAAAAATAAAAGATCTAGTTAGATCAGACCTTAATTGTGTTTATGAAAGTGATTAAGAATAAATAAGTAATTATATATTAGAAATTATTTATTATACTTTATTAAATACATCTAAAGCTAAAAAAAGATATTCCTCTTATTTATAATCAAAGCCACTTCATTAAAACTAATAATAATATAACAATCAATTAAAATAAAGTGTAAATAATTAGTAATTAATTTTTTTAATTATAAATTATCTTGAATATCTTTAAATATTATATTTATTTTGAATGTATAAGTCCCTTTTAAAATGTATAGATTAATATTATTAATTTTTGACTGCATATTTGGAACAACATGCTTCTAAAGAGCTTTTCTTTTGCAATTCACTAGAAAAAATCCTTTGATCAACTGTTTGTAAGTCAATTGAGCTTTGATGTATTCAACACTCAAAGTGTGAGTTCAAGAGACTTCTCAAAGTATAATTTGAAGTTTGTGCTATGTTTCAGAGCAAAATTTTGTGTTCCAGCAAGAACTCAGAGTTTAAGGAAGAAAGGAAGGAAGCAAAGATAAAAAAATATTTTACTCCTTATATTTTTTTCTCACCTGTGTTCTGATGAAACATTTCTTGTAACAGAATAGCTTTAAATCGTCTATTATGCTTTTTTTCATTATCAAAATGTTGAGTGCTTTTCCAATGCTATTATAAATATAAAATTATTCTTATTTATTTAATAACATTATTGAAATAAAACATATTAATTACAAAAAATATCTCAAAAATATCTCGAAATTTGAGTAGTTAATAGAGTAAATTATAAATATTTCCTGGATAATCTATATGTTTGAACTTATTTAAATTATAATTAATTAATCTAATTTCTTACCAATGCTATAATTGATTTTTAACTTTTCA
This sequence comes from Oxytricha trifallax, assembly GCA_000711775.1. Taxonomy (NCBI): domain Eukaryota; phylum Ciliophora; class Spirotrichea; order Sporadotrichida; family Oxytrichidae; genus Oxytricha; species Oxytricha trifallax. The sequence continues at coordinate 218,259 of ARYC01000080.1, forward strand.
ACTTTTTCTATAAATTACCAATGCAAAGAGTTTGAAAAATTATTCAGAAGGATAATTTCTCCAGATTTCAATTACATGATAATAGTTATTTCTCAAAAATTAAACGCATATAAAATTTGCAAATGGATTACTATTCTCAGAATTCTTCGAGTATCTCACTCATGCCATAGTGTAGCAACTATTTGGATTAAAATTGAACTTACTTATATCAATTTGTTGCTAAACTTGAAAATAATCAATCAACGCTTGATTTAATAAAGAAAAATATTAGAAAAAGCTTAATAGTGAAAAAATTTAATAATAATAAAAAATCCGAAATGTTTTGTAAATAGTTATAATTTTGAATTAAGATTTTTGGGTTTTAATACTGGAGCTTTTCATATAAAATTGAACTAGAAACTATATTACTGCGATAAGTCTCAATCAAAACTACCGATAAAGTTTTCTTTAAAATTTTAATCAATCTATTTATTTATATCCTGAGTCTTATTTAAGCATTTCTTTATTCATTTATGAGTTTTTTTAATTAAATTTACTTTCTTAAAATTAATATATACAATGAGATAATAAGCAGTGTCAATATAAACAATCTATCTCTTTATTATATAATTTTCTATTCAAATAATAATTTAAGTCTCTACTTTAATCAATCTTTTTAAACTAAAATTTATATCATTAATTAAAGGATAGCTTAAGCATTAAGAAATAATTATAACTGTATTTCAAATTTTCACACAGCGTGAAGTATTTATCTTGTAGTTTTAGCACATTCCAAATATAAATACCAAGATTTTATATTCAGATTAGAGATAATTGATTTCAAAGCTCATGTAAATATTTTAAGAGTTGGAAGTATTTTAGAACTATAGAAACAACAGATTCTTTTCAACTTTAAGAATAAAATTAATCTTTTAATTATAACGAAACTGCTAAAATATTACTTGTAATCGCTCATATACCTTAATTTATGTTTCCTCCTTGCATCTTGTATAAATTAGAAGTTTCATAAATTATAAAAGTCTTATAGAAGAATGTTTGAATAATAAAAATGTCAATGTAATGGCTATATAAATTACTCTCAATTATTATTACAAACTGTGAATTAAGTAAGTAAACTATAATTAGTTTATATTGATACATCACACATAAAAGACACGAAAGATATCAATATGACGCTCTGTATAATTCAGTCAACTTATTAATGCTAGAAAAATAATTATTACTTATTCATTTAAATCAATCAAATGCTTCTATTGAATAATAAAAATATCTTGAAATATTCAGAATCAATTATTGTTATATTTTAATTTTTAATAAAGAATATTTAAATAATCCTGTTTGTATTGATTTTTTTATGAAAAAAATCTTAAATTCCCTTTTAAATCCTAAAAATAACACAATACGCTTATATTATTTAAATTAGCAGAAAATTAAATTCAAAATACACTTAATTGCTAAGATTTTAATGTATTTTTAATATATTAATATGAAAATATGTTTTTTCCGTGCTATAAAGATTCGAAAGTTTTGAAACAACATTTTAATGCTAAATTAAACTTTAAAATAAAGAAATAATTAAATTACTATATTTTTTACTTATTTTTTCTAAATTTAAGGCTTATAAATTAAAATATTTTTAAGAGATCAAATCTCTACTATTCATTTACAAATGAATAGAAAAAAGAATAAATTAAATGGGATATTAAAAGCTTCCAGTGTCAGAGGAGATATAAATACAAAATCATAGTATTTTTGTATATTTATTACAGTATATTAAATGAAGTAATGCATACTGGTAAGCCAGGTCTAGCACTCGGAGCTTAAGAAACATGCTTATTTCACTAATAAGTTTTTATTCAAAACTTTTAAGTGAAACGTGGAACTAGTATATATTTCAATTAAACTTGATGCAGAGGCTCACTAATTCACAAAGATAAAGATAATTGCAGGCGATTCATTAAATAAGCAAAAGTATTTATGAAAATTTTTAAAAGGCAGATGAAATAGACAAACACATGTCCTAGCTAAGAACTAGGACGAAAAGAAAGAAAAATCGATTCCTTTTAAAAGCTTGTTTAATATGCAAAGTTAATCATTCATTTAAGTTTAATATTTATTTATAAATATTCATTCTTCCTTTTCTTGCACAAACTGTTGTCTTATTTATGCTCACTCTCTTGCAGCTTCCCTGAATAAAATCAAATTATCTCCAGGCAACTCATGCATTAATTGATACAGTTGTGGTTCTAAAAATAAGTCTTTACTTAACTCCAGTAAAATTTTATTCCATTGAGTTTTGGGTATAAGGAACATTATACACAAGAGTTATTTTTATATCTACATAAGCTTTCTTAGACTCCTAAAATATCTTATGAACAGAAAAGTTGTCAAAAAACAGAATGATCTCTTAGCTTATGTAAAAACCCTATAATATACTACTACTACTTAATAGAGTGAGGATGAATTGCATATAAATTTCAAGCCTAAATCATCATTAATACCGTTTAAAATTGCATTTTTTCTTAGACTTCTATTATATCATAATTTTAAACTAACTATTATTAATATTAAGCGAGTTTACTCAAAATGTGGAGGTTGTTAAAAATAAATTCAAAAAACTAGAGAATTAGAAATTTATCATATTATTACTTTAAAAAAGTGAGTTATATTGAACATATTACTTTCTGAATTAAAAATATATTTATAAGGAAAAGCAATAGTTCGTGCTAGTCATAGCGCCTGGAAGATCTTGCTTGTTGGCGAATACCAAGAGAACTGCTTCTTTAAGTACTTCCTCAGCGATCATCTTGTGGAGCAAATCTCTGGCATCATCAACTCTGTCTCTATCGTTGGAGTCAACGACCAAGATGAGACCTTAGGTATTCTTTAAGTAGTGTCTTTAGTAGAGTCTAATCTTTTCTTGACTGCCTACATTCCACACAATGAACCTGATGTTCTTGTAGTCAACTGTCTCGAAGTTGAAGCCGATTGTTGGGATAGTTGTTACGACCTCACCGAGCTTTAGCTTTTAAAGGATGGTAGTCTTACCAGCAGCATCGAGACAGACCATGAGAATTCTTATCTCTTTCTTGCCAATAAGTCTTTACCATACTTTGGAGAACATTGAAGCCATTTTTTCGTTTTTAATTTAAATAAAATTTGATTTAATATAATTCTAATTCTCTCGTTTTTTGAATTTATTTTTAAAAACCTCGACATTTTGAATATAATCGCTTAATATATGTGTTAGAATTATTCACAGCTTCACCAGCGTGCTTGAATTTGATGTTATTATAAATAATCCCTTATTTTTATTAATCATAAATCTAGTTAAAATTATTAAGATAAATGGCTCAGTAAAATCAATCACCCTGTTGATAGTCTTGAAAGTAATACCATGAAAATAATAATTGCTGTCCCTAGAAATATTTTAGCTTGAATTTATCCTAATTTAAAAATCAATTTTTTATGTATATTGCTTATAAATAAAAGTTCATTTAAAATTTTTGAGAATCATACTTTTAAAACAGTGTCTCTCAAAGATTTAAATTATGTTTGGGGTTTAATTTAATTAAAGTTAATGATAGTAACTTAAAAGATATTTAAACTGAACTTGATAAAATCTGAATAATTTTAGTTAATTCCTTATAGATTTTAATATTAATTCATAAGTGTCATTAGGGTACATTATAAGAAATCCTTAATTTAATTTTGCAGTGAAAAGTGAGATAATACTTGAAAATAGAATAATGGTCTATTTCTTTTCGGAATCATAATTTATAATAGGAAATAGATAAATGTTAATTAATTATTAATTGTTAAAATGAAAACCTTTTAAGATGAAGACGGAACCATGTTGTATTCACAATAATTTTGTAAGTTACATTTATGATATCTATAATTTTTTTAATACTCTTCCAGCAATACTTTGAGTCAGTGATGGTGAAAGACAGAGACTTCAGCAAGGAACAGGAAGACACTGGTTAGGGAAGTTTATCCATGCAGACGGAGACATTTACGAGGGATACTGGAAAAATAACATAGCTGTTCCAGAAGTTCCATTTTCTATAATATTCAAAAGTATTTGTATTGTTATTAATCTTATTGCTATTATCATCTATTTTTCTCATTATTTTTCATGAATCCTCACGATCCCTTTTAGATATAATCCATTGATAAAGAACTATTGAGAAAAAAAATTGCTGATACAAAATTTTGAGAGTTAAATCCTCGAAAGACACTGTTTTTAAAAATTTTACTCTTGACAATCCTAGGATATGAATTTTGGATTTAATTATTAAAGCTTAATAAAGTTTAAATTAATTGTAATCATTAAAATATGGAGGATTTAGAAGGTAAAATCCTCTTACCTCCTTCAGCATCTATCACAACTTTAACTTTCTACAAAATCTTTGTATTAATAATTTTGTAAAAAATATTTTGCGATGAACCATTACAGCTTGCTAGTCAAAAGTAAATTATGCTAAATTCTATTAATTTTTTTCTTAGAATATCAGAGGTAGTCAATATGGTCCTCAAATAACTTTTGTAGGTATACATTCGATATGTGAAAATAAATTAAAATTAAAATGAATTAACTATTAATTACCTTCAGTTAGTTTTTTAAAAATGTCTCCAAATCCTAGCAATATTATACTCTCTGAATAACTCATTAATCATGAGGCGGCTAGGTTGTTATTGCTATAATGAATTTATCTCTACGCCCAAGCAAGAAAACCCATTCTACTATTTTTGAGAGTTTGCTTAAAATTAAAAATATCCCTCTTCCTGTGATGATTCAGGAATATTGCCAATAATAAAGTGCAGTTAAAATTGAGATATCTATTGTAGAAACAACTTAGATTTAAATTAGAGTCACTTTGGATTTGATAACTGCCATGATTTTAATATTTAATAAATTTAATTTTAATTCATTCTCCCAAATTGAATGCATTCCTATAATATTATTTTTTTGCTGAAAGTTTTCGAAAATCAGAATTAAAATGCCTAAAGCAATTAAGTAGTGAAACTTAACAGTTGAGGCACACATAAAAGTTTTGCGATAGTTGCTTCACTAAAACTTATTTGACTTATCTGAAATAATACTCATTCCCATATGTAAGCTAGAGCAGAAAATTAAATGATTTCTCAGCATAAGTAGACCCTAAATTTCGCAAATTTATATTTTTATATTATAATGATTATATATTCCTGGTTGGTTTAATCCCCAGTATTAATTTCTGTAAAGCATTAAATAATAATAATAATATTTTTATATTATGTAAACTTGCCTAATTTATCTGAAAATCCAACTATAACCTGGAAATCATGTCATTTTAGCATATAATTATAGGATTTTATGGGTTTTTTTTAATTATTGCTGTATTATTACTGCTTGTTTTTAAAAACCTTTCTGTCTATATTATTTCTTAAATTAATGTTTTTCTCCAGTGATCAAAAGTTAAGAAAATTAAGGTGGTATCTGTCTCATCTCCACACTTTTTATATATAACATTTTTTTAAAATATTCATAGACCTAGTTAAATTTGGGTTGGATATAACTAAAAAAGTAATATAAATAATATTTACCAAATCTTAAGATGAGTAAAGCTACAAATAAATATACTTTTATCATAAAACTCATGTTATTTTCTCACAAATGTTAGTGATTTTTATTCATTTAAAAAAAATAAATTAACAATTTCAATTGATTGATTCAATTAGCATATATTAATAATGAAATTTGACCATTACAAATATAGTCAGATTTATTACTTAAAAAAAATGTGAAATTCATCAAATCTCATTATAAATATAAACCACATTGAATCAATCAATTTGAAATTTTTTATATAAATATATTAAATGTATAAATTCACTAACATTTATGACAAAATCTTTGTGAAAAAAAAATGTGAGCTTTATAACATAAGTATATTTATTTTTAGCTTTACTCATCTTAAGAGTTGCTAAATATTATTTTAAAAATTTTTATTAGTTATACTCAGCACAAATTTATCAATATCTATGAATATTATAAATAAAAGTTTATATATAAAAAGTGGGAAGTGAGACAGGTAATCCCAAAAATTAAAAATAAATATTTTTGTAGATTTGAAATTATGACTCTTGATCTCAAAACCTTTATCATTTAAATTGAATAAAAAGTTATGTTTGCCTATGTTTTATTAAATTAGCGATCTTCAGTATCATAAAAAACTATATATTTCTTAAAATTGATAAATCTAAATCTTTTGTATATTGTAGATTGCTCCATCGGCAAAGACACCAAGTTCAATGCTTGTTTACATATTTATATATGTTATATTTTTAATTTGATTTCAAGCATAAATTATGGATTTCTTTTATACATATCTATTTCTTTTATTGGCTAAAAACTTACAAGCTAAGATGAAGGAGTAAATTAAACAAAAGTTTAATTGTCCTTCAAGCGAGTAAATAATAAAACAACATTTAAGAACTTTAATTATACTAAAGAAGATAATTAGTGGATTTACTCAATCATATTCTCCCTAGATCCCTTTTCAATTTAGAAAAGTTATTTCAATCGTTTTTTGACAATTTAAATATATAAGTTGGCAAGTAAAGTATGTTAGTGAAATTATTAGCTTGAGTCTAAGAATTCTGAAGTATTCTATGTAGATCTTTTAATATTGGTCACTTGAGCTTCTCGATACCAAACTCACTCAAACATTTCAAAGTCAAGAATTTATAAGTAAATATATAGGACCCTGCTTTTATCTCTTTAAACAGAGAAAATTATAGTATTTTCAGTTGGAGGGGCAGCGTATTGAAACGATGACTCTGATTGCCCTTTAAAGAAAATTTAATTAAATTAGATTTTAAAAGTATCAGTGCTACATATAGCAGTTTACCAAAAATTATTACTCAATTTGTTCTTTGTACTAATTAAATTAATTAAATATCAAATTTAGCATAGAAATAAATATCTTAGTAAATTAATAAACTTAATAATATAATAATTCATATTTCGAATTTAAAATTATCATTTAAGATAGTGATAGAAAGACAATAAAATGCTTTTACTATTATTTATTCAAATTTTATAAAAATATTGATTCATTAGTATTAAAACCTAAAATGCAAAAAAATATATATATTTATTTTATGTAAATTTATAATTTTTTATTGATCTCGAATAGTAATTATAAATTTATTAAGCAAATATAAATTATTGAATTGGATTTAATTCTTTAATATTATCGATAAAATACATAAAAAATAGGAGAAATTGAGAAAGCTTAATAAAGATTTAATTTATTAATTCACAACTGCCATGTATTTGGTGTTCGTGTAATTTAAGTTTAAATAACAGTTAAGATATTATTAAACGAAATACATCTCTGTAGTATTACATGTTTAAGAGAGCACTAATTTTCAACAAGACTATATCTCAATAACTCATCAAAACAAATGGCAAAGTAAAAGATATTCTGGCCTAGATCTTTTAGAAATTTTCTCACTCATTCTATTTTGTTGATGCAGTATCAATCAAGTTGTAGTATTTTTGTAGAGTAAGCTCAGTCTCTTCGAAAATCTTCTATGGCTAAATATGCCCAGACTATATAGAAGGATTAGTATGCTTAATTATATCTTTTTGGGGTCAAATTCTATGCCCTAAATAATGAAAATTTACCTTTTTGTAAATAGTCATTAGAACTGATGAATTATTGTGAGCTATTCTGGTTTCTATAGTGTTTATAAGGCTTGAGAGATTGGCTCCATACTCGACAATTGAATTCAAATTCTCAACGTTTTTTAGCATTTTTTTCCATCTCGGGGTCTGCTACTTTATTCTCTTATTATTTTTGATATGAAGTTCCAGTGCTTATTCAATACATAGTTATTGAGAGTTGGTTTAATGAAAAAACAGACTTGCTCTTCCTAGTTTTGCTCATTAAATTGATATACTTAACGCTATTTCATATCGTATTGCAGCACTTCCGCTCTTGAGATAGCACTTATATTTCTAAGTTTTAATTATAAAAATATTGAACTGAGGTTTGCAATAATTTTAGGTAGATTAATCAAAGATTAATGTTAATACTTACATAGGACATTTGATCTTATCATGATTCTTAGGTAATTTCCTGGATAAATCTTACTATAGAAGTAGAGCTTTATAAACTGGCTTAGTGATTTACCGAGGTAGATTTTCATTTTTTATTATAGTTAATAATTTCATTTATATCTTAAATTTAAAGATATTAAAAACATTACTGTTAGAATAAAAGAGAAAATTTCTGATTTTTCAACTTATACATTTTTACCTATTTTTAATGTATTTTATCGATAGTGGAAATCAAAGTACATTATCATTAAATGATAAAGATAAATAGAATTTTTATCACCACATTTAATAGCAAGATTTTACTTGATTTTATTTCATTATATTAGGATATTATATCAGAGTCAAGCATATAAGTTAGTGACAGCTTTTCCAAAAGATGAAGATATCTGGCTCAAACCCCATACATTTAAATGGTTATTTTGCCAAACAATCCTGATAAGCTCAATTTATACTTTTTAATTACAGCAGAGATGGGGGGTAGCTTCAAATATGTGATCTAGCTCTGATAAAAGTCCTTAAATCAAGCTGCTCAAATTTTCCATAGATAAAACAAAAAAATGAAAGCTCCCCAGACAGTCATGTGAAATCGTTGCATGCATTTGAGTCTCTAAGTCTTTAGAATTTGTAATTTAATAATAATAATTATAAGTCTTAAATTAATCAATGATTAAAATTACTTGACCTTCAATTTTAAACTTCCTTATTTTCCTATCTTCAGATATTACTGGATCTTTCTACTGTAATTCTTGCATTTGCAATGTTTTGGTTTTAATCAAACTTTATATATGTAAATTTAATTAATTGAAAGATCTTGATATTGTAATTATGTTAGTAATTATAATCAAAGTGATAATATTCAATTAAATAAATTATTAGTTTTGTTCAATAAATAATTCCTTTGTTAAAAATAGTTTAACTATATTAATTAAAATAAATAAATTAATAAAAAGACATTATTATTGCAACTTGTATTAATCTATTTTTTTAATAATAATTTTCTTTAGAGAATCAATTATTTATATAATACTCTGGATTTCATAGACAGATAGGAAATAGTAGAGTGATATAAATTGCTGAAAATGCAATTAATTGCAATGTTGAAACCTCATTTTCTTTTGTCTCCTATCGATGACTCTTCTTCATCCAAGTTCTGTTCTAGTTTCTCTTCATTTAAAGTAATGATCTACTCCTCTTGTGATTACCTGATCTTGTATTTCTTTGTTCATTTGACTTCTTCTAAGAATTTGTTTGTTCTTAATTGGACTATGGTTGAGTTTGACTTTGCTATTCTTATTTTCAGTGATGCTTACAAAAACAACTGATTTTAATGCATACTCAAGCGCTGATTTAGTCGATATTCAGCATGCAAATTATATTATTGAATGTAAGCAAATTTTAAAGTATGGTTGCAAATAGATTAAGTTTTAAGATATATAGGATTTAAACATGAAAACAATACTGATAAATCTAGATAAAATTTTATATAAAATAAAAATATACAAAGAATTTCTTAGTAATCTTGATAGAATATTGTTAATATAATATGTTGATGATTGAGTATTATATAAATGGATGTTTAGAGCTCAACATTTTTAATATAAATTCCAAATTTAATTTTAGATTTGTCAATTTATTTACAATCTATGATTCTGGAATTATATAACACAATTTGCTTGAATAATTTATTAGTTTATTTACGTTCATTTATAAGCTTTAATGCTTGATTCATTCATAATTCATAAACTGTTATGGTAAAAAAAACATTATAATTTCAAATAAAAATCTAATATATCAATCTTTAAACTTCTTTCTCATTCTATTACTTACATTCTGCTTCTAAATAAAGAGATAGCTCTAAACTTCTGCGAGGCTCTCGAATTTTTCACTAAATAATTCTTCCTAATCTTAATGCAATTGCTACTTCTCCATTCTCATTTTTTAGAGTCAACTCTTCTCAGGCATCTGCTTAACAGTTCATGTTGCTATATATGTTCCGTTTTATTATAATCAATTAACCATAACAATTCGTTCCTTTTCTTCGCAATATAATCTGATTTTAAAGTCAGATTTATCAATCTCCATCTCATATAGTCATCTTCAAAACTTAACATCATATACCACTTCTACATACTCAACCAGTATTTAGCGAATACAAAGAATATTGGATCTCCTGGTAAATCTAGTCCAAAGCGATTTGTCATAAGGATGGCCATTATTTCGAAGTCTTTTGTGTCTGTTGTTTAGTTAAAAACTGCCTTGCATACAATTATAGCAAAATAAAACTCTTTACTCTAATGAAAAAATGAAAATAAATCTGAAACTTCAATAAAAAATAAAACTAAAAAATTAGGATTTACAAACTTTGAGAATATTTCTATTTAAAAGTGTTTCGTTTTCTTTAAAATTTCTTTCATATCTCTAATCATATTAGTCCATAGAATATTCTTTATTCTTGTCTTTGTGTCGCCTTTTGAGGTTGCTCCTTACACCATTGCTGCTTGACTCAAGTAGTACCCTTGTAAAAATATTATTTTATTTGTGTTTTTTGTAACTTAAATTTTTATTGAAATACACAACATCTTACGTCCAGATATTTTTGCCTTTTAAATATGATAAATTTATTTATAATTTTCTTTCAATTTTTACAAAAATATCATGATTATCTCTGCCATAAAAATGATGATCAGAGATAAGTATTTCTAAAAATTGCTAACTCCCAATTTGTCTTCTTTGTGTAATTCATCCATTCATTTCCAGAATATTTTGATATTATCAGTATAACTCAGCTTTTGAAGCTCTTATCCCTGCTATGAGAATATGTCTGAATTGTTATGCCCTTAATATATTGTGAGTCCCTACAAAATCAATCGATCTCTATTTAATAGTTTGTTTATCTAATACTTCTGTAAAGCTATGCTTTCCCTTTGTTATCATCTACTTGTCTGAAATATATTAAATTCTTTCTTCTAGATTTTCATGCCTGAAATCTTGTCCTCATATTATTATTTATTATTGATTTTTTACAGTAAAATACATATGTTCATACCATAATTTCCAATTTCTTGTGCTTTCCTTCTGGGCTATTCTCTGCTACTGAATCTAAAAAGGGCTTTCTAAATCTTGTTTCAGGTGCTAGGATAGTACCCCATATTTATCATCCTAATTGTTTAAGAGTACCTTTCTTAAATAAATGTGCAACTTTATCGAAAACTTTACTTGTAACCTCTGAGTATATTAAATTCCTGATTTCTATCTGAACTGCTTGGTTCTTACTGTGCCTTCCTCGAGCTTATAAAACAGTGAACTCAAGGCTTATGTCTCATTTATCTTTTAGCTTTCATTAGATTTTAAAATAACAGTATATTTTGAATCAAATGGTTTGTATTGTAAAATTTTTAATTATCATTTTCTTTCTTTCCATGCATTTTTAAACTTTTGCTTCGACCTCAATATTGTCATATGATTTCTTTAAGATTTTATCAGAATACTAGTTTCTTTTTAATATTAAAGTCACTGTCAATCCCATTTTATTGCAATTTTTGGTTGTACTTTTATTGGTATTATTCTTCCTTAACTTCTTCCTCTATCTAGTTAAGCTACCTTTTTAATTTTACATCATATTTTTTCTTATTATTATTTTATTTGGAATTTTGATTATAATTTTCTTATTTTTCGCCAATTATAATTCAATGTTAATTATTATAGTTTTTTGTAATTTAATCAGTAAATTTATGTTTTAAGTTTTCTAAAGCTGCTTTAACCTATCATTTTAGAACATATGCTTTTTAATAATTGGTTGACTTTCTAATAGTACGCTTCTAATCCTCTTATTCTATCATTCTACCAAATCAAATTTGATAAAACCTCAATCTAATTTCTGTTGTCGACCCATGCTTCGTTGATTAGGTTACAACTTTTCAAATGGATAGTATTTACAAAAGTTTAATTGATGTTACAGTCATGATCATTCCGTAGTCCCAAAAAATTCTCCCTTAACTTATGGTAGTCATCACATAATTTCTCAGAATAGCATCTTTCTTAGATATTTTTTTCTTCATGGACAAGGTCATTGCTTTATATTCACGAAATACTTATCTAAGTTTAAATTCATCTTTTCTATGCTCCTCTGAACTAATTTGCCAATTTAAAAAAAAACTTCCACTTTATTTTGGCTTAGTGACATTTTGTATTATTTTGTTAACGAAAACTCTTAGAATATTAATTGCTATTCTTTGAAATTGGAAAATGGGTTTAAATTTATTAATCCTCTCCAGTTTTAAATGCCCTGTGGTTAATTATATAAAATAGAGGTCAGATCTACGAAATTATAATTGTATCAAATTTTATTGATTCCTTTAACAAGAGAGACTCTAATAAAAGAAGGTTTATTTAATTTTTTCCGACTTTTTCCTCTCTCTGAGCATTTTTGTTCTAGATTATCATTTAGGCATTATTATTTTATCTTCTATACTCTTTATATGATCTTTTCTTCGGTAATCTCCTGGAATTCTTTCGAGTTATAAAAATATTATATTTTTGTGTTTAGTTTCAAGCTATGTGACTTTTCAAATTCTTAAAAACACTAATACACTTTTTAGAGTTATTTCCTGTTCTTCACATTGAGTAAAATATCCTCTGCAAACGCCAGTAATTTCCTCTATTTATATTAGTTATACTTATTATTTTTAGGCATATATGCTATCTTTTTTGAAGATATTGAACAACAATGGGGATAGTCAATAATCTTTTACAACATCTTGTTAGACTCTATCTCTTCAATCAATATGACAATTCTGCAATTTTTTCATTTTGTACTAATTACTAAGTTGTTTGCCTCATACGTATCTGTAAACATTCTGCCAGTCTGTGAATGGGAAAGCTTTCTATTTTTACTCTTCCGTCTGATTACTTGACATGCTAAAGTAATCTAATCAAATTGATATGTGTGATTTTATTTTTTTTTAAATCCATCATAGTAATTATTTGCATGTATTACTTGGCTTATTTGATTTTTATTTTGCTTTAATTTTCTCAATAATTTTACTTAAATTTGAGGTTAATACAATAGGTCGCATACTACTAATTTCAGGATATGAATATTTATAGTATTTGACCAATTTGACTAATCCTCATTCCCTCAAGTTTTGCTGGAATGAGCCAGAGTTAATACAATCGGATATCCTTTTGTTGACTACTCATTTAATTTTTTCTGATTAGGCTTGCATTTTTCATAAAATTCTTACATTCCAACTTCTAAAATAATAAATTCTGAAATACTATTTTCGTTATCTTATGTCTTGCAGAATTTCTAATTATTTTATATTTTTTTCGTCTCTTCTCTTTGTAAATATTTACGTTTGACTCCATTCATCTTTATTCATTTAAATCATTGTTTAACTAATGACTTTACATCTGTTTTTCATTCTTGTTAGAATTATTTCACTGCTTACTTAAAGCCTTTTAATAACTTCGCTTATTTCTTAATTTTTGTTTGTCTTTTCATTATATAAAAGCGTCCCTTTAATTCATTTCTATCAAATCAGTGTTTTATGTCTAATAGATTCTCTCCACCATTGCTTAGTGTCTTTTTATCAGTTTCCATTAGTGATAATATTAATAAAATATATTCATATTATAAAGATTTAAATTCAAATTAGATAAATTAAAATAATCATCGATTCATAATTGTTTTAATATATAATTTGTAGTAGCAGAATCTAAATGAGTGTTTCTAGCGATTGATAATAATCATCTACTTCAGGCTCTAATCTTGCTTAACTAATCCTTTCATTTTTTTAAAAAAAAAGTCATTTTAAAAGAAATTAAATTAATGGGAGTTTTAATTAATGTAATTAAAATATTTTAATTTTAATAATTTCCTCCTTTATAATATACTTTTATTAAATTATTCTTTATCACACATTATGGCAATTGCTAATACCAAGTCTTTGCTTTACTTTGTCTTCTAATTACACTTTTAATCAGATTTTTAAAGAAATATTTAGGTCTTTAAGAAACATCTTTTTCCGATCATTCTGAATATATTACGCCATTACTTCTGAATGTCTGTTATTTTCACTGTTCTTTTTCTATAAGTTAAAGATCATTTATAGTATCTAATTTTAAATTTTACCAAGATTAGTTTGTGGTCACTCGGACTTAATCTACTAGTTCGCAATAAATTGTTTCCATATTTTAGAAGATTTGTTTTTGTTTATTCTCTGCAGTGTCCTCTCCTTCTCCTTCTGGAATTGATTCTTTTAAAATATTTTCTTCATCTTCTAACTTTACTCCCATAAATGGAAGTTGAACTCTTCCATTTTGGATGTTTTTCACTATGCTGCATTTTTTTTAAAAAAAATTATTATTAATATTTATCTGTATTTAGAGTTCTTTGACTCCCTCTTTGTAATACGGCTATAAGGAAATAGTAGTTAGTAATACGGAAAGCGTTCTATATTCAAATTATTTCATGCTAAGACCTGACTCAAACGTTTTTACCTTATTCAATAATACTTCCCGCTATTTAATGTTGATACTCTTCAGCAACTCTTTAAATGGGCTTGTGTAATATTTTAACTTTTTAGCCCTATGATGCTTTCTAGTCTCATTTCCACATGTCCTATAAAATCGGATCACTTTTCCTCTAACTCCTTCATCATTTGTTTTTACTTTAGTCTGGTATCCAGCCTCGTGAACATATTTCTAGTTCGAACTGCTAAACTGAATTCTGTATTTTACTGCTGATATTCTCTTTCTCTTCTTATTGCGCTGTTTTCTGCAAATCTATCATTTCTTGTAGCCCGTTTCTCAGATTATCTTTGAGGTTAATAGAAATGAAGTTCTTGGCTGTTGTCTTAACAGGACAATATGTCCGTATAAGTTTTTGTAATTATTCCTATGCTCTTGAACATTAAGTATTATTAATTTGCACGTCCACTCTTTGAATACTTAAAATAATCCTCAATGGATTTATGCGTTTTTTTTGCGCCTGTTTGTTACTGTTCAAGGATATCAGTAATCTTCTCCTTTCTTTCATCTTTAACCACTCACTTCCACCTAAATACACCTTTGTTTATTTTAAATTGATTTTAATTTACTCTGCTCTATTTAAAAATGTTGATTTAACTGTGTTTTATTAAATAATATTAACGTTTTTATAAAAATAAGTTAAGAGTGCTTGTTCATGTGAGCTTTCAATATTAACTAAATTTAATTAATAATTAATGAAGCATCATATAATTTGGTTGTCATTCGTAAATATGATGCTGCAACTTAATTAAAACTATTTATAAATTCAAAAAATATAATAATAAAGGAAACTTGCCATAGATTTAACAAATAACACTGACTAAAGATGAGTTCCAATTAGCTGTTATTAAATGAAAAATATAAATGAGAGAAAGACATATTATAAATTAATTAATTGCAATTATACTTCAATGAACACTCTCCTAACTATAAAATATATTCTATGCTCAATTGATAAGTAATACCTTATATAACAATTTATCCTTCTTTCAATACCTATTCATCGTTTAATATAGACCATATATAAGCAGGGTTGACAATAAAATCTTTTTAAAATGTAATAATCTTTATGCGCTATAAAAATATAAATTTATAATATTATCACATTGCAAAGGATAATGAATATGGTGGAAATGGCACTATTCAAACTTTTTATTTTCACTACAAATTATCATTATATTTTTCTGGCATCAATACTGACTTCATTCATTTTGAATTAATTTATCATTTAAATGGAAAACGAAAAGAGACATTTACAATTTTTTAGCAAAATAGGGATATTATCGAAGTTTAGAACAGAAAAAACTTCTGTAAGAAACAAGTAGAGAATAAAGTCTGATTTTATAAAAAAAAAAAACAAATTTTAATCCTCTTTGGAGTGTCCTATACCCTTTACAATCTTCTACAAGAGGCACATACTAATCATGTACTAGATCTTTTCGTCTTAGTTCAGCAGACAATAATAAAGAACATAATTGACCAAAGATTTTAGACTAGGGCTTCGCTTTCTCATCCTTGTCAATTATTATTTTTTTTACATTTTTGTAGAAAATATTAAAGCTAATATCCACCACTTCTATTAAATTCTTAAATAATCAAGTATTTTTAATTTATTGTTCCAAAAAATGCTTATTTATTATTAAGTCTCATGACTTTATCATACTTAACGAAATTTAAATTAAAAAGTAGCCAGTAACTCTTTTCTGTAAGATTAAGTTCATATGTGATTAATTAAAATTTATTGTAATAATTACTGCACTTTTAAATAATTTTTGTAAAAAAATGTCAAAATAAGATTTTGATGAAATATGAACCCCGATTATTTTAGTATTTGCTAATAAATGTTAAATGATTTGTTATATATTAGTTAATTTTTTTAAGATGCGTATATATTCGGTGAGCTCACTAGGAGCACAAGAGAGACAAATAATATTGGCGATAAAGCTAAAGATTTATCCATGATTATGGTGGCACATATTGAGGTTGGAACTCAATTCGGTCTGCACTTTCTTGCCACACTTTAAAATGTAACATAAGAGTACCATCAATTTTCTATACTTTATCAAAGAAAAAGATATAAGGTAGGTAAAAATTTCTTAAAAACATAATGCCATATTTAATAGTTTATGGTCTCAATACTATTTTTATATGAATATATAATATTTGCAATTATTAATACTAAATATTATAAATAGGTATCTAATTAAATTTTGATCTCATTTTTATTTCCCTTGTCTTAAGCGATTCACACTATATAAGTTTAATAAAAAAAAGATATATAAAAGCTTTTTTGCTAATTATTCCAACTATCTTAATAAATTACGTGTAATATATAATGAGTTTTTAAATGATAAATATTTTAGCGCAAGTTACAAACCATTACTCTAATTTTATATCATTCAAATCCCGGTCTTCTTCATAAGGTACAGTTTGAACCTAAATCCTTAAGTTTCTAAATAAATAAAATCTTTTATAAAGATAATTAGTAGGAATACATTCGAAATTGGGAAATTATAATTAAATTAATCAAAATTAAATCAAATTAGTGACAGTTAAAGTTGGCCAATTTAAACGATCTTGGGCTCATTCGATAGAGAATTCAAAATTAGCTGGACTTTATTATTGCGGTACTATTTATCGCATCCCTGGAGCGAGATAACTCGACTTTAATGTGAGGGTATAATTTAATGAATTAAAATGAGTTTAATTAAACTCAAGTTATCTCGCTCCAGGTATGCGATAAAATAGTACTGCCAATAGTAAAGTCCAGCTAATTTTTAATTCTCTATCGAATGAGCCCAAGATCGTTTAAAATGGAAAACTTTAACTGCCAATATATTGAATTATTATAAATTTGAATTAAATTAATTTCCCAATTTTAAATGTATTCTTACAAAATTAAACATTGTTTTAACTCCAAATGTCAAATATTACTAGACTAATATGTCACTCGAGAATTGTTGGATTGTATCCTACAACTTAAGTATAGTAACAGACAGAATTATATATTAAAGAAAGGTTTATTTAACTATTAATATATAAAATGCTTTAGATTGAAGTTTTAAAAGAAATGCCGATTCATTGATAAGTGTCTGTAATCGCCTTATTTTTAATACAAAATTGTCAAGAATTTTTATAAAAGTACTTAAACATCTATAATTTAAGTTTAAATTTGCAATAGTACTTTAATACATGTAATAAGGATTGAATTTAAATAGTGGAAAAAAATGAGTAAAATGATAGACTTATAAAAGATAACTATGAGCACTTTTTGCTATATCAAGAGTCGTTTGAATTGTCCGTTAAGGAATCTATGATTATTGGAGAATTAACTAAAACTTTTGATAATAAATTGGAAAGCACACACAGAAGAAATATAATCTTTTTATTTTTTAAATTTTATGGGTCATTTAGTAACCAAGCGAATATGTATATTTAAGTTATATTAAATAATAAATGGTTAATGAATTAAAAAACCAAAAAAGAAATTTTCATAAAAATATTAATAATTATTTGAACTGCATATGTTAAAATTTAATCCAGCTTTTAATTACATGTATTCCTTAAATTTTTGTATAACCTTTAAAAGTATTTGGAACTATTTGATTGGGAAAAACAAGAATTTGCTCTTTAGTTTTATTTAAAAAATTGAAATCTTATAGTGTATGACTAAGTAGTTTTAATCTAAATAAAGCGTAATAATCAGTTTATTTAGAAACACTTGTAATTGTTTGAGGATTATGCATGCCCTAAAAAGCAAATGACGTTAGGATTATGTCAAAGTGTTAAACTATTTTTTACTATTTTGTTTTAGAATTAAATTTACGAAAATCTCAAAAGTGGAGCTTTGTTAGAATTAGCAAAATACTTTGGGGAGAAGCTCACAAAAGTACTATAAAATGTTGACAAGAATATTAAAACTTATAAAATTCTCTGGATAAAGTCATTCCTTTATTATTTAATATCTATCTTTTATTTTTAGATAGGACAAATACTCGAAAATATATTTTGAAAATATCCTCCTTTTTTTAACAATTTGCCAAAAAATTGATTTAGAATCTAAAAAATAATAATGTCGATCATTCATGACTTTTACTATGAAAAATTGTAATTATGATTGTTTTATGCATATACTAAATACAATATATTTGTAGAATAATTAAAAATTTTTGCAAAAATTTTAAGAGCATTAAATGATTCCGTAAATTTAATATGAAAGTTTAAATTAATTAATAAAATAAATCACACATATATAACAATTCACAACTGGTTTCCCATAGTGGTCCATCCTCTTCTTATATTATGAGCCCTTCCAAAGATTTCCAGATAAGGTCCTTCTGGAACAAGCTTTTCCACAATCTTGTATAATCCTTCTGGCTTCTATGACATGCTTCGCATAGGTTCAACTATGACATTTAGACTTGATTTCATTTTGCTGAATTGTTTGATATTTTCATAGCTTCCTTTCACTCCAACCAGACATAGCTCAAATCCATGTTGTATATATCTCCCTGGGCCACGATAGACTTTACCTTTTTATTGGTTTTGATCCAGACGATTGTTTCCACCCATCTATATCCATGCTTCTTGAAAAATGATAGTGTTGCTTCTGGTTTTGCATTGGCAACCCACATAAACAAATAACCTTCATCTTGGATGAGGTGCATAGGTATTTCTTTGATTTGCTTATCTGAGAGTGTATCGTAGGGTAAGTCAAAGCAACTCAGTTGCCATGGGGGGTCCATCACTACAGCTCTGAATAGCTTGCCTGTTCTCAGTAATTGTTACCTGTGGAGCTCTTCCACACTTCTTGCACTCGGATGTCACATTTAATTACGATTGGTTCTTGAACAAGATGAGTTGGTTTAATGTCATGGTTAGCTAAGAGCCTCAGTTCCCTAATTAGTCGCTTCTTAAATATCTCTTGGCACTTTTTCTTGTGAACATGCAATGACTACCTGTGACTGAATCTGAAATTGCATTCATCGCATTCGTAAGCTTTCTTCATATATTTCTCGATCTTTTCGACTAGATGATGTCTCGAGTAATGCTAGTATACTGCCGCCTTCTTCCCTTTGTATCTGCAAGTAGTAATTGGACATTTGTATTCATTCAATGCTTGTTCCATTTTAGTTTTTATAATTTATATCATTTTGATCCAATTTTATGCAAAGATGGCTTCATGGTTCTGAATATTTATTTTGGTGTCAGAATGTTGACGCTATTGTCAAAATGTTGACATCAATATTTCGTGAAGAGCCCTGATTCAAAGTCCTCAATACTTCTGAAGTACCATAACTCATACTTTCATTTTCTTATTTAACTTATTAATTTATTAATTTAAAACATAATTAATGCTAAAATTGGAATAAGTCAGTTTTGTGATTAATTGCCGCTTCATAGAATCACAGTGTAATGGGAGAATAATTTCATTGATGAGCTACTGAGCAATCTCCCAACTGACAAGTTTAAGGGCTTCGACTGTAAAAAGAATTTGCAGAGTTTATGAGGAAAACTATAAACGGTACTCAAAAGAATTGATTGGTGAAGAAAGTTTGATAGCACTTTGTTGGAAAAGTTTACAAAAAAAGAGTGATAAGCCTTCAAAAATTTCGGAACAGCTATCTGCAACTTTGGCAAGTCAGGAGTCTTTAACTAAGCACGCAGGAAAAAATTTATAAGAGAGATGTATTCTCATTCATAGAAACAACCCTGAAATCTAAATTTCAAGATCAACTTTATGGAACTTATATAAAAAGCACGGAGTGAAACAGAAGGTGATCAAGACAATAAAGCATCCACCCCATGGCAAGCTTATATAAAGGCAATAGGCTCTTGAAGCACTATAGCAAGGAGTTGCTAATTATTTGTAGCTAAACTACACCATAGTCTTCTTAGATGAGACTATGTTTACTTATCACACTAATTAATAAAGAGAATACAGTGCAAAAAATCAAAACATTTAGCACAAATTGAGCTTGGGGAAAAATTTTACAATTGCTGTTGTGGCAGCAATATCTAATACGGAAGGCTTAGAATACTTCAAACAATTTAATAACTCAGTCAACTGTGAAAAGTTTCTTGAATTTTGTGATGGTCTGTTTGGGAAATTAGGAGCTAAAGATGCGGTTGTCATTATGGACAACTTGAGAGAGCACCATAGCAACATAGTGAAGTATTATTTCGAAACGGCAGAGACTCCTATATTATTCACACCATCTTACTTCCCAGATTCAAACCCCATTGAGGACTTCTTCAGTTTGGTGAAGAGAAAATTCAAAAGGGCTAAGCTCTCTGCACTATGCAACAATTAGGAATTTAATTATAGGGACTCAATCAATAAAAGCTTTATGGGCTTTGACGAACGAGATGTAGAAAGTATTTGTGATTAAGGAATTAAGAGAATTAATTATTTAAAGTTGTGATAAATATTTCTTGTAACTCATAGTTATTTTGAGGTCTTTTTAGGCGTAGAGTTTTAACTTTGGCCATTGCTTGTCTGAAAATCTACATTTTTCTATGAGTTTTTCATCTTAGTATCGCCTGGTTTCATGAAAATCATTTCTCCTCCCTACCCTCTCATTCTTTTGAAGCTCATGCCAACTTCTTACTTTTATTTGGGATTTCTAAGACCAACTATTTTAGTTCTTTCTTTGAGCAGATGTATCGTTTTACCAGGACTTTCTAAAACATGGTTTAAACACTTAAGGAAATCATACTTGATAAATAAGGATGCTGAAGTAACTTCTTGTCCCAAGCGTCAGATATGAGAATGTAGTTCTTCTTTTCTTCATTTTTAGTTTCATCAAATCTTTTATCCTGAGCGTGTTTGATTATTGCTACAAATACATTTGAATTGGGAAATTTGAAAAATAAATACATAACGTTAATTGATTTAAATTATAACAGCCAGTAATTAGAGTGTATCATAAATCAAAATTGTGAGCAACTGAGCAGGATTATAACCATTTGCTTAAACTGCTTAAATGCTTAGTAATTAATAATAATTATTATTTTAATACTAAAATTGATTAATTAATTAAATTTTTTGAGCAATTAAGCAACTGAGCAAATGCATAATAATCTGCTTATCTGCTTAGGGAAAAATATATGAGCAGCTGAGCAACTGAGCAGATGTGCTAAAAGTGTGCTTACTGCTTAATGTGGAAAAGTGAAATGAGCAATTAAGCAACTGAGCAAAGTGATCAGAATGTATTTATTAGCTTAAATTATTAATTAGATATAAAAAGCTATTTTTGTTCAGTAATCTATCGACATACACGATTCTTCGAACTTTCTCCCCTAATTGTCTTGACCATCTTTTTCATCCTTCTCCTCATCAGAGTGTGCGTGTGTGTCATCTGCCTTGCAACCTTCTACAAATCTCCTGTATCGATGTCTTGCTAGGTCCACTGTGCTCATAGTGAATGAGTGCTCTCTCCTACTATGCTGCATCTCCGGCTTGCAAACTATGGTTCTCTCCAAAAAGGCGTCATATTCTGCTATGCTCATCTTTTCGAAAGGCAGACCGTTGGTCGTGATCACCACTGAGGCATCCTTGAAGGCCGATTGAGTTTCCAGAGGTCTTTGTGATCAGATAACCAAAACCTCCTCCATTTGCTTACACATTTAGTTTATTTAATTAATATTATCTAATTAATAATTTAAGCTAATAAATACATTCTGATCACTTTGCTCAGTTGCTTAATTGCTCATTTCACTTTTCCACATTAAGCAGTAAGCACACTTTTAGCACATCTGCTCAGTTGCTCAGCTGCTCATATATTTTTCCCTAAGCAGATAAGCAGATTATTATGCATTTGCTCAGTTGCTTAATTGCTCAAAAAATTTAATTAATTAATCAATTTTAGTATTAAAATAATAATTATTATTAATTACTAAGCATTTAAGCAGTTTAAGCAAATGGTTATAATCCTGCTCAGTTGCTCACAAATTTGATTTATGACACACTCTAATTACTGGCTGTTATAATTTAAATCAATTATCGTTATGTATTTATTTTTCAAATTTCCCAATTCAAATGTATTTTAACAATATTTTATTTGTGTACTCAGGCTCTAGAGTGTTCAGCACATTGAAAAAATACTATATGTCGATAACTTTCTTTTTATTGTCAATATGTGGCAGGTACTCCAATATCCGCTTGTCTTGTCCGATCTCTGACAGTATGTTCTTCACAGACAGCTCTTCGTATTTTGGCACTTTGATAATCTTAACCTCTTCATTTGTAAAGACCTTTTTCTCCTCCTTAAGTATCTGCTTTAAGTAGTCCTTATTAACTGAACTCGAGGGAGGCAAGTGCATGTTCACTGATAAGAAATAATGTTTCATGAATATTACATATCTCGGTAAAGTACTTATAAATATCAGTTTTTATCTAAACCTGAATGAAAGCTGACTTGCAGCCATTTTTTTGTGGCCCCCTTGCATTTCGTCATCTGTTGCTCTGGCCTAGTTGAAAGTCCGCTTTGAATTCAGCTCCATGTGTTAAGACTTCT
This sequence comes from Oxytricha trifallax, assembly GCA_000711775.1. Classification (NCBI taxonomy): domain Eukaryota; phylum Ciliophora; class Spirotrichea; order Sporadotrichida; family Oxytrichidae; genus Oxytricha; species Oxytricha trifallax. The sequence goes on from ARYC01000080.1 coordinate 241,422, forward strand.
TAATGTGATTTTGAATTATTAATTAATAGCTTAATATATAGTATATGAAATTAAAAAATTACACATGCTAATTTAATTATTAATCAAGAAGTCATAGTCTGTGATTATAAAATATTAAATTGTTAAAATGTGTGAATAATCACAAAAAACCCTTAAAATTCCTTAAAAAATGTCGAAAATTGTGAATAATCACATAGTCATATTTTCCAAAACTTTATAAGTTAAAAACAGTTTTGGGTACTTAATATTAAATAAATATGTATTAATCTGAATTTAAATTATTCTCCCCCTTTAATGATAATAATCACAACTTATGTGAAGTAAGCTTATGAATAAATTTTAATCACAAAAACAGTTTTATAATACTCATTATTAAATTTAAAAATCAAAAAGCCCGCACTTCTCATGCAGACAGCTGAAGGTAAGCTCACATCTTAAAATTTCTTTTGCTCTCCTATTTAGATATAGAAGCAAGGAGCAGCTAATCTCCACTGCACATAGACTCAGATGAAGATCGCTCAGACGAATCATGGACTGAGAACAGCAGTGATACTATCAAAGAAAGAAGGAAAAGATCAAGCAAGAGAGTGTAAAAGTAAAATGCCAAAATGACTCATGCCGCTATCACTCACCTCAGAGAGATTACTTCAGACTTCACAAAAACCTTCTTGGCTGTTAAGGATGACATTGCTAAGATAAGCGAAGGTCCTCTCAAAGGATACTCAAAAGATCAACTATAAAATTTTATCAGAGTAGAGAGGTAAAGGCTGAAGAGGAATAAGCAAGGCTTAGATGTGAGAGTCGGATCAAGAAATCATTAATAGGTCGAAAATGCAAACCATTCAGGACAAACTTGTGCAAGGACCAAGACTTAGTAAATTTGCGAGAATACCGGACATGCTGAGGTAGAAGGGCAATTTAAGATGAGCGCTAACCAGTGACTAGCCTATGAAATAATTTAGAGCTTTGATTCAGCTCAGCCGAAGCTCAAGGTACTTGTATTGGAAGCCATTAAACATACTTTGAATAAAAGTGCAGAACTATTTTATGAAGCTGTTGATCACAACGCTAACCAATAAATTCAGGAAATATTAAAGCTCTTAAGTGAGCGTCAACATTCTGACATCCTGTAAACATTTTGACAACTTCAACCTGAGGTAGTAGTTAAGCTGAACTTTATGATGGTCAAGGAGGTCCCATCGTATGGAAATGAAGGTGGCTTGCTGATAAAGACTTTTTTGCCCTTTGTAGAAAACTCCAAGAAATTCAGAATTGTTACTGAAGATGAGGCTTCTCAAACTTTGCACATTCTTGAGTCTATATTAGTGCAATTCAAAGATCTTCAATAGTAACCCACAAAGGGTTTAATTATCATGGCTTTAGCAGTGAAGCCAAATGGAGTTTCTGAGCTTATATCGAGCGAAGAAAGTAAGACTCTACTAAGCGCTTGTTTGTAAGCTGAGGGTTATTCGATTCAAGTATCGTTGCTCATCGCATAGAATCCATAGAAATTTCTCTGGATGTACATGCTTAAAAAGCTAAGAAACTATGAAGAGAGTGACTAATAGCTTATTGGTTAGATTATCTAAAAAATCAAGGTTAGCAAAGATGAAGGCTCTTAAGTAGATGGTCTCTTATCGTTGCTCCATCAAAGACAACTTCTGGCGACTTTATTTTGAAAAGAAGTAGCGTGGATTTCGACTTAGCAAGGCTCATTTAGATATTTGAAAGCCTTAAATGTCAGCCAACTTCAACTTTGCAATTTTTTATCTAATGCCCTTCAGAGTAATTGTCAAATAAGGTGAATAAAATAATCTCAAATGGTATTGATAGAAGATAGGAATCTTCGGAAGAATTCTGCACAGCTTACTTTGAAGAAAAAACTATTAGCTACTCATTGAACTAGGCGGCCCCATTGAAGGAGTTCTATGAGCTATCTAAAAGCCTTAGTGAAAACTCGGATGAATATGTGCACTCCTATTACTAATCTATGGTAGCTGCAGTTATAGCAAACTCAAAACATAGAATTACATTAATCGAAATGCCTTCTGGGTCTGGCAAGACTTGGGTCTAGGCTATGTTAGCAATTTACTTTTCAAACCAGCAGAAGCAAGTCACAATTCTTGAGCCAAATAGCATCCTGAGAACTATGGTGGAGGAGAAAATTGGTACACTTATAGATAAAGTGAGAGTACTTGACATGGAATCATACTACAAGTATCAGGTTAAAGATGATTTAATCATTATGGATGAGTATGACTGTGTGCTTGAGCAGAGGTCATTTTATTCTCTTGGCAAGACCATTACAGGATTGTGGGCATTACAAAACAAGATGATATTTATGTTTTCTGCTACAAACTCTAGTGGTCACAAATATCTTTTCCAAGATATGTTTGAAAATATTGGTGAGATGAAATTTTCATCGGAAAGACAAGCAATTCTGGGGAAAATTGAAGAGGACAGTTGTTAAGTGGTATGTGTGAAGAATCCACTGATCCTTGCAGACGCTATACTAAAAGAGATTGATCAACATAAAAATAATGCACCACTCATTCTCATCTACTCAAAATAAAATAAACTTGAAGTTGAACCACTTATGCAAATGAAATTGGGGGTACCAATTTACTCAATAGCTGACCCCGACTTCTTGATTTCGATCAAAGATAAAGATAAAGGGATACTCTTTCTACCGATTGAGTATGGAAGAGGAGTCGATACTAAGTTCCAAGTTGACGCGATAGTACTTTTAGCTTCTTATGTCTCATCCGAAGAATAACTATACTAAATGATTGGAAGAGGGAGCAGAACTCAGGGATAGCAACGTGGCATTGTTTTTGAGGAAGTGGCAGACACCTAGACGATATTTTGGGCGAGGCTCAAAAGATTGCATAATCAAAAGCTGAGAGAGCTTTCTTACTTATTAAAGGTCATATGGAGAAGAAGAAATAACGGGAGACTTGCTGAAATTATTGAGGAAGCTCAACATGATGAGGATAGTATTGCCTCATTAAAGGATTTAGAGACATTGGTAGGATAGAAATTCTTTTTAAGTTTGATATAAGGTATAGAACTTTGAATAAGAATGGTGCATGTTGGAGCACTTGTGATTGTGTGTGTGTTTTAAATATTCATTTGAGTGTGATTTATTTTATTAATTAATTTAAACTTTCATATTAAATTTACGGATTAAAAGGTAACTTAAAAATTTCAAGATAATTTTATAATTTTTTCAAAGAATTATGGAATACGGTTTTTTACGATATTAAAATATCAATAGAATTTAAATTAAATTAGTGCCATTTTTATATATATTAATTTGAATAATGATAATTAAAAATTATTAAACTATCAAATAATTTAATTTTAATTAAGATAATTTTTCTATAAAGTGAAAGTATTATAAAAAAATTAATTATAAGTAACTCATCTTTGTATTTTCTAATGTATTAACTTCATTTCTCATTTGTAAAATGTCTATCATTTCAATCCTTCCTCAACTGCTTTATCTCAACACAGTGCTTCTACTTGCCATACTAATCCCTATACAATTAAAACTATGCATATATTTATTGTACTTACATTTTTAATTAGCATAGCTCCTCCTCACCATCTCCATTTTTGATATTGATCTTTATATGTGCTATTTAATATATATATCTATTTTTTCACAAAAAACCATGATTGTATTATGTTTTTGAGAGCGAAACATAAAAAATGATAGAAAAGCAAAGAAATTAAAAGCATAATGTTTATATGAGTTTTTGTAAATATCACTGAACTAAGTAATTCTGATTATATTTTTTATTTTAAAGTTAGATTAATCAAAGTTTACTATTTTTCAAAATTAATTTCATTTATATAAATTTATATTAACATATATAGCCCTGATAGTGAGAATGTCTTGCTTATATAAACAAATATTTCAAATAATTAAAAACAGTAATTTAAAATATCTCTTTTTACAATAATAAACTTAAAAAATCAAAGTTAAACATCATAATATTTTATATAATTTTAATTTTGAAAGAAATTCTTTAACCTTATTAATGTGAAATTAATTATTAAACAATCTATAGGTATTAATTGTAATTTATTAATTAATTTGGCTTAAAAAATTCTTTTTAAATTTTTTTAAACATTAGTTTTGTTTAAACTTGATGGCAGTATTGAATAAGTAATTTATGAATTTAAGTAATGTTGAGCAGGTTAGAGAGAGTTGGATCATTGGTTAATAAATAATTAACAAAGTAATATAAAATATTGACGAAGATGAAGCAGGTTTTCATGATGCTAGAAGACTAACGATTAATATAATACAATGATGAATAGATTAAAAAGCAGAGATATATATATAATTTGTTTTTATAGTTATAACTTTAGCTGTTAATAATATTATAGAAATACATTTTATTTGGTAAAATTATTAATAAATTAATTAATTATATTTTAAATTTGTGGCAGTTAACTTTAGTCAAATCTAGACAATATGGTACTTGTTCGATAGGCAATTAAAAATCAGCTGGACTTTACTAGAAGTGGTACCCCTCTATCTCTGCCCCAGAGCGAGATAACTTGACTTTAATTTTTGGTAATTTGTTTAGTTGATTTTAATGCAAAAATTAAAGTCGAGTTATCTCGCTCTGGGGATGCGATAGAGGGTACCTCTACTAGTAAAGTCCAGCTGATTTTTAATTGCCTATCGAACAAGTACCATATTGTCTAGATTTCACTAAAGTTAACTGCCACAAATTTAATTCCTTATTTATTAATTAAAAGAGTATTTTTTTGGTGATAAGTAAGTTGTAAAGTTAAATTCAAATTCAAACTAAATATAGTATTTTAATTATTAAGATTATAGTTAAAAGTTTAATGATGAAAAGCATCCTCGTTCTCTTAAGCGTGATAGCCGTTGCTCATACCGTTCTTAGAACTGACACGCTTTCAGACTTTGGAGATTCCCTCTCTAATTTCAATGCTGGTACCTGCACTTCACTCATTGATAACAACTCCATTGACAGAGATACCTGCTTAGTTGCTTGCACTGAGGCCACAGCCTACATTGCCAAGATGCTCACATCAACTGAATACACTGACTCTAAATTCAACCCAGCTGAGTTCTAGTTCAAGTTAGGGGATTTCAACATTAAATTCAACGCATAAATGAATCAATACAGACTCCTCGAGTTAATGAAAGCCTTCGAAAAGAGAGATTCAGTAAAGTTGCAAGGTTCACCATTACTATTGATATATGAAACCACACAATTTGAGCGAAAAGTCTGAAGCAGCAGCAGAATTCTTAAGCTGTCTAGACGCATTCTCTTTAGGAGAGCGTCTCTGGCTACAAAGATTTCCTCTAACATAATAACAGATTAGTTCACCCAGAGCTCGGCAAGAACACTGAAGAAATTATTGCTGATATATTAGGAGTGGAGGTCCTCAGAACAGCTATTGCAGTAAATGCCCTTGTAGGATCTTATTCAGTACTTACCAACAGAGGAGGTCTCGTACATCCAATGTGCAGTGTCGCCGAGATTGATGAACTCTCTACTTTGCTATAAATTCCACTTTGCGCAGATACCGTAAACAAAGGCAGTGATGTCGCTTCTAGTGGATTAGTTGAAAATGACTGGAGTTCTTTTTGTGGCCTCAATACTAAGACAACTGAGCTTTCAGTTATGGATGCTGTATTTAAGCTAACAGAAGCAGGAAAGAGTATTTTCAGCGCAGAATATAAGGGAACTCCAATCGATCAACTATCATGATAATTAAGCTTATGAAGTGTATATGTATAATTAAGGTATTCAATAAGATAAAAATGAACTAAGTAAATTTAATTTTACAACTTACTTATCACAAAAAAAATACTCTTTTATTAATTTATTTTCCCAAATCAAATGTATTCCTATAATATTATAAAGAGTATATTATTTGCCAATAAGCTTTATATATTCTTTGTGGCAATATCTATTGCTTAAATTGCATGTATTTTGAGTCTTAATATGCCTAGCTATAAAAAGCCTTTAGCCTTATGGATCTATGTGCTTATTAAGGGGATGGTATTTGAGGTATTTTCCCTTTTCATCAAGTCAGGCTTATTAATTTGTTTATTCAAACCTCACTCTACTTGGGCGAAGGCTAACAGGATAGGTTGTGGACATTTCCCTTTCTGTACAGATTGGTATACTAAAACTAAAACCTGATATTTTTTTTAATTATTTTTTTACTTTTATAAAGTAGTTTAATTACATGTATTTTTGTTGTAATCAACTAAATTATGCATTTCTTAAATCTAAGTATTATTTACATTAGTAATAATATTTATGTATTATTGCAGAAATATATTTCATTCGGGATTTAAATAATATTTATCAATTCAAAAAGTCTAAGTTTTTATTAGTTATGATTAATAAAATAACACAATTTGCGTAATATAAGAAATATTTTTTAATAGTTCTTGGATCGATTCCGTAAAAATAATAAAGTTTTAACTTGGAATATAAATTTTATTCCTTATGCCATAATTTCCTCTTCATATATTATTCACAAATCATTTAAATGAATAATCTTTCATATCATAATAAATTAAGTGAAAATATTTTAAGAATTAAACAATTCTAATTTTATTTGATTTCACCGAATCAAAGAACAGGCATCAAATGAGTAATAAGTAGGATAAATATATAAAGAAATAGTATTTTTGAAAATGAATTAATATAAATTATTCATTGAAATAGTTTATATTATGCATATCAAGAGTAAATATAGAGAATTTTACATGTTTTTAAATTAGAGATGGATAAGATTGAATCTTAGCTTATACTAAAATTATTATTTATTAGATTTCATCTAGACTTAAAATAAATTTTAAAGAAATTTAAGTTGCTAAATTTTTGCGAGAAAGAATAAATGATATTTTTCAATTAAATTGCGTTTTAATTTTATTTTTAATGTTTTAATTGTTACTCATATAGCACTCAATATTTACAAGATGCTTCAACTTAACACAAAATGAGAATTAAATTATATTTTCTCTTGAAACTAGTTAAAAATGATCAAAATGTTAGTGAAAAATTGAATGAAAAAAGTGATGGCAATCTCTGAAAACTGAAGGAAAAAGTTATAGCAATCACATTAATTTTCAAAATTAAAATTATAAAATGATATAGCTAAAGGAAAAAAAGGGTGTGGTCACCAGAGGTAAAAATATTTGATAGAATAAATTTTTATAAGCGTTATTAAAACTTAAAAAAAATAAAATCATGCATTTTTTAATGATTTAGATCCACAACCATGATTTCCAAAGATCAAATTAGTCTCTAAAATAAGAAATTTTTGCCCCTTATTAACATAAGGTTGATTAAAAATAAGATTAATTGATCAAAATAAAAATGAATTTTTCATGAAATTTTGCCTAAATTTGTATGTTTTACCTAAATTAAGCTATATATTGTGCTTAATATTAGTTATTAAGTTTTTATTATTAAATTTCTTTCTTAATAATTTTACTGTTATTTTAATTATTTGAGTTAAATTATAGCGTAATTTATGACTCAATTTAAATAATACTAAGTAAATGAGAAGAAATTGTTCATTAAAAAGAGCCTGCTTATAAACTTTATTTCAATTTTTTTGATATTAGAATACTTCTAATCAAATTATTAAAAATGAGAGATATTTAGATCAGATGAAACTGATATATGCAAGTTTACAAAAAATTATAAAAACAAAAAAAAATTAAATATAAAGCGTAATAAGTTAATAATAAAGTAGTATTTATTTAAGACTATGAGATTTTAAAATGTAAGATCGATAAAAAAAATATAAAAGTTAAGAAGATGATCTTCAATAGAAAATGAATTTAAAAAAAAGAGATTGTATGTTTAGTTATGAATTTTGATAACAGCTTAAGAAAAAAAGTAAACTACATGCCTTTCGAGGGCGAAAATGAGATAATAAAATAATAAAGTTGTATAGAAACTCATTTCTTAAAAATTTACGAGATGAGTTATGCGGGCATTGCGTAGATTTCTGATAAAGTTAAGATTTTCCCTAAAGCATTTGCAATATATTTGTGAAGACAAATTTACCTTTTTATATCACAATTTCAAATGAGCAGTAACATTTGAAATTTTTAAATCCCTTATAAATTTAAAGATCTTAAAACAATAATTATGAGTATTAATAAAATTTCTTTAAATAATATTAAATATTTAAAAAATTCTTCAGCAAATTTCATATTTTAATAAGTCTTACTTATATTAATTTATTAACAATAAATATATTTCGAATTATTATAAAAATTTATTTCTTTGACATTTTATTATTTGTGAAATTTTATCACAGCTTATATTTAATTTTATAAGTCTATACATAATATTAATTCTTTAGTTTTTTTTATCATATTACTTAAAATTTATTAGAATCTTAGTTTGATATTTTAGGAAATCTAAGAAATTGCAAGTTCAATAAAAAGTAAAATAAATTAATACAATAAATATAAAGTTTATAAAAGTTTTTAAGGGATTTCTTAATAATTTACTAGGAAATAAGTTGTTTAGTGATGAATGTGATTTATTTAATTCTGGATAGTCTGAATATTTTAGATACCTAATGATTTGTAGTCTATACCTACGTAAGTTTACGACCCATCGGTATGGATTTGCTACCGCCTGCTACAAGTTGTCTTATTATTTCTGGTTAAATGTCTTTTGTCTTGTTTTCTACTTTAAATATCTTGCACTTTTGGTTGCCTTCCTAAGCTAGACTCACTTTCCATGCTTGTCAATTGAACATTGTACTTCTGGGATGCGAGTAATATACATATGTATGCGTCCATAACGATTCATCTACTTAGACATTAATATTTTAATTTGATGAATAATTAATTCCTATATGCCTATAAATAATACTATAAATATAAAATTGTGTTCTAATATTTATAGAAACATTTCTTGGTAGTAATTTATTTAAATAAATAAATTAATAATATAACTAAAATATTATTTTTTTTATTAGTAACATTTGTAATTTTTCATAGAGTAATATATATATATATATATATATATATATATAATTATATATATATATATATATATATATATATATATATATATATTTGTTTATGTCTTTATATATCATTTAAAATAAAAATGAACTATTAAAATTAATCAATTATTTGATGAATTTTGTTAATTATTGTAAAATGTTAGATTTAAAAAATATAATTATTACTACTTTATATGTGATTTTTTAAAGAATAAATACAAATCGAATATCCCTTAAAAGATATCATCTATTTAAAAGTTTTTTAATTTAAAGTTGAGTCAAACCCCATATATATTTTTGGGATTGATAAGTTTTAATCTAAAATAAATATTGAAAATTTAGTATTGATAATTTCCATACTATTTCTATAGAGTAAATTCTATTCTCATTTTAAATATCCAAGCCATATTTCTTATAGTTTATTTTTAATTATTCACTTTTATGAGATAACATATAATTAAAAAATTCATTGCTAATTTTAGACTAAAACTAATTAATATAGATTTTTAGTTCTTAACGAATCATCTCCTACTAAATATCTAACTGGGTTTACTTTTATACTATAATTTTTTATTTACATTTTTAATATATTTTAATAAACATAATCCTATAGTAGATACGTAATTCATTCATGCATTAATTAGCATTTTATGACCGTCCTGACATCACTTAATATTTTACTGAAACTGTCTCTACTAATCTTGACATCATAATAATTTAAGATATCTCTAACAATTTCACTTATGTTTCTCCCACTTGGTATGTGTGTAAACAAAATCTCTCTAAACATCTCCAATGTATAGTTGTTAGAGCAGTAGAACTTAAGTCCATTTTTAACAGACAGACTATCATGATTGGCAATTTATATTCATACATTAGAAATATGAGTGATCCTAGTACATTTTAGTGGTTGTATAGCGAAGTTGTACTTCTGAGTCACATTATTAACATTTACCTTCGAGTGATAATCAAACATACTATGATAGCTCATGAGTTAACTATTGAGCATAAGTGATTACTTGTCCTTGCTAAAAGCTTATATAATAATTATAATTGAGTATTAACGATTAGAATTCATAATCTCATATCACAATTATTTGTAAGATATATAGGGGAAGGGTCTATTACTTTGTAAAAAAATATTATATTTAATATTATAAATATTATGTTATAGTTCAGAAATATTAAAACTCTTAAATTATATATTTTATTAACTATAATTTATATACTTAACTATTAAAGCTTTATAAGAAATTAATCAATATATTTTACATGTTTAGGGAAAAAAAATGAAAAAATATATTTGTGGTAGATCATGATTTGGCTGGGAGTCCCTGAAGTGGCTAAGAGGTCCTGACTTTTGCTGGTTGACCATGATGTAATATGGGAGACCCCAAATGTATGTTGAGGCCCTGATGGTGATTGGAGGCCTTGACGTTGGTGGGAGGTGCGGCAGTCAATTCCCATTTTTAAATCACCTAAATGAAATATTTTATATATTAGAAAAGTACCAATAAGATAGAAAAGTTTTTATTATATGAAATCATTTTCCCCTGGAGAGCACTAACCAAATAAATTTTTCATTTCTTTACCCCACTAATAGAAAAAGCATTTTAAAACTTTTGAGGAGTGTTCTAATTGTTTAAAACAAAAGGCAATTTGCTTTAATCATAGAAGAATAATAATTTTATATTAATTGCAAAGATTTAGAGCATCAGACAGGTAGGAAAATAAATTTGAATAAAATACTAAAGCTATTTGAACAGAAATATACTGGAAAAAACTGGTTGCAAATTATCTTCGTGACATTTCATATAAGCTGAGGTAGATTTACAGAGTAAAAAATGTGAGAAAAATGACTATGACACGTTCAAGATGATTCAGATCAGTGTTCGTATAAGGTATTTAAAATCAGCAAGTCAATTCTCCTAATAAAAATAGTTCAATCACAGAAAGTATTTCAAATTTTGTATAAAGAGTGGTAGGTGATATGAAAGCAATTAAATAGACTTTCCATTTAGTTTGAAAAAAATTACAGGAGATAGTAACTTTAAGGCATATGATTGCATTTTTCACTGAGACATTAAAAAAAGAAAGTGTTAAATCTATTTAAGAGCTTGACTTTCATTTACTGTATGAAAATAAAAGGCAAAACAATGTCTCTTCCTTAATGGTTTAACAATTAATATCAGCATAAGACTTTTGAGATTAATTGAGCACTCTTAAGAATGCTCAGAAGGATGTATATAAATCAATAGAATTTATGATTTTATCTATTGATTAAGTATTTATTCCTCATTTAAATCTTTAGATAACACATAATCTCATAATGACTAGAATGAGTATGTAAAAAACATACTTTGAATTTAAACGAATGAGAGCAATTTATTATTTAAAATTATACAATTTTTAGGTATTATTTTAGCTAGATTATATATTAAAAATACAATAATGATAAAATTATTTTTATATTTGAAGAATTTCTAGATTTTTAAATTGAAATAAATTCAATGATTTCAATTGTCAGTTTCATAACTGAAAGTAACTTAAAACTTTCGTATTACCTTACATCAAGGAATAATATTAATTATAGAATAAAAAATTTAATATTTTGATTCAAAGTAGGCTCTAATTTGCAAGTTAACTAAAAATCTTTAATTAAAACAAGAATTGAATCCTAGAATATATTTTTTTAAATAATTAAATAACTTATTCTTTTTAATAGCCTGATTATTTAGTATTTTAAATGAAAAAATCAGTAAAAGAAATAATTAATTATATATGGAATGCTAAAAAAGAGTTAAATTATTAATTTCTTACTAAATTTGATTATGATATAGAATAGAAGATTTATCATTATTTAAAAAATTTCTACTAAGGAATCTTTAAAATTGAAAAAAGTTACTGATTATAATCATTTAAAAAATCACTTTTTGCTAACTTTTAATTGATATATTTTTATATGCATATATCTTATTGAATCAATAGCTATTATATAAAAGTATTTTGTGATCCTTAAAGTTTGGAAAAATTATAAACTAATTTTACAATAATAATTTTCCTTAAATTGATTGTATTGTTAATTAAATCAAACTCTTCCGAAATGCATATTGATAGATAGATTAATTAACTTATTATAAATTATTCCATATAAATTACTCCTAATAGTCTTATCTTTCCAATTTCTTTATCAAAATGAAAGAATAAACTTTATTATTTTGAAATTTATAATAATTAATTAAATTTGTAATAAGTTTACTTGATTTTTGTGTTTAAGAAGACAACTTTCTACGATGACAGTGGGTATTTTCTAGGAATCTAAATATTTCTTCAAATGTATAAGTTTATTAAAGAGCATCTCTCTTCTCAAATTTTTTCCGTCCATTTTTAGTCATGGTATCTTTTTAAGTAAATCAAGTTCTTCCACTAACTTGCTCAATTAAAAATGAATTCTTATTAACTTCAGTACATTTTAAACCTGATTTGAACCTTAAATTTCACTTAAATAATGGACTCTTTAAATTGGAAGAGATTTAGTAAGTTCATTTTCTAGGAGAAATTATTTTACATATGAATCTCAGCATAATCATATAGCTAATTAATCAAAACCCCAAAACCCCTTAATGAGGTTTATAAGTGCTTTGATTTGTAGGGAATTTGTTAGGGGTTGGGGTTATTAATAGGTTTTAATGTGAAATTTATAGTAAATGTATTTAATTTAATCACTCAAAATGCACTTTTGGATCATGTGGGAGAGGTCTGAAGTTTATCTTACTTAACCACAACTCTATCTGCTCTATTGATATGTCTGATCTTGAGTTTGGTTTAATTATTATTGACTCTGCCATTTGTTTCATTGATTGAGATACTCTTGTTTTGTCAATAAATTGCTTTATTCTTTGTTTAGCATCCTTCTCGCATCTTGTAGAGTAGTATTCATTGCGAGGCATATCGCACTCTATTATTATTGCTGCTAAAGCCCACACATCCCACTAAAAGTCTCCATCTCTCCGGTCTTCTCTTTCTGGATAGTACCCTTGCGTTCCCATTACAGTTCCAAGCCTTGATACTTCCACTCTTTAGGCTCTGTTGAAATCGATTATTGCTACTATTACAGGTGAGAAGTTTATCATTATATTTTCTGGCTTCAAATCTCTGTGAACAAACCCTAACTTATGAAGCTCTTTAATACCTTATACGGTCTGAGTTGCTATTTATCCAAGTTACTTATGATTCCTTTGATCAGTTATGAAATCTCTTAAGGTCATTTCATAGAGTGGAAGTCTGAAAGCAAGATGATCCTTGGCAAGGAGAACAGCATCTAGCTTGATTAAGTAACTACACTCTTTGAACTTTGCTTGAGTGAGAACTTGATACTCATTTGTAAACTCCATCTAATATTTATCATCACTTAAGAGATAGTTGAAGGGATACACCTTGTATGCGTATTGATGATCATCGATAACTTTCATATCAAAGGAGTCTTCTAATATTAGGTAGCTTTAAAGAGAAGTATCTAGGTCAATTTAAGCAAGAACCGGTATTTTCTTGTATTGAATCTTGATCATAATTTTTGTTATTTCAGAGGTCAGTTGGTTGCGTGCCTTCCTAACGTACTCTAACTCTCCAGCTGATTCAGGCACAACGACCTTAGAATATTCCCTCACTTTTCTTTTGTTGAGAAGCTTCAGCTCAACTTCATGATTCTCAACCTCTATATCTTTCTTGCGAGCTTTTAATAGATGCATCTTCAAGTCTCTTGTATGAGAGTATTGCTTATGGCAGTCAAAGCAGTCATACTTTCCATCTGTTTTATCATGCTTTAAGTATACAGTGGGCTTGGCTTCTCTATGCTCTTTCTTATGTCTGTACCAGCTTGATTTATGAGAAAAAACTCTCTCACATAGCTCACAAAAATAGACTTCAGCTTCTTCAGTTTGTATAGGAATTTCATTAATACCTTTCTCCTCCTCTCTGTCTCC